>OX336901.1:19101159-19644863 GCA_946959425.1 Argyrosomus regius
TGTATGTTTTATTTTCATGTTTTCTTACCTGCCATCAACCTGTCTGCATTGAAGATGAAAATGAACCTGTATGTGTCACGTATTTGCATGACAGACTTAAGTGCTCATGTTAATTAAATATTCATTTTCTCTTTTCTCTACTCTGTATGTGGCGATTTTCTTGTCCATCAACTTATTGACTAGTCAGATTGTTTCTGCAGTAATTACAAGTGTGTTATTACATACTAATTTTAGTCAGCAAAGCAGTTAATTAATTCATCACTATGCATGAATGTTGAGACCAACAACAGTTTGTGTTTAAACGGTGCCATGTCATAATTCATCTTGGGTTGTTATACGGGTCTTTATTTTGAAATTTTGAAAGAAAACTTGATTTTGTAATCAAGTATTTACGTTTCTATTTTATTCACAAGTTTAAAATTAATTAGCAGTATTTTATTTCTCTCTGTGAAAACCGCGGTATTAATTTAAGAAATAAAATATACTTTACGGCATAGTGAGCCCCCAGGCAGCTCTTACTTTCTTAATTGACCCCTCTCTCCGTCTCTTCCTCTCTTTTCTGACCATTAAAACAAGAATTATAATCTCCAGCAGCTTCACACTGTGCTTTAATGTGTCCTCTGAGTTTTGACATGTTTGTATGTGCCTGCTAGCTCATGCTATAAGTTTGTCTGTATTTATGTGCTCACATGAGCATTGGTGTGTGTGTGTGTTCGGTGTGTGTGTGTGTGTGTGTGTGTGGCGGGCAGCAGTCGTTAGCAGAGAAAATGAATAGTTGCCACCATCGTTCATAGTTCCCTAATGAGGCTGCTGGGCCCTTGCTTCTCCTCATGTCTCCTTGTTTTATACATTCTGTGTGGCCAGGTCTCCTTCTCATCTAATGTCCTCAGAACACCCAGGGGCCTCATTACCCTACCGCCATTGTTTATTTGGAGGGAAGAAGAAAAGAGGAGAGGAAAGATGAAAGAAAGGTCTGTGATCGACTGTTTCCTGTCGCACAACCTTTCACAAGGCCAGGTTTGCTTTTGGGGTCTGAATTCAAAAACAAGTCTCCAAGTGTGTGTGTGTGTGTGCATGTGTGTGTGCGCGAGGCCATCGCTGCAAACTTTTGATGGAATTCACTTGATCAGCGCCAGATTGCTTCTTGGTGTCATCTAATCCTTTCTGAGGGTTATTGTTTTGCTATTTTGGGGAGACCCAGCTCCCCTCCTCTGTGAAGTCTTCAGAGCACACTTTGAAGAAAGATGATGTCATGCCTCGAACCAGAGCCCTCGTAAGTTGTAATTAAAAATGAACTGCCTCTGATCACATTACAGGATTATATTGTTACTCGGGAACATAGCTCAAAACCCGACAGGGAGGATGAGAGGGAGGAAGAAGGAAGCAAGGAAGGACAGAGTTTTAAAGGAAGCAGGAGGCCTGGGCATGTGATGTTTTTTGCCAGTAAAATTTTAAAAGAGAAAAATAAACATGTACAATATTTTCTATTTAGACCTTGTGTTGAAACTTTTCCAGTGTTTAATAGCAGGAGGTTTTTAAGTCTAAAATATTGGGATCAAAATAATTGAGTTGGAAGCTTCTGGAGACTGAGGTTCCATCTGTGTCACATTGGTTTTGTTCATAGACAGTATAACTGTGGACAACATATCCTTGAAGTCACCCATAGCTTTTTTAAATAGTTCATATTGTGGTGGCTCTGGCTGTCGCCATGTTGACAGTCTTGCCTCTGCCGCCTCCCAGAGAATCTAAATATCAGCCAAGACATGTAGTGTTGGTGGAGCTGAGGCGGGCTGAATGACACCTGGTTGCGTAGACAAGCCACCTGTAAGGACACTCACCTGTCAATCAAAGCGGCCATGCTGTTAATTATACATAACTTTAGGCCTTGGCATCTTATGGAGCTTGGATTGTTCTGTAGCCAGCCTCAAGTGGCTGTTCAAGGAACTGCAGTTTTTAGCACTGTATTGGCTTCACTTCACAGAGGTTGCTGCTTGGTTCCGTTACAACCCTGACCCTTTAGGAGAATAGCGGCAGCTCCTGAGTCTATTTATTTTAATGGGAGACATGAACATGAGCACAGAGTTTAGTTACCAAAGTAAATATTGAACCCATTTTTCACAAGCTGCGACATACCACAAGATATCTTCCAAACAACCCTAAAATGCTATTTTTCAAACCATGGCTTTCTACCCGTATAATATGGGATTGTCCCCTACTGTAAAATAAATTGACCTGCCCCTTATTGACTCAATACAGAATGTGATTTGTTCCATGTTTTCTAATGCACTACGTTTTCATATGACCAGAATTATGTGAAATAATAAAACCAAAAGAGTTTCATGAGACAAAGTGGAGAAGTAAGAGAATGACACCTAGAATGACAGGCAAGTTGTCTGTCACTCAGCTCATGGTTGTCCTGGTTTCAGAGACTCAGACAGACGTCTTTTTAAAAATGCTGGCAAAATACCTCCAGCTCAAGTCCGCCCGTGAAAAGAAAGTGGCTGTCCAGATATAGATCTGAAAGGCAGACGGACCATGAGTGGATCAGTCCTGTCAGTGGGGATGAGTATTAATAGAGTCACCCATGGTGGACTGACTGACCTGAAGCAACATTCAGTTGGGGACTACCACATTTGATCAACGCAAGGGCAGAGGACACCAGTTTTGACAGCATTTTGACCATGCCAATGATTTGACATTTTAGTCCTTAATATAAGTGATGGAACTGTGCTTCACCCTTACTTCCTTACATACATACATTCACAAAGCACAAATCGTTGCATAAAAACTCACCAGATTGCAGGAAATGAAGTGTATGACACTCAACTCTGCTTGATTTGTGTACTTCATGCATGGGGGACACCTCATGAACCCTTGAGAGACAGGACTTAAGAGACAGGATGTGTATACCATTTCATATCACTGGTGCAGGCTGTAATGTACCATATTTTATTTTAGAGCATGTTTGATGAGAGGAAACAATTTCCTACTTGCACATTCAGCACACATGCAGCAACATTAGCATTTATTTGGAGTCGCGTGTTTCTATCCACCAACATTTGTTTTCCATTCAGCTCTGATCTTGTCTCCAACAACTCCTGAGGGAAATATTTGGGTTTTTTAGCTACTAGATGCTCCACTTGTTCGGTTAGTCGCTAACATTATTGCCTGATGTTTGGCAGGTATTGTACAGTGGGTTTATCGGGTCTTTTTACTGAAAACAGCACCACAAAGTTATGCACCATAAAACCAAAACAATGAGCTAAAAGATATTAGATTCTCTGTGGGGTTGAGACAAACTGCTGGATTGGACGGTAATTATCTGATTTTAAATGGCACATAGTCATTTATCTATTGTTATGACAAAAAAGAGATTAGCACAGCTTTCAATAAGAGTTTGTGAACAGTCCTTTTTGGGAAAAGTAGTAAATAACTAACTGAGGCAGAAGTCAGCATTAACTATCATGCTCTCAATGTGACAAATGGATGATATCTGACAGTGTAATATCATCCACGGCTGGATTCTCTTCCTTTATTTCATTTTCTAAACTCTATAATATATTGTTATTCATGGCTCTGTTGACAAGTTGTGACAAAGGTTTAAAAAGGGGCCGTCAGATTAGAAGTGGTGATGTAAATTAACGGCATTGTCAGATGAAATAGCAGGCATATTGTCCACCGTCACTGTTCAGCGGTCACCTTGGAAAAACAGCGGGACTGATTATAATGATCACCTTTAGAGCACCCTGAAAAGGGCTGACAGGAATGGCTCGTAATGTACCGCTGTGTTTGCAGAGAGACAAGAAAGTAAGTTTTGTTGTGCTGTGATCTACTGTGTGAAGTGCATTAAATGCAAAAAGCCCACAGGACACTCATTACGGAGAATGTTCACAAAGTTGGAATTGACAACGCCGACCAAAGCAACATTATCAGATTGAGTCAGATATTGATTCTCATGAATCTTTTCTCCCTCTTTTCTCAGGTAAAAGCCTCACATGTCTCTGGGAATGCGGTACCGTACTGTAAGAGTCAACTGTATTTTAATAGGAAGATTAGCATTTCAATAGCTGTTCCGCACACATTCACAAACATATTTAAAACATTTCAATGAATAATAAACCATTTCCCCAATCCGGGCCAAGGTGAATGAAAATATGGCACTGCCACAATCACTTTAGGTATTAATTTGGTCAAATTTTTACTGTGCGTATTCTGGCAGGCTGGCATTACTTGGCTCTTCATAACCATTTGAAAATGATCATATACATATTTGAATTATAGACACAGTAGTAGGGAAGGGTTTAAAACACTTGAGCGTTCAGCTGTAATGCATTATTATATTTGTGACACCATGATGAGCTTAGTCACAGTTAATCTGCTATAATGAGTATTATGAAAATGGAATATGATTTGTGCTGCACACATAAATGTGAGGTGACTTGCAGATAATGCCATATATGACTTATAATAACTCATAAACGGTAAATGTTATAATAAGTTTTTGTACAGTTATACTGGGTGTCTTTAGGGACTGTATGCAAAAAGGTTATAGCTGCAAAGATGTACACATGATCTGACATATGAATTATGTTGGCATTCAAACTGTAGATGTAGTTTTTTTAAGGAAAAGCTCAATAATCATGCAAATGTATTCAATCTTTATGAAAATACAGGAAACTGCATATAATTATGCACTTTTCAATGTATGAGCGGTATATTTAGCGTAGATGCTTTTGAAGTCACAGGTGAACATAAAAGACAATATGCGTGTGATTGCTGCTCCACGGCAATCACACTAATTAGCTCACCCTGCCTTGTGAGGTCAGAGGTCACCTGGCAGGAAGCAGATTTACAGAGTGAACAGCAAACTTTAAAAAAAAACATGGAATCATTCTTAAAAAAACTCAGGGATTGTGTGTGTTTGTTTATGTTTTAAACAGCCAAAGAAAAAGAGTCAGCTGTCCAATTTGCCACGATCCCTCCATGCCCTCCTGCCCTCCTATCAAAACCTGTTTGGAGACATGTTGTGTGTTTTTACCTCCTCCCTCTTTGTCCTCTGCCTGATATTCTGAGCATGCTTCCTTTGTTGGTTTCTGCTGTTTTTGACAGAGGGCCTTGAGGACTCCCAGGGCTGTGTTGTGTGTGTGTAGGCATTGTGCACATGTATCTGCTCTCATGCCCGTATAATGACAACGTGTGCTGGGCAGTAAAACAGTCGGCTGTAAATCAAGCCGAGTGCCAGGTGAATGTTGGTGCCACGCTGCTGATTTAAAGCTGCTACATGATTCAAACGACGTGTTGTTTGGAACGTCACACAGTGTTAGAAAGCTGCTTTCCAGCGGTCAGGCTGGAGGTGGTGTGTGTGTGTGTGACCAGTTTTTTTAAATTTCCAAAATCAACAATCTGCAATCCTACACCGACTTTTTTAAATTGGTTGGCCATGTGTACTTAGGTGTGAAAAAGGGGGGCATGGTTTCAACTGGTCCGCAAAGTATATTTAAAACATCTTGCATGGTGTTCAGTATTCAATTGCTCACCAGGAATAGATTTCAGTAGAGCGTTTGCATTTATCACAATTTGATAGCTCCTCCAAAAACAAAGGAGTCGCTGTCATTCGCAGTTCCGTTCCACTTCTACATCCCTCTGCTTACTGTCCATCAAAGTTTAGAAGTTTTCCACTCCTCTTCCTCGCTGTGCTTCAGGCACAAACACATCCTCATCGCTTCATACAACTGCTTCAGTTGTGGTCCAAGCAATCCTCAGAATCTAGAGGTGGAAGTCCTCAACTCCTGAGTAAAGGTAGCAATACCAAAATGTAACATTATATTACATTCAGTATTGACGCTTTCATCCAAAGCGACTTACAAAAAGGGAAACAATTTAAGGTACAGTGCAACTAGGACATGTTAGTACATCAATAAGTACTGTGACAGTTCAAGAGGGGGATAGATTTAGTATGCTTAGGTGTTGGTAGTGTTGGAAAGGAGGTCCTCTCTGAAGAGCTGGGTCTTCAGGAGGTTTTTAAAGGTAGAGAGAAACATCCCTGATCTGGTAGGAACTGGTAGGATGTTCCACCAACGGGGAACTACAGATGAGAAAAGTTTGGATTGTCCTGAATGTACGGGTGGCAGAGCCGGTCAACGTATATCCGTACAGGGGCATTCAAGTAAGTGGGTACAGAAACAGTAACCCATCCATCCATTATGTATAACTGCTTATCCTCATCAGGATCACTAGAGCCTATCCCAACAGACTTTGGGGCGAGAGGCAGGGTACACCCTGGACAGGTGGCCAGTTCATCACAGGGAACAGAAACAATAACCAAGTACAAATAATTTAAGTAAAAGTACAGAGGATTGTTAGATAAATATGCTTAAAGAGTGAAAGGATTCATTATGCAGAAGAACACAAATAGAATTTTAATGTCGGAGCTGAGCAAGGTGGAGCTAAATTTACCTTCTTCAAACTGTGTGGTGGCTTAACTGATAGCAGTGTATTATTTTAGTTCATCAAACAATTTATTTTAAGTGCAAGCTTCATCTGAAAATTATCTAGAGGGGTAAAAAGAAAAGTTTCTTTGTAAAGTATTGGAATATAAGAGCTATGAAACTGCACAATTTGGAAATACTCAAGTAAAAGTACCTCTGATTTTTTTTCACCACGACTTGCTGTGGAATGTTTTTACAAGTGTGTGCATACATGTTCATGTCCATTTCAAAGTAGGAATGGAATTTATTGTCGTTCTGACACAGCGGAAAAGATAAGAAAAACACCAAGTGTCCCATCTGTTAGGTGAGCAGTAAGGCCAGTAGGTGTGTAACAGATCTCAGAAGAACAAAAACTCCATTATCACACAGGTGCTACACTTGTTTTTATAACCCCACCCATCCCTTTAATATACTTCTTCATCCCTCACTTTGTTTTGAAAAGGCATGAAAGGATTGGCTCTGTGCTGCAGTTGGACAAAGTGACTTGTGAACATGTTGCTCCGAGACCTTAATTCCTGTGCCTCTCTGGCTCGACATAATCACTGAAGCACATGAAAACACATATTTCCTCATTACTGCTTTATTCAGACAGATTAAAGCCTGACATTGGCCTGAACATTCAGGTTTTGCCTCAGTGAGACCAACGATTATCTGTTCAAATCGTCTCCACACCTGAGGCTAGTTGGCCCACCAGGTCTTCCACCAAACCCAGGCAAGAAAAGTGGAAAAAAGCCCAGCCTGACTCCGCTCATCAGCTGCTGTCAGGTGCTGTCAGATTCGGGAGTAAACGTCAAACTCCAGTGTGGATGGCTGCTGAATATTTTTGTGAGTGTTTCTGGAGGGATTCAGGGAAGTGTGCTGCCCTGCTGGAAGGGCTGAGTACGGAAACGTGTTCTCTTTCTCTCACTGTGCTACTTCGTATTGGGAGGAGGATGGAGGCAATTACCAGCGCCAGCAGCTGAGAGAGGGCCAAGCCTCTGCACATCAATCAGCATTACTCCACCGCCACTGTGTACTTGTGCATGAGGGAGAGCGTGTGAAAGAGCACCTCCCAGTGGCGACTTTCTTCATAACACAGAGCCGGATAGAATACCATCACAAGCACAATCTGCTCAAAGGTCTTAAATCTGAATGGAAGCCCTTTTCCCCCTCCAAATTAATTTTCACCACCTAATTGCTGCGTTCATTACCAGGGTACAATAATGTCAAAAAAAAAAAAAACACTGTCCTGATTTAATTTCCATGGCTGAATGTGAAATGAGTCGGAAAAAGAGGCAAAGCGCCTCGTGTGCTGCTTGTCATTTGGTTCATGTTGAAGTGCAAAGCAGAGGCAATTTAGGTTAATGTGGAATGAGGAAGAGGAGGGGACGGGGGTTACAGAAAAAAGCAGGGGTAATTTGGTGTGGCAAATTGATGAGTCATCTTTTGTTCAGTCTTTGATTGACAAAAGAGTCGGGCAGCTTTAGTGTTAGAGGAGCCGGAAACAGTCTGGGCATAAATTTGTCATTCTGTCACTCTTTCTTTTCACATCCCTCCGCACTCCTTCACTCTCGAGCCTTGTGCCTCTCCTCTGTTGTGTAGTCCTCCTGTGTTTAGGCTAATTACAGTTCCACTAAGCCCGAGTGTGTCAACTGTGACATTTCCACTGCTGGCGTAGCAACATTAGCGCTGCTCTCCCATTATGTCCGCATTAGGGACATCACACATTAGCCAAACTCTCCTCTGGCTGCACTTAACAAAAAGAAAAGGGGGGGTGTTGGATGCAAAAAAAAAACCCTGCCAAATGCTTTCAAAATTTCATATTATCTTCTCTGAATTCTGCATTGGCACTTCATTTAATGTCCCTAAAATTGCACCGCCGAAAGGTGAATGGGAACAATCATCCTCTCCTGATTTGTTCTCTGCTCTTGGAGCGTGGTTACCGGAGCTCCATCACCTCATGCATACCAAAGCGATGAAAAGCAACAACAGCTAAATGTTTATGCTTTGTGTCTCTAAGGTAGAATGAGTTAAAATAAAAGCCTGTTTGTTGTGTGTTCTGTCTATGGAGGATTGGAGCGAGGTGAGGGTGTGTGTGCATCATATTCAGGTCGGACTCCAAGGCCAAACTGGAGCGAGATGAAAGGGAGAGACAGGGCACTCTGTCCTGTGACGAATGATTGTTAGATATAACTCAGCCCTAGAGGTAAACAAACGAGGCTGATTTTCCATGGGGTAAAATGATTTGAGGGTCTGGATGTGTTGTCCATGATGAGAGACTGCAAAGTGTCACAACATCAAGGCCAGTGCTCTGAGAACTGTGGGAACATGGACATTTATATATTGTTTGATGTAGCATTGATTGTGCTTCATGATATTATTAACTGATGCTGAAAGCCGATATGACGCTGCAAAATTGCACCTTTCAACTCGGTACCTCCTGGATAGGAATATCCATTTCTTCTTGCAGTGGCACAGCCAGGCTCCTCATCCATAACATAACTGTCAGTGCCCTGCAGAGAGGAGCACAGTGCTTTTAAAGGGAAATGAGACGATGTGATTGGCCAGGACTGGTGCCAGCCCACACCGCACTGATCATTTATTCTTACTCATTCAGCCTCTATTACAGCTGTGTGTGCTCCACATCATGGCAACACGTTCAGCAGACGTGGTGAAAATAATAATTAAAAATTCTACATGTGACCGCATTATCATACAAGGACACTGTGAATTACACCGCTGATAATGCAACCTGGAATTAGAGCAGGATTTGAACTCTTCTTTTCAGGAATGTATGGGTCTTACACCACCGTCTATAACACCTAGAAAACTCTATATATACTCCAAATAAGCTTGTAGAAATCAATAGATACCAGAGATTTATTGTGTATTACATATTTTTAAAGAGGGATTTATGAAATGTCGGAGAAGGAGAGTGTGACGTTTTAGGACACTCAGTGTAGAAACAATAATAACATATTATATTTTTCTGACCACTTTTTCAATTGTAGGGTTTATATGTGTGGGCAAATTATCTCATGCCACAGTCGATATTATATCCATCCATCCATCTTCCATAACCGATTATCCTTATCAGGGACGCAGGGGGCTGGAGCCAATCTGACACTGGATGAGAGGCAGAGTACACCCTGGACAAGTCGGCAGTTCATTACAGGGCTGACACATAGAGACAAACAACCATTCACACTCACATTCACACCTAAGGGTAATTTAGAGTTAACAATTAATACTAGATATTGATATAATTATATTTAATGACGTATTTTCCCATTTGCATATGAGACTTTTACGTAAGTAAATATGGGTGAAACAATTACATTACACTTTTCATTTTTTAAAAGTAAGTAAGCTGCAAGTTATCCAAGTACAATGGCTTCCCCACCCCCAATGTATCCTGTCCACTCTAATTTCAATCTCATTTCATTAAACACAAATACATTTAGGAATATGCAACATGTATGAACAAATGTCTTGAAACTCGATTTAGACACAGGGCCCCTCTTCAACACAGATCCTCTCTCATGTTGATATGATTGACGCACTTTGCCTAGATAATAAGATAACACAACAGTTGACACACAGTGTTGCTGGAATTCTGCACAGTTGCCCACTTTGCCTGGATGGTTATCCAATCTTGATGGTTGTACACAAGCAACAATTGTTTTGCATAGCCACTGTTTGCTGCAGTGCACCTTTTCATCAAGAATAAGGTTCTCTTTATCCATCCATCCATCCATTCTATAAGAGCTTATCCTTATCAGGGTCACAGGGGGCTGAGCCAATCCCAGCTGACATTGGCCAAGAGGTGGGGTACACCCTGGACAAGTTGCCAGTTCATCACAGGGCTGACACCTAGAGCCAACTATTCACGCTCACATTCACACCTCGCTGTGAGGCCAGAGAACACTGCACCACTATGGAATCTTCTCTTTTACTGTCAAATTTTCCTTTCGACTACACTCTTTCTTGGCCCTGAAACAAGTTGGGGGAAATAATTTCCATAATTTTTAGAAATACAATATGAACATCTCTCAAAGATTTAATCCGACAATCAGCAAATCTGAATGAATAGTGATTCTTTTTTTATTATGGAAAAAGGCTGTCTGAGCAATCAGAGATTGATTTGTTCTGAGCCAACATTGTTGATTGTGACAGACCCAAATCACCTCTGTTATGAAGCTGCATTATTTTGGCAGAAAGCCTAAGCGCTGCAAAATTGTGATTTCTGCAGGAGCAGCACACTGTTTGTCACAAGGTCAGTCACAAAACGTACTCAGTTTTTGTCTGAACAATCTTTTCATTAGCTCATTGTCACGAAAGCACCTCACCTCCTACAATGTCTCTGCCTGAATGCCATGCGATGGCAACAGCTCACAGGTTCCTCTAAAACTTTTCTAACTATCAGCAGAGTAGTTTCCTGAGTTAAGACAGTTGATAAAATGCTTTTTACTCCTGGGCCTAAAAGAACCAAATTTGTGTCATTCTGGGATTTTCTGGCCGGTTAGGACTCTTTTCTAACTCAGCAACACTTGAAGTTACAGGGCTGCCATTATACTGTACCTGCATTACACCTACATCACTTTGAGGTACCTTGACAGATTCGTCATTACATTTTCTTTGAGTGACTGATGAACTCATAAACAGAAATAAATTGGAGGTGTCAGACTGGAAATGACTGCCATGAATATCTTTTCATTACACAGCATGCATACTGTCTCTATAGACCACATACAATGCAGAAACTATACTGTACATTTAGAGCCAAGTGTTTCAAGTTTTTTGGCAGACATTGCCCTGTGTGAAATGTACAATGGGACATAAAACTGTAGGCGAGTGTGACAAACTAATTCATTTGTGAATAGCACCTTGGAAATAATGCTACTATCTGTGTTCACTGAGAAGTCATGTTCCATGAAGGCAACACCTTTTAACTGAGCCTGCAACTGCTTTCTAAACCCTGTCCCTCTAATTTCACACCCCTGAGTCGACTGCTCTTAGTCACAATGGCATTGACTTTTTCAGCATGTTAACTTACTCAACATGTCAGACATTATATAGTGCCTATTTAACAATACATGCCAAAAATCACACTCTAGCTGTTTTGTTTATATATATATATAGCTATATTGAATGGCTACCTCCCATTGCTAACATTTTCTGGCTTTGTCTTGTTTTTTTTTCTGTTATCCAATTGCCTTCCTCCTACTTTGTTTCATATCTCAGTCCATTTAATCTTGGGAAATATATCAAATTAAAAAGGCAGCCGAGGGGTGATAAGTGTTCTCACTGCTGTAGGAAAAAAGCTGTCTTTGATTTGAGTGATATTGGTTAATATGGACCTGTAGCGCCTTCCAGAGGGGAGTAGCAGGAAGAGGTGGTGGTTTGGGTGGTTGGGGTCGCTGGTTATTTAACAGCCTGTTTGAAAGTGTACTTTATATAACAGTGAGCTGACCGAGCGAAGGTCCCAACCAATTATGTTGGAGGCTTTCATGACAATCCCCTTCAGTTCCCTCTTGGTGTGACTGTCTGAGCTCCCATACCAGACAGTGAGAGATGAAGTGAGGATGCTCTAGCTTTACAGAAGTCGGCCAACAGGTGTTTTGTGACATGATACTTCTTCTGAGGAAGTGCAGTCTTTGCTAGGGCTTTTTGAAGATTTTAGAGTGAGAGTGTTAGCAATATAGGAATTTGAAAGAGTCTGACAGGGTTATGATGTTAGGGTCAGAGATGTGAGCCGCAATGTTTGTCCTCCTCCTGAGGTCAACAGTAATTTCCGTTGTTTTTGAGGTACTGGGTAAGAGGTTGTTGTTCCTGCCCCAATGTACGGCCCATGAGATGTAAACTGATGCTGATGTAAAGGGAGAAAAGCAGAGGGCATAACACACATCCTTGTGGTACACCAATTCTGACGGTCAGAGAGCATGATGAAGCGTTGTTGACTTTGACGGATTGTATTCTCTTTCCAAGAAACTCCAGTATCCAGTAACACAGAGCTACAGTTGATGTTCATGTCTTGAAGCCTGGCAGAGAGTGTCAGAGGATTAATGGTTTTGAAAGCGGAGCTTAAGTCTAAGAGGATGTGTGCGTAGGTGTTGGTTGATTCCAGGTGTTGCAGAGTGAAGTGAAGAGGCAGGTTTATAGCGTCCTGAGGAGATCTATTAGCCTGATAAGTGATATGAGTCCATCAGTGGGGATATATCTGTCTGATCCATCATCTTCTCTATAAATCTCAATTTTTACTCTCAGCTACTTACGATCCATCTTTAGGAATCACAACTTCTAAAATAAAGTGTTCACCACCTTTTGTGAATAATATATAAATGTTTCTTGGCCACCTTGTCATGAGTCTCTGATCACAGATCTGTTCTGCTGTTACCTTACAGGCAAATTCGAAAGTAAGGGGACTGTCAGACGGACAGAGCGTGGGCGAGAAGGGAACATATCGCTGACTCAAAGACTGGGAAACGACCCACGACCCATGACTGGCAAGTTGTTCTCACTTAGCATACACACATCCGACATTAGACGGAGCTCTGGGAAATGTCCCTGGTCAGTCTCATTTTCACAGACACCCGGAGGAGGGGACTATAAATGTGCATCAGCTTGTAAGAGATGTTTATTCCCCAGTGACAACTTGAACTCTAAAATAGTATCACCACAGGCAGAGGTTGTTTGAAGATTCTTTTAAAGAGTCACTGGTGGCTGTAAGTGATAATGAACCAAAAAGACCACCGCTGAGACCACCAGAAAGTCAGCTTTATTCCCCTAGTGTTCAGATACAGCCTTTTGACGCTTTGGGGCTTGTGTTAACAGCCTCCTAAACTTCTAAAAAAGACTTTAAAGAGTACTCCACTGATTTCACACTGCACCTCAGTAACACTATTGGACTCACAATGGACAGTTTGAAAAGAGAGAAAAGAAAAGCTATCAAAATCAATGCAGCAGAACCAGAGATGTCATCTATTTTTATTCCACACATTCTTCTTCCTTGTCAAAACCTGGAGCCTAGATTACCCACAATGCAACCACTGACAGGTCTCAAGATGCTAGCCTTAAGCAGAGATGAGGAGTGAGCTACAGAGCTAGGTCAGACCTTAACCTCTGTCCAACTCCACTAACCAACTTTTTTCATTTTATAACTTGTAGTCTTCCAACCCACGTTGGCTTCAGTTTCATCACTTGAGACCTTTAATGTGAAGACGATTCAAAGGTTTGACTCTTGAACTTAGTTAACATTGCCAAAGATTTACTCCAGTTAGTTTTTCCAACAGCAGATTTAGAAACATTCCAGGTATGGAATACATTTTATTACATGGTCAATGTACCGGACACATAAACTGGTGTTACTAACAATTAACTTGTAGCAACTGGAGTTTAAAAAAAGAGGTGCTTTATTGTTTAGCAGGTTCGTATTGATCTGGGTAAAAATCCACAGTTGAGGTGAAAAGATGTAGCAACATGTTTCTTTTAAGGTAAAGGAAGCATTTTCCATTTGGACACTGACCGACAGTCAGGGGAGCACAGATATGTGTCCTTGGATTTAGGTCAGGCAGTGGTGATCTTAAACTCTGAGAGGCCCCAGGGAAAGAAATCTATTGAGGTCCCAGCAGCTGACCACACATACATCTATACAATAGATGCTACAGTCTGCCTTGTAAAATACATCTGTGCCACTGCCATTTGGCAGATGTGTTCTTAATTTAAGCTTAAGTGACAGTTAAGTGAGTTTTATATCAGTAAGATATGGAAAACAACCAATCAACTATGTTGTTGTATGTCTTATTGTTTTCAGTAGTTCTAAATTATCCACTTTAATTCAGTTTTCCTGGCACTAATGTGACACCAAATCACATCTGCAGCATTTTGCGGTTATTTCAGATCAGAAGACTTTGACTAAAAGTCTAAATTTGTTCATCTCTTTTGTATAAACACAGTTTTCAGTTGTATGAAACTGTAACATTTGTTAATGTAACTATTAAAATACAACTCTGCACAGCCCTGCTGATACACTCTATTGCTGATACTCTCTACAATCTATTTTTGGCATTTACTTTCAAATTTATAAACACAATTACACCATGGTGGCCATTAAGAAACTAATTACGTACATGTAGATCATCTTAAGTATCATCTTAATTATAAGTACCGTCTTCAGTATTATAAAAGTATTACAGTAAGCCTACTATTTACATAAAACGAACTCTTTTGGTACGGTAGCTTGTTACTCCTGTCTCCGTAGACTTACATGCATAAGGAGGCACAGCTGGGTGGCCTACATGGAGGTTTAAAAGGAGTTTATATGTCATTGTAAAACATGTATGGTCATCATGGGGCCCTTCTCCAAAAACATGCCTGGTGACAGTGCACCTCTGAGTTCAGGTTATAGGCATTGTGGAGTTAACAGTTTGGGGTTGGGATAAAGGTGGGGTGACATTAGGGTTATGGGTACGTTTGGGTAAAGTAAGGGCAAACACAACAACATCTTTATCTATAAATTAAAAAAAACACCACATGTATTAGTCAAGCCGACCATGAGTTGAACTGAGTTGAGCGTGTTTGTCATTACAAGGTTTATATGTTGACATGATGCACATTCATTAATAATCTAAACGGTCTAAATAAAAATTTCACAAGCCTAGAAAACAAACGTCGTAGGAATAGTAGTAAAGGAGTGGTGTGAGGCTACATTCTGACCTTAGCGTACATACATCTTAACATCAGTTTGACACAGAGGCTCACAGATTTCACATTTTAATAAGGCCAGTAGTTGAGTGTGTGGGGATCAATATTGAAAAATAAGAACTACCCTACTAGGAATCTAAATGATTAAATATGTTAAATAAAAATACAAGGCGCTGAACATATAGGAACATGTTTTATTATTTAAAGCAAGAGCTGCTGGACAATGAGACTAAGCACGCATTCTGCTTTCTGATGTTGACTCCAGCTGAGTTTGCGCCGTTACACGACCTTCATAATACACGACGATGCCTTTACAATCTCCACACACTGAGGCACTGTGGTCATCAGGGACCAGCTTATGATGTTAGCCTGAAAGAACCCAACAAACATCTGGGAAAACCCGTGGAGATAAACATGTGCACATAATACTACCTACCTAATAATACTTATCAGTGTGCAAATGAAGCAGGCTCCTGTTTGAGATAAGACGTGTACACATAATTCATTTTTGATTCTCTAAGCGTATTAAATTATGAAATTAGATTACTTTATTAAATATTAGATTATAAAATTCTGACATATGTCCAAGTTGAAGACAAAGAGGTTAATGTGTTGTCTGGATGAGGTTGAATGAGGACAGGAAGATAAGGGTCGTTGAAATGAGCGTGTCCTTGTGTAGGTTTGCCTGCACACGTACACACAGCCATCATTTCCAAGCTGATTAGCTCTACAAGCAGCAATGTCCTGAGGAGAAGACAGAGTGTTTTGTTCCACCCATTTGCAGCTTCACAGACAAGAAGCAAAGCTGGAGATTAAGAGCATCGTCTCTCTGACTCTAAGAGAATCTTTGATGAGGACCCGTTGCTTTTTCAAGCTATAGTGGATATAATACAAGTGAAATGGAATATTTTTTTTCTAATGTGAATGATCTAACATAAGATCAGAGACTTAGACAAGATGTGTGTTATATAATGTGAGGGAAAAGAAACACATTTAGCTTGTGATAGTGTCTCTGCAGAAATGGGAGTCCAAAGCACTGAAAGCACATTGTGAAATGTCAGAACATGCATATGCATTAGTGATGAAGTCAATACATTCTCCTCTGACCAAACATTGACTTCAGGGGATACAAGGTGGAAACAGGACAGCGTGGATATTCACGGGTACAACTGTAGGAATATAAATCAGTGAACTTTGTGTGGCCGATGTACCGTACGTCTCATGGAGTATGGGATCCAGCAAAAGGCAAAGGTAGACAAGAAATAATCAAGCTCTGTAGCAACCTATGAGATGTACAATATTTGCATATTAGGCTTAAAAAATGTATTTTGCACATGTATGCTGACAGATTCATTATTTTCTTATGTGCCAACAGAAACATCATTTGGCAAAAGTGTTTTTCACAAATTTAAACGCAAAATCCATCATGTCTTTCCGAACCATGTGCATAAATGTTATTTCAAAAATGCATCGTAATTCTTTGCATAAAAACTTCCTCATCTTCACATTGCATCAGCGCTACAAAGAAAAGTCATACGTTTCTACATTTTTTCTTTAAAGTTGTATGATAACCAGAAGTGCATACTGCATATACAGTAAGTGCTAGCCCTGTTGGACTGACTGTTAGCAGCAATGCTAACACCAACACACTGTGGTTCAGCAGGGGAAAATATCCTGTTTTTCCCAACACATGATTAATATTAAAGTCTAACGTTAACCATGCTTTCATCATATCTTATTTGACATTACCACCATCCTCCCCTAACCTTAACTATACTGTAGCGATTAAAAAAGCAGAGAATTTTAACACAACACACATGCTATCAGCTCTGTACAGCAGGGCTTTCGTCTGAATACTAATGCAAACATGTTAACATGCAGGTACAATGTTTATAATTGTAAAGATTCAGACTTAAATTGCAAACCCAGGATTGGGTGTTGGTATTGAATGTAATCTGAGCTTTTGCTGAGTCATTCTGTCTTGACGTTCTTGTCTGATGTGTGACTGATTTGTTTTAATGTTTGCACTTGAACAACATCAAACCTTAACTTGAGTGAATAAAGTGCAACTTTATCCCTTTTTATTTTTCAATGAAGGCAAAAGCATTTTAAAATGAGAAGTAGGGCGCTTTTAAAGCCTGCTAGGTCAGGCAGTCTGCTAATAACCGAAGCAGTAATATTGTGGGTTGATTTCTAGATTTGATCAAAATATGAGAGAAACTCAGAAATGAGACCACAGGCGGATTCCTTTGAAAGGGGCAGAACAATCACGAGTCTCTGAGGAGAATCTGCAGGGTTGGAAAGTATGAAGCCAATTTCAGCCTTGTTTTTCACTTCTCTTTATATTCTCTCAGATCTGTGCGGCCTCAATCCCTCTGTCTCTCATTCCCCGCTATGCTCCCACTTTTCCGATAATTAATAGGTTTTTAATATTTCAGCAGAGCGCAGAGGAACACACACTCACTCAAAGAAGAGGAGTCACATTAAATTTGATTTCAGCTATTGTTTGTGAGTTCAGTGAAGGCACAGTTTTGGAAATTGCTCTTGAATATCTCTACAGAGCTTTAAAGAGACTGGTTATTGAATGTGACTGTATAGAAGCAAAACTGATTATTGAAGATGTAAGAGGGAATCAGAAGATAGAAATACTCTGTGGTGGGATTATGTTCTATTACTGAATATTATGCAATAGAGCATGTATCAGTCCCGATCTACGGATCTGGATAAAATGGCAATAGCTGAGTGCTTCAAGATCAAGGGCTTGTATTCTGTATTCCCCGTGCATGTGAACCTGAGAATACTGCACGGACGAACTCATCTCAAGTGGGAGTTGAGCTTCTCTCTGGAGACATAATTAGAGGGAAAAATTTTTGATGATGAGAACCACTTCTAGGCGGATTTTCAGTGCAGTGTATATAGGATTAACTGTACATTACATGGACTTCTAATCCATAGGCACGCTAAGCCAGGAATTAGCATGCATGATTAGCGTTTTAAGCCAGCTATTAGATGAGAATAATACTGTAATTCAACTAAAATGCCTTGCAGTGTTTTGACTGCTCCATAGTCTGCATGAACTATTCCCGTTAACCTGAAACGGGAGACATAAACAGACTCTTGGAGAAATCCTAGTGGAGTAGTACAAGCAAAAAATTAACTACGGTATTTCAAAATGTTTATTTACTCAAGGAGAATTTTCCAGCATGACTTGCCTTTTTTTTTCAGCAGTAACCTGATTCTCGCTTGTGTCGTTGTACTTGATAAATTTTTGGAGCTGCTTAGTACAACCAGGCTTCTACATTTGGCCTCTGAATAGTTCCGCAGGAGCAAATGGGGCTTATTAATGTCAGCTGTAAAGAGAGGAGAGAGTGCTTCTCATTCTGTTTTTCTTCTCAGGCTAAAGATGGTCTAGATCTGAACTGGCTTCTTTCCGGCCACAAGTCTTCCCCTACTGTCCTTTAGGCTAATGCTACCTCCATATAGGATATGAGAGTGACTGTGTAAGACTAATAACTTCATATTCAATAACCTTATTTCAGGGATAGGAAATGGTACATTATCAAGCCCTCAACGTCTTTACAAGATGCTGAAATCATTGATTATCTTGTTATGCCTCTGAATCATCAAGACACACAGCAATAAATGATGATATTAGTTTGTGAGGCTGCACAGTGATGCTTTGAGCTAAATACCAATGTCAGCATGCTAAAATGCTCAAGTAATGTTTATCAGCATCTCAGTTTGGTGCGAACATGCCAACATTTGCTGATTAGCAGGGGTTAAAGTGTGATTAGGCTGGTTTGGGAATACGATCTGAGCCTAAAGAGGGTTGGGGGATCTTCACACACCTGTTTCCTGCTGAATTAGCAAAGCAAAACTAAAAGGTTATCAGAAAAGTCAACAATAAGACTTAGAGTTAAATAAGTTTAGTTTTCATTTGTTTGATCAATTGGTTTGTTGTGAAGGAAAATGAAATAAATAAATTATTTCTAATTCCTTTTTATTCACCTTTATTTGGTTTTGGCACATATTTAATAAATTATCGATTACCCTTGCACAACATTCCTCATTTTCCTCTTCACATTTCATCAGACTGAGTGGGTAACTTAACTGAAAACACCAATAGCTAAACACAGTGAGCTTCAGCAATATCAGCTGGCTTCCTTACTGAAGCTAATCTTTGTGATAAAACTCAGTATATCATACGTTATTTTTTGCACTTACGTAATGTACGGAAGGTAAGGAGTTTAATGACTAGTGTTATTCACTTGTCTCTCTTCCACTGCTTTAAGCCTCGTCCCCGGCGAGAGGAGAGGAGAGGAGAGGAGAGGAGCCAGATCTGCCCACTTTAACCTCACCTAATTAGCACAGCATACAAAGTAGCTGAGGCTGATGGGAATGTCATTTGGTCATAAACTGAAGAATTGGACAAATTAAAAATTTGACCTGACAATGACACTACACAAAAAGTCAGGAGATTAGTAAAGTTACTACAATTCATCCTGTGGAAGACATAAACGCCTGTAACAAATTTATGTAAATTCATCCAAGAATCTTTTTGCTATTTCAATGAATATTTAGAAACTTTGATCTGCTGGTGGTGGAAATAAATAGATGGAAGAGATAGAAACAAGTCAACAGTACATCAGTGTCATTAGGATTCATCCTCTGGGCTGTCTGTCCTTAATTCCATGGCAAGATATCCAATAGTTATAGTAGAGATAATTCAGTCTGGACCAAAGTGATGGGCCGACAGAAGACAGATCAACCTATGGACAAAATCAGAGGATCACTTAAGTCATTAGGATTCATCATCTGGGTACAATTAATGTCTTTCTGCTTTGTGCCAATTCAACCAACTGGTGGTGCTAGATTAAGTAGTATTCATCATTTGGGGTTAAATGGTTTCATGGTAATTTGTCAAATATTTAATGAAGTCTTGACCAAAGTTGTGGACTGTGTCAATAGAAACTTTCTTCAGGAAAGTCAGAAAAACCTCAAACTTTTCTTTGTGTTACAGCTTATGTTTCTTTTGGGAAAATAGAAGTTTTGCAAAAAACAACAACAATCTGGAGGCCATTTTCAACTAATTTCCCCTTTAACCTCTTCTTGCTCAGCGCCCCACAAACTCAAACCACCCTCCAGTATTGTTGCTATTCTTCTGATTCCTCCAAGAACATAGCTAAGTCCTGCAGACTGTATCTTTAAGAATTCATTCCCTGGCCTCCATGTTCCTCGAGCCTCTCTAAGCTTGTCTTGTAAATGCCCTGCTCCTGCATCAGTATTCCACAGATGGAGCTCGCTCTCCCTCTCCCTATATGATTGTGTTCCTGTGCAGGGAATAAGATCTGATGTGGCTGTCTACAGGTAGACCAGCAACTCCCCAGGGTCCAGCCACCAGAGCAAAGCTTAGCCCCTGATTCATAACGCCGGATGGACAGGAAGAGAGGGGTAAGGAGGGGGTGTGCATTGTTTTTGTGTGTAAAGGTCTGAACTTTATTTCTGAGAATCAGTAAAACAGACAGGAAGATAAACAAAGACAGACAAAGAGATAAGTATGTCACAAATGTCTAGTCCTCTGAGTTCAAACACAAAATAAGTTATCCATGTCCTCTCGACCTGAAGACCCTATCGGTAGGACGACCTCATTTGTCTGTGCAACTCAAAGCGGTCACTGTAAAAATTAAATGATCTGACAATGCAAAAGCTTTGGTTAGGTTTTGGGAGGTGTTATGGTTTGGGTTTAAATGACCATTTACATTTAGGGGACTTTCGCTATCATGTATACTTTGTTGACCGATTCATCCACCCTGACCTCCTCCTCTTCCTCCTTGTCACTCTATAATGCCATCACCTGACTTCCTCCTTTGCTCCTGTCATAGTTACTATGGCTACTAGAGGGCTTTGTCACTTGTTCTAATTGGGCGACTTAACACTTTCAAAATGTGTGGTGTTGTGCCCATGGCTGTTTCTATAGGTGGAAAAACAAATAGACCCTTGTTGGGAGGATTAATTATGGGGACCTTTTATGCCAGACCCATAAAATCACCTAAGGAATATGCAGCAAGCGTGGATGACAAGTTGTTTTGTGTTGATTTACAGAAATCCACCAGTGATGGCAAAATCAATGGTTGTCAGCTAGAAATTAGAGGATGCCTTTGTGTTCATCTCTTCATCTTTGTGTTCATTTGTTTGGAAAATAATTTTATTTGGGACGTTAAATCTGCCACTGTTAACATTGTTAATTGCACAATGTGGTAGGGAGAGGCAAAGCAACAGTAAATAAGGGGGTGGAGCTTAGTGAACGGTAAATTGCACACTACAATATTGTATTATTGGTTCTAGGTTCAAACCTGCAACCTTTCTATGAGGAGTTTGTATGTTCTCCTTGTGCCTTTGTGGGTTCTCTCTGGGTGCTCTTCAGCCTTCCTCCCAACAAGCTCGAAGAGCCAAAAGAGCTTCTTGTACTTGGTGACTCTAAATTGCCCATAGGTGTGAATGTGAATAGTTTTTTGTGTCAGCTCAGTTCTGATGAACTGGTGACCCGTTCAGCCGTCCACTACTCTGCATAAGTGGTTGAATGGATGGAAGTATTGTCAAACTAACTCCTGGGGATACTGGGCTTTATTTAAAGGATCAGTGTGTAAGATTTAGTAGCATCTTGTGGCGTAGTTGCAGATAGCAGCACTGCTGAGGAAAAGGAAACTATGGTAGCTACGAAATGCTCTATTTAGAGCTTGTCTGGTTTGTCCATTCTGGGCTACTGTAGAAACATGGTGGACTGCGTGGAATTAGAGAGGTAAATAGAGCTTATTTTATCAGGAATTTAGTTCACTGGATCGGCCAACAATAGACAGTCTGGTTATTTTATCAACAAAGTATTTGCTCAAAAGAATATACAGAAGATTTACAATACCACAAAATATATCAGATATTGCATACCCCTCGTGTAAAAGTTAGGCAGACAATTGTAATCCACATTTCATGTACAATAACGGCACATAAAGGCATAGAGAAAGGTATTATTGACTTATTTTCTGCTCACTAATGATTCCGTCACACTTAAGCAAGCAGCTAATAATATATTACCCCCCCCAAAAAAAACAGAGTCACCCAGGCAGAAGCCATCTACAGTACACTTACAGGCCCCAGAGTGTTAATAACATGCCAAAATGCTGTGAAATTAACTCTCATTCCACCTTTAATTCCAAGTGAACCAAGGCACTGCTGTAGAGAAACGGATAAGAGCACAATTGTGAGGAAGTGTACTTTGCACGCCGTGTGAGTGTATGTGCGAGGACGAGGAAGGAAAGAGAGAGATGAATGTGTTCTATAGCAGACTGCTGTGTTTAATTACATCCTTAAGAATACAATATGAAGGCATCAATTATGCCCACTCACCTACAGAATGTTCTGCATTAGGTAAACAGGAGGATACTGTTTACTCTTGACAAATGCGCTCCAGAGAGCATGAATAATTGTGAAGGGCACAACCTCTGCCTTACACAGATTAATATTTATGAAGGCAATTTTGTCTTTTAATTTTCCCAGAGAGCTCAGCAATAGCCGGGGTTTCTATGTGTTGATTGGAGGGAGTCAAACCTCTGTGGAAGGATATGACGGTTTAATCAAAATGTTTTGGTTTTCACCCTTTATTTTCCTACTTAAAGCAGACCTGTCCCTGGCCTTTGCTTGGCTGAACTCGTGGATCGATCTCGAGCTAACATCACATTTTATTATCTGAGATGAGAAACTCTCCCTACTTGTCTCACTCCCAAACACACACAATGCTTCTTGCATTTTACCTTCATTCGGCCTCATCTCAATAGCACAGCTCTCCCTTTGGCTGAACTTCCTCATATAGAAGTGAACAACTTCTGCCCAGAGTTCTTAGGGAACTCATGCACTATGTATGCCATCGATCAGAGAACAAACACAGCACAGCCTCTGCTCCTCTCGCTTACCCCTGGAGACATTGTTTATCTTGTTTATATGTTGGCCCGGTTGCCTGGTCTTGGTGAAACTGTTGGTTGTTTGTTGCCTCCCCTGGCAGAAATCGCAGACAGTGAAGCATCGGATGTTTGTACGGTCAGATCTCATTTCTTCTCACTGTTGTATTTCACTCCATCAAACTGCCAATCAACAGTCAACCTGACATACAAAAACACAAAGAGAGAGAGAGAGAGAGAGAAGGGGTGAGAAAAAGGGAGGTAATGCCCTTCACTGTACGTACAGTGAGGTGAGATTGAGACAGAAAGAGTGGACGACTTTGCTCTTTTCTGCCATGCTGCCAGGTGGAACAGGTTGTTATTTTCAGATTGTCTGCAGACCACATCATCCCTCATGTCAGTGGTAAGATTAAACCTCCACACACACACAAATACCAACAGAGGCAATATAGTCACAGTTCTCTCAGCCTCTCTCTTGTGTCAATAGTTCAGATTTCATAGCCTTATAACTCCCAATGGGACCACATGAAACCAGATCTTTGCAGCTACTGTTAGTTATTGCTACAGTTGTGGCTTCACAAATAGTTTCATAGACGCATTATTGACACATGCGGCCCATTATTACCTATAAACAAATTAAACCGCATATTCTTAATAGACTGCAGTTTTAACTGCACCACTTCCCTCAGTGCCGCCGTGGTCAGTTCATTTCACAGAGGCGGAGAAATATGCAATTCAATGCTGACATAAATTTGACAGATCACCTGGACTCTCCAGTTTTATGGTGGCAGTGAAAACCTCTATTTCACACATCATCTCAGAATCTCCCATAAACGCTCAACTGAGCACATATCCTGTTATTTAGAGGACCTGAATTGAATGTACAAACAGAGGTGGAGAGAGACAGGTTGTCAGGGTGTTCAATGCTACCCCAAAAACTGATTGGGCAGCCCGAATTAATACTATAGTTAAGTTGGGAGTAATCATCATTGAGATAAATCGATGAGCATGAAGCTTAACTCCAAGTCCAAACTGTAGTAGGGACATTAAAAAAGGTATTAAGGTGGTGAAATAAAGCAGGTTGTCATTCAGAAGATGCGATGCAGCCATTCTTATTTGGCAATCACTTCACTCACCATAAATAATGGTAAATGGTAAAGATGATCTGAAACTGACAGCATCACTTAGGTACTGTAGGGGTGGCAGTAGCTCAGTCAGTGGAGGGTGCCTGGTCCAAGTCCAGCATGAACCACAGTATGGAGTGTGGACTGGTAGCTGGAGAGGTAGCAGTTCAGTGAAAAAAGAACTTCCCCATTGAGGGGTCAAAAAAGTTAATCATCTTCCCCCTTTCTGTATGAATATTTCATTAGTTGGTTAGTTTCAGAGTGTTATATCTCATTACTTTAGTCATTTTGTTTTAGTCTGCACCCCGCCAACATAGCCTTTTCTGAATATTTCAGATTGTGTACAAAGTATTGAGGACATCTTCCTGTTTTTGAGTCAAAGCTTTTTTACATTCGCCTCTAAGCTTCCAAAATCCCCTTGCTTCCCTTCATTTCCATCTCCTCCTCAGTGATTGGCATGGATTTAATAAGGCAAATCAGTGAGGAAAATGGCTTTTACCTGGATTCACCTCACCAGTGTATTCCAAGCCAAGAGCGTGTTTAATGCACGTTAAGTGGGCTGTACATATTTGGCACATGGATAATACCACTGCTGTGTTCGCAGACTACTTATTCTCCATCAATGGAGAGCTGTCTCTCTGAAATTATGAGTCTGCAAAGGGAGAAATGTGTGAGGAAATGAAAGTGATCATCCATAAAAGTTATGCAGGCACTTATTAGAATTCACTTTGCCTTCTTCGGGATAATTACACTGATTACATGTCAATAAACACTCCCTTCATTAATTCCAAAGCGCATACATCTCTGACTGCCTTTGATTGTGCAGCTTTTTATGTTCATGAGTGTTTCTCCCTGGAATAGTATAGATGTGTTGTGGTAAAAGCCTCAGCAATTAGACAATATGGTGCTAAAACCACTTCAAATATTATTGTCATGGAAAAATAAAAGACACGCCAATACTTGTAGAAAGTTACTAGTTTATCATCCATATTGCTAATATTAGAAAGAGTAGAATTTATTTTGACATTCAGCGGTTTATGTACTATATCAGCTTGATTGGATTGAAATTATCACAATATTAATACTTTTGCTTTGCTTCATTTTACAATCTAGCAATTGCAGCTTAACAGTTCATTCCTCACCTTGAAAACTCGATACAGCTCTATACACTCTAGGTCCACTTATTCACTTGTTGTGGACCTTTTGACCATACGACTCAATCGTCATCATAATGAATCTGGAACTTAAGTGGGAATTTGTCGCTTGGATTTGCTGCTTCCAAGGTCAAATATGAACTGCAAAGCTCAACTTTATGAATGGGATATGGACATTGTGGACGATATGGATGAGAAGTCCTCTGTGTTCAAGAAGAAGAAGTTCAAGAACAAGTGAGGAAGTGGACCTTGAGTGAAGATTTGACTTTGTCAAATAAAGCAAATGTTAAATTATAAAACTAGTTCTACTGTTGTAACCTGCATTACATAAGACATGATATTTTCATGATGTCCAATCAAAATGTGTTACTTTATTCAGCCTCCACACACACATCACAACTTCTGTACATTGACACAGGTTATTGTGGTGTAACAAACAGCCATCATCCTACAGTTTTCAAAGCTCATGTCAGCTAGACATTAGCTGAGTAACTGCATGCAGTATTTCCCATCTCATCTCATCTCATCTCATCTCATCTCATCTCATCTCATCATGAACAGATTGGTCACCAACTGTAGGCAATGTTAATAATGAGTAACTGGTAGCTAGGATGTTCAAAACATGAACACTTGATTATCTGTAGTTTATTAGACCTTCCATTACATAACATCTCTCTGGATCCTTTGAAACACTTGAAAGCCTCAACTGTTATTTGTACAGCTTACTATTACCCATCAGGAAGTCTGAATACCATATATAAAATTGACATCCCTTTTCCATTACATGGGTGACAACATGACTCTAACAAGTTCCAGCTAATGATTTTTGAATAATTAATCAGGCTATTTGTTTCTTGAAGGGATAATCCTCCCAAAACCCAACCCACACACCACTTAAATACAGACATTAGTCCTTTATGTCAGCTGGAATCAGTTTTAAGGATACAGACTATATAACAAGCATTGCTAAAGAGTGTGTGGGCCGTGTTAAATGCTTACTCATATAGAGCTCGTCTCGCCTTCCTGTCTTAAACTTCTTAAATCACAGGCGTCGCAGTAGCAGCTGGAAGTCGCTTCTATTCAAATGCCGCAGTTCCCCTGAGCACACATGGCAGATTGTTAATTACAACAAGTCTGGGGGAAAATTACTTTATCGATTTGCATCAGGCCAGCTACTCCGAGAGAGAATACAGAGCGGCTGAGGCCAAATTTGACTGAGTCTGATCTTTATATAAAACAACCTCTTCTGTCCAAGCTGCCGTAGTGAGTGTTTTATGTCACTGGCGACAAATTCACCTTAGCCTCATAACGTCTTGATCAGTTATGCATCATTGGTACTTTGCTGCTGAGCTGAAGTCACCCAGCATTGGCGCTCAGCGCTCCTCCATATGTCTGACAGTGCCTGATATGGCACTGCTGTCTGTTCGGCTGCAGTACCTCTGGGAGCGCCGCAAAAGTTCAGAGAGAGAAAGGAAGGTTGTGCAAGAGGGGTGGAGGGGCAAAATAGAGTGGGATGAAAGAGGAAAAAATTGAATAGAAGGGAAGAGAAGGGGGGGTACAGAGAGAAATAAAGAGAGGTCAGGCACCCAGGGGGGAAACAGAGGGACAGAGAGAGAAAGAAGAGAAAATCTAATGTGCCAAGGCTAGAGTCAGATAGACAGAACCACTCTGGGCAATGGAGACATCAGGACTGACAGAACTGGCCTGAGTCCAGGTAAGAAAAAAAAAAGGCAGGCCGTACAGGGAATTAACTGGACGACCAGGGGCATGACTTCAACAGCCATGTCTGGAGAACTGACAACTGTAGATGAGCCAAGAGACACTGAGGAAATATGTCAGGCAATCAGCTAAAGCTGACAAGCGTAGCCGTGGTTGCTAAAAATCTATTGACTCGACAGGAGCTGACTGCTTGATATTTTTCTCCATGCACTGCTGGGCGAGGTGTGGGTAGCATGATCAGTCCAGTATGATGTTTGCTCGTGTTCAGCGATGAATCTAAATTTTAGCAGTCAATGTGCAAAGCGGCATAAACTCATCAACCCTCAGTCTTCACAGCTACGCGGTGCTGCAAGGCCACACAGATTAATACATGCACAAGCACGTATGTTACCAATCTTCACTTTATGATATATATACAGTAAATCAATCACATCATTACACGAGAGAAGGTATGTCAGAGAAAACAAGCAAACAAACCAAAGTCTTTAATCTATAATTGATCTGATATGGGGAAGATGTTTAGCCCCTGGCTAATAACAACCACCGTTTCTGACATCAACTAATCCATTTACCAAGACCAAAAGAATCTTTATTTTTATCTTTATTTATTCCCTTTGATGAACATATAAAATAACCGGCTCCGTTAACATATCATACAAATATTCAAAGGAATGAAGACATCTGAGAAATTAGCTCTCTTGTATGGCCAGCTATTAAATTACTGATATGATTTTGTTGGGTGGACCTTTCCTTCTTTCTGAAACACTAATTCCATTTCCCTTAAAATGCTTTTCAAGATATACAGTAGAGTGTTTTGATCCGTCACCCTTATTTTTTATCCTTGTGCAAATTCCAAAGGACGAACCTTTTGCATTGTGAATGTTGATGAGCCCTGATTAAACACGCTCTGCGCAAAAGCACCTGTGACAGACCAGGAATATTTACTGGATGTTTATCTACTTCAAAGCAATCTTATTATCTCATTATCTCATTATCTTTGCATTCTGGTGAGCCTTCGTTTGCTGCATTGTGCTAAATGAGTCTTATTAACACCTGCCTCTGCCCTTGAGAAAAGAGAGAGAGAAAGGACAGGTTGATGGGAGGGATAATCTCCACTATAGCTTGTCTTTAAGTGGTGATTTGTTCATATTTACCGGGGATGTTATTCACAGGAAGTTGTGAGGCTTATTCATATCAAGCACATTCCGTGTAGAGGTCACTATACTGTATGAAATCATAATGTGACACATTCTCAAGGTTGAATACTTGCTGAGGTAACTGTGAAGTTAATTGAAATATCATAGCGCATTATTTGTATGCAGAGGGTGCATCCGCGTCATAAAGTATTTTTCATTTATTGAGACAGACGTGTGGCGAGCAGAAAGACTGTGAGTGTGCAGCCATGCTAGCAGCTCCGCGAGAGCACAGTGGTGCTTGGAGCTAAATGCTAATGTGATCACAATGACAATGCTAACTTTGCAGACATTAACATTTGCTAATTAACATTATGCACAAAGTACAGCTAAGGCTCATGGGAGTGTCATTACTTTCAAAGTCATTTTAGTCCTCTTCTCAGTTACATTATAGTTTGGTCTAAGAAGCATTAGAAAACGATGAGAAATACTACTACAATTTTCTAGCGCCCAAAGAAATGTCTCCAAATAACGTTTTATAGTTTCTATCAATAAAAAGCCCGAAAAGATCATATTTGAGAAGCTACAACCATAAAATGGTTTCTATCAATCAATCAACTATTGGACTTGGACTTTGCTAAAAACATTAAAACCATACTCGACACAATCAGGCATTGTGGCCAATTGCCACAGGGTTGTTTGATAGTGTGTGGGTATGTCTACTTGTGCTGAATTTAACCTTTGTGAAACAATCAGAAAATAACTTTTAATAACTGTGACATGAGTATCTCTACCAAAGTTCATGGTAATCCATTGAATAGCTGTTGAGATATGTCATATCATGTTGTGTTGTTAGAAAAGTCATAAGGATACATCTTCTGGGGAAAACAATCATCTATCATAAATTTTAGCTGATATATTGATAGATAGATAAAATGTCAGGGATTCACCAAAGTCGTAGGGATTCATCCTCTGGGCGATGTACATGGACAGGGCAGTGTACATTTCATTGCAGTCTGTCCAACAGTCCCCAAGACATGTCACGAAAGAGCAAAAATGTCAACCTCATGTTGGCTACGTCAACATTGCTGGAGGACCCAGCATGTCCGTACAACATTCATGGCATCCATCCAATAACTGTTGAGGTATGTCAGTCTGGATTAAAGTGGTGCACCTACAAAAGGTCAGGCCGACATTGCCATGCTGCTTAAAATATGAGCAGCCATCACTGGACATGGCACAATGTATTTGCAGTGTCCTTATGTCACTAAAATGAATTGCAGATACATCTAGATGACACCCATTATAGATTTTTGATGCCTCTCAGTATACTTAAAGTAAACTCTAATGGAACATTGTTCTTCAGTGTTTTTTCACCCTTAGGTCAATAAGGTGAAACATCAATTCTTTCTATCAATTACAAGCTCCTAAAAGCAGCTTTCAAGCTGGAACCAGAAGCATATGTTTTAAACCAGGATTATTAATTGTCTTGTCCTCTTTTTGCCAGACACATTAGAGCACTATGGTGGCCCAGCTAACACAGTTACATCAGTAGTGGCTTGGCTAACAAACTAAGCATCTGCTGTCCACCCCTAGTCTCTGCCTCTAATGTCGTTAAGCATGATCCAAGACACTTTGTTACCATCGACTGCGGAGTAATGATGCATAGTTAGTGATCACTCCGGTAGTTTCTGTCTTTATAAGCCAGCTGGGTTACTCTCACCTCTCAAACAAGCCCTTTTTTCTAACCAATAATCCACCAAACAAGGAAAAGCTGCTGTAATTAAGTATTGATCAGACAGAGCAGGTAAAGTATTAAATAAGTAAGTGTGGCTCTCTGGCCAGACATTTGTCATAAGGTAAGACTAATGAACTTCTGTCCTTTTCCAATAAGTCAGGGATGGAATATATTGCTTGTCCATGTTAAGGTTTGTCTGTTTGATGAATCATAAGCTTAAAAAATGACTCATTCTGTGTGTATCCATGGCTAATATAAATTCCTCTCAATGAATCTTTCATTTTTTGCTAAGTCAATTTCATTCCCTAAAACTTGTATGAACGTCCTTGGTCCCCCATGCTCCAAATAAAACCTCTTCTTCGTGCATTGTGCGATATTACATTTTGATGAGTGACGACAGTGAAGAGACTTATGAAAGGGAGCCAAAAAAACTCTCAAGCCTATGTGTTTGTGTGTGTTATTATTGAACGGTCTTATCTGCCATCCTCCCATTTTTATAAAGACTATATTTTCTTTGAGTGTGGTCTTAACAACATGTTCATGGTTGGGAGTGTTTTACTGCTGATTGGATCACATTGTGAGGGTGTTTTGTCCCTTTATACCTTTACACCCCTCTAATTTGGTTTACACACACTGATACAACAGACAAGCGGAGTATATCTTTACAGCCAACTGAATCAGACTTCACATAAATGTTTTCATGGGGCACAAGCTTTGTTGACCGCTCAGCACAGAAAATTACAAGCCAGATTTTTTTGAAGCATAAATAAGATTTGGGTCGATCACTGTGATGGATAAATGTGACCTGCTGCAGTAAAACTATACAAAGACACAAAGAAATTTCACATCTCAACAGGTCAGTGCATGCTGTGACTTTAGACTTTGGACCAGTGATTCTCAAACTGTGGTATGTGTACACGAGCTCCCTCTTGTGGTACACAGAAGAATTGCCAAAATATATATTTTAAATAAAATAAATACATTTCAAAGCATATAATACTATAAAATACTACAGAATTTCTCATAAAAATAATTTAAAAATAGCTGAAATGTAATTTACAATTTGTTTTGTCTTTCCTGTAATATATGTTTCAAGATCAGCCTGCTACGTAGTCACGTTCGAGCTCCAACATCATCCATGATTAGTTACAAACTAAACTGTGATGACGAAATGAAAGGTTCAAAAATACTACAAATGTGGCTGCCAATGGGAACTATTAGGAAGAGAAGTGTTGGAGAAGAATAATATTTTAACCAACCCTGTTGACACCAAAGTGGGCGACAGTGAACCGGGCAAGTGCTAGTGGCCATGCCAGTAACAGCACTTGTTAGCGGCAAACGGCTCAAAGCAGTAAGGAGATATGACTCAGGTTACCTCAAATTTGGATTCAGTTGGAGCCGGATAGGGGAAGAGCTCAGGCCGCAGTGTGCAGTATGTGGTGACGTTCTTTGGAATGAATGCATGAAACCATTGCATCTCAAATGGCACCTTTTAACCAAACACACGGTGCTGAAAGACAAACCAGTTGACTTATTTTTCTCAGAAAACGTCACAAATTGAAGCAGTCAAAGTCAGCTCGCGGTGTATTGTGTGGAAGAGTTCCAGTGTTCCCTTTGTACAGTCAGTCTATGAATAAACCCGCCTCCTGCATCGACTACTTAGCATTACGGTCATAATGGTGGAACTTGGAGAGTCTAATTTTTACTGAGGTGGTCCACAATGTAAAAAAGAGAACCATTGACTGCATGGCTAAAAGGTCAGCCCATAGATTCATTCAAATCAAAGATAAAGCCAAAGCAAAGGCACTGTTCAAAGGTTATATTTGATATTGCACTAATTTAGTTGGATATCCAAGTTTACATGTTTGCTTTCACTTTCATTTTCTGATCTGCTGCTATGCCTCTATGAGCGGGAAGACATCATCCGTCTGTGTCTTTCAAACCCCTTTCGAATAATGTTGGAAAATAAACATTATAGTGGAGACTATAGTTAAGGTTTGGTTAGGTTTAGGGAAAGATTATGGTTTTGGTTAAAACAACAACTTTGTAAAGATTAGAGGACCTTTTATCGTCATGGTTACAATAATAAACATGGTTATGGTTGTGGACGATTGTGGTCATGCTTAAAAGAAATGGAAAATGTCTCCCATGTAGACGTAGACTTTGTCGCTCACTGTATTCTACGTGCTTAATGGACAACCAACACAGCAACTACTTAAGGTTGACTTATAGTTGTACATAGGGCCTGTGCTGTAGCCTACGCAAGTGACCTACACCATTATGAGCATTTATACTTGACTGCTGGTGTGTCTGCATTGCTCTGCAAATAACACCACCACAACAGAGGTTGCTGGCGGATTTCTATGCCACTCTGTTGAGTTTCTTTGTGTACTTTCAACAATGGTGACTGAAACTGAAACTCTCCCTCTTTTCTTCCTCTTTTCCTTTTTTCCCCTCGCTGCCTGTGAAATGAAAGGACAAGAGAATACAAGGGGACAGACAGGAACATGCCGTGCAGTGAGGCAGCGTCCCATGTGATCCTGTTTGTCTGTGTCTACACTCAGGTCTGTGAATGTGTTGAATGTTTGATGAGGGATTCACAAACAGCATTATTAACATCTGCATCTGGATTTTGCATGATTCTCATCTGTTCTCCCTTAATACATCCACGGTTTCCTCCAATTCTCAGAGAATGCACGCACACGCCAAGCAGACCAATCACAGTTGTTGTGGTCCCTGGGATGTGTAGAAGTTACATTTCTGGGGAGGTGAACGTCAGGTCTAGGCTCGCGGTGTCGATTCAATGCAGATGCGTAACCACTAAATTCCACCGGGCACGGCTACAATGTCACAGCGACCAGAACTGGTGGCGCCTGTTCTCGACAATGATTGTGATCCCACCAGAAGCACCACAACTCGTTTCACAAACTGAGAATACACGGATGGTCAATTTTTGGCAGATGCCGCTACCAGCCACATCAAGCACAGAACAGATCAAGCTGTAAAAACAGACAAAAGGGAAACAATTTAACTATATAGCCTACTTACCCATGGTCAAAGCATATAAACCAAGGAAAGATGACAAAATCTGAGCAAGCTGACAAAGTCTGGTGGGCAAAATGCAAACACTCTTGGTGAAGTATGAAGCTGTGTGAAGAACAGAACAAAACAGCACCGTGGCCACACTGATGTCCTCTTCTCGTGCATTTTTGAGTTTTTTTTTTATGTTTCTAACGTTCCTGTGCATGAGTACCTGAATGTTAAATGGCACGGTACAAATCAGAGAAATCTGTATTTTATTTTTCAGAAAAATGTTTGCTTCTGTGCTTGAGGCTCAACCTTTACCCATGGCAAAGAATAACTGCATATTAATCTTTCAAATCTTTTCAGATATGTAACGCTCGCTTCTATGAAAATTCAACATCTCCTTCAATACCAAACAACATTACCATAATACGCCAACAAATTCCCTCATATTTTTCTTCAGCTTCTGAAACTACAAGATTAACACATGTTTACAACACCACTGCAAAGGCAATGAGACCGCAAACTCTAATATATTCACTAACTAAGACGCTCTGTTTTGGATCAGGACAAACACATCAGCAAGAAAATGAAAGTGACTCAGCAGGGTAATAACACGTACTATGCTCCTGCGTTACATCCTGTACTTGATGACATGTTTATCCGTGCGCCTGTGGAGGGGTTGTCTGCCTCATGTTTGCAGGGCACTCGCAGGACTGAGCAGGAGTGTATACGTCTGTGTTTGTGTGCGAGTATGCAGATAAAGCTTTGGAAGACAGACTGCTACCCTGCTGTTTCCCACAGAGACTGTGATTAGCTAGTCTCTCCAGGACAGAGACCTCAGCCAGCATCTGTGTTGCTGCTCCGCGACCTTATTGATGAGACGCCACGCGCCGTAACAAGCATGCCTTGTGTCGCAGCACGCCTCCTGTAGGAGAATCATGTGCAAGACAAGGAACCAACAAGGAATTATGGGCCCTTCCTGTGACCAGACTGTGAAACAAACTTGTTTGTTGATTAGACACCATAGCAGGTAAATTTAGAATTAATTGCAGCCACATTTTGGTGGGTTGGTTTTGGACTCTTTTGCTCTTAATGGTCAAAGATTTAGTCAGAAAGTTGCATCCCTTCACCCATCTGTAAACAATTACTCTCAAGACTGAAACCAAAGGGGGAAAAAGGATAATGGCTTTACCTTTACTCTCAGTTGTCAAGTTCTGTGCACTTACTACAAGAACAGGCACTTTTCCTGAAGTATTCCATCTTTGCAGCAACTCCCTCTGGAGCTCAGTTGGCCAAGGTATACATTGAAATTGTGAAGTTTTATTCAGTTCTGTTCTGTACGTTGTCAGTAACATTATTTATAGTGTCTTAGTTTCCCACGGTGGGAAGATCTCAAGTGTTCTCTAAAGTGCCTTAGTTCTGATGAAGAGCACTATTCCCTTCATGCTGTTTTCTATGTAAATTGTCTCCTGGTTACATGGAGGAAGGTGTGTGAGTCTGGAACTCATATAGTAGGAATGATTTATGGGGAGACAGTTTGTTCTCTGCTTTTTTTTTTTTTTATTGCCAAATATGGAAGTTTGAGCTGAACTTCAGGGAGAGCCCACTCCACAAAAAAAGAGAAAAAAACAAGCACTTGTTAGAAATAAAACCAGCGTACTAAATCTTACTCCCAAACTACACAGAAAAAAAGGAGAAAGGAGGAAGGAAACAAAATGGATGCTCTCTCCTAACAGTAGGAGTTAGCATACATAAAAACATTTACCCAAAATAATTACCTGATTCTGACATTAAGCTGGCAACAACACACAAAGGAGCCATGGACTACAAACTCTCACTCGTCTTAAACCCCCAGATGGTCTGTGATTGGTCAGATTCATCAGACTATGGCACATCAGAGGATCTAAAACTGAAGCCCACAGAGTCTGGGGAGCAACACAGACTCTGGAACAACACATTTTACATTTACATCCAACTATGGGGGGTGTAGCGGAAGAGAAAAGAAAGAGAGAGGAAGGAAAAAATGATAACTGGACAGAAGAAAAGCTACATATAACTTCACTACTTCAGTATTGTATCCTTTTCCTCGACTTTTAATCATTTTTTCAACCCTAACCGTCACATTTTGTTATCTTTTGCTCATAATATTTTTTTTTTAATATTTGAAGAGCCTCTTAAAGCAACATCGTGTAACTTTTCTATCATAAAATTCCAGATTTTCAACCATGTTGATGCACTGATGTGTAATCAGGTGAATAGTGTCACTGTCATTCATACTCTGAAGGCATATTTCTGTGCTATGTAACTTTGTGCTCTGGGTACAATCACCCGCAAGAAATCCGTAAGTCACACTGACTGAAACTGGATCATATTTTATGGTTTTTCCTCTGACATTCTCCGGCTGCTGCACATAAACTCTCTGTGATTTACAGAGTTTCCTGATGGACAGTAAAGTAAACTGCTGCCAGTTGTAGCTGCTGTTAGCTGATGTTAGCTCAGGTTATCAGACTGTGAGCTCAGAGCACCGGGGGAGTGTTTGTATCACAGGTGTTTTGAAACCACCAGGAAGAGGAGAACCGAAGAACTATGAAACCAGGCTTAGCAACTTCTATGGGTATAGCTAATGGCAAAAAGACAGAAGAGGATGTTGACGGAGGAAAGGATAGAGTTACTGAGCAACAAGTCATCGGACAAGAGTAAATGTGGGACTGACATTGACGAGAGCTTTGTGAAATAAAATGCTGAAAGACAGACGCTGAGCTGGGATTCTTGCTGTTGGACTACCCATCTTAGCTGGCTGCAGCATAAGATGCAAAAATGTCAATTGGGACGAATGGGACTGTTGATTTTGGTGACACACATCCAACACTATTTCTTGAAAAGCCTGCATTCAAGAGCGCAAAAGTGAAACTAAATAATTGAATAATTATGTCAAGTATGTGTATAATTTTGCCCATTTAAATCTGTGCTGCAAACCATTTCTTATACCACAACACCTGTTTCAATAGAGTGGGCATTCAATAACATATCCAAATTGCTGCCATACAGTATACATGTAGCTGACATTTAGAAGGGAGGACAGGCTCATTAAAAAGTGGTCCATTGTTTTAGGGTTTTTTTTTACAAAAAAAAATGATAACTTCAGTTTTTGACAAACAATGCTCCCAAAGTCTGTCCACACTGTGTATAATGTTTGCATCCCTGCTGGGTCTCAGCAGGAAATGGTTGTTTCTTGAAGTGCCTTGTACTGTATCTGTTGAGGTCATTCTGAAGTCACTACCCATCCTATTTTTTTTTTTTTTCCGCAGCAGCCACTTCGATTCGCGTTATTCTCTTTATCGGCCTGTGCTGCATATCTTTCCCCACAGTATAGCCCTCCTCTGCACTGTGAGCATCTTATCTGGCCAGCACTGTCTTCACACAGGCACAGATGTTGATATCAGGCTATTGCATCAGCCCTTTCTCCTGGAGACAGGTAGGAGAAAAGAAAGAAGTACAAAGGGAGCAGGAATAAATCATCTGTCTTTTGTTATTATAATTCGAGAGGGTACAGACAGAGAGGTTGGCTGCTAAAAATATAGAGTACATTAGCACAACATGATTTTAAATGATATCATGTAGAGTCTGCTGTCAGCATTCAATGCAAAAGTTAGGAAAACATTCACAAGGCCTTTTGTGCTGAGAATAAATTTCACAGACAGAAAATTGAATTTACAAATTTATAACCATGTAGCCAAATTTGTCAGTGAACTTTTTTTTTTATTTTCTAATCTGAATGCTAATGATATTACATTATTATATTAAGCAGGCTAGAAAATAAAAAATATTACATTTTTACTTGTTCTGTACAAACAGGAGGAAAACAGATAAGAATAACTGGAACAAGCTCAAAGCACAATTCAATATAGGGCTACTGTTTATGCCATTTATCTAAAGTGACATGTAAAATGGTACTCAATGATAAAACTACAGAGAACTATGATCTCACAGAGTTTTATAGTGGCTGTCAGCTCGTTGTTTAGCTCTCTGGTTCACTCTTGCTGCTCTCATAGTGTTGTTTTAGTCCACATCAGGCAGCTGTTCAGAGAAAAAGACCACAAACCATTCATTCAGTATACTGTTTAGCACCAAACAACTAACAGACAAAGTTAAGCGACTAGCTGGTGAAATTAGTGGAGCATTCAGCAACTAAAAAGCCAGAAATTTCCTTCAGCATTGGTAGAAACCAAAGGAGAGTAAATATTAAACTTAGTTTTCATCAGGTGGCCAGAAACACAACTCGGAAAGAATGTTCATTTTACTCTGTAAAACTGTACTGTAAGTGCTGGACGTGTAAATATATGTGCCCTATCTTTTTAAGTGGCTCTGTGAGGCTACTTACAGCTCGGTGCTAAATGCTAATATCCTAACATTTTGTAGGTATAATGTTTGCATGTTCTCCCTGTGGGTTCTCTCCAGCTTCCTCCCACAGTGAATGTGAGCGTGATTGGTTGTTTGTTTCCATGTGTCAGCCTTCAGATGAACTCATAACTTGTCCAAAGCGTACCCCACCTCTTGCCCAATGGCAACTGGGAATTGTTGTGGAGTAATTGCTGAAGTCAAAGGTCAATGGTGAGGTCAGGAGGGAAGAAAGTGTTCAGGAGCCTCTGATGTCTTATGCTGTAATATTTATTGACGCTTGGCCAAGGAGAATTAGAGACACTCTCAAAGTACATCAGAAGTGTCTGAGTCGGTCTCACATTCTGCCCAACTCATGCTGGTGGATAGACTTTAAACCCCAAGATAACACCACAAATACTATACGCCCAGAATTAGCCAGAGAGAATGTCTTTACCCATGCAGGTGTTATTGTCAGCATATTCTAGTCTGGAGACACAGATGTCTGTTTACGCCAATTGCAACGTCAACGGCAAGCTATCTATTATGTCTAGGAAGGCAGCAATTGGTCTCTTCGACCTTGGCCACCACAGTGTTGAGATAGACTGGCACCTACTGCTCCCAATCAAAGCCAAACAACTAATACTGCCGAGGACCTCAAGGCCCACACGTGACCTGGTGTAACCTAAGGATAGAAAATGCCATAACAGGATTGGCTCCAGCCTGACATGACCTTGTATTGTCAGCATTCTAACATTTACTAATTAGAACACAAACTTGATTAGTTTTTATTTGGTCATAAACCAAAGCGTACCATGGCAATCCATCCCCCTCAGACAGTGTGTTTGATAGCTAGCTGTGGAAATGTAAGAGTGCTTGGTCAGATACTTCACTAAAAACTAAAATTTTCGACCATCTCAAAGTTGTTGAGATTTTTCAGTCTGAACCAAAGTAATGGATCGTCTGACAGATTCAAATACAGAACCATGTCGCCACCACGGCTGAAAATATTGCTGTATTTGTATTTTAGCTCTTCCTTCATACTGTGTATTCCAGCAGCACATCCTCCAGAGCACACTCAGGAAACAGTGAAAGTGGACACTAAGTGCAACCCTTCTGCATTGAATAAAAATTACTCTTGTCCTGCCGCCTTGACCAGCCAGGACACAGCAAATATACGGTTTGAGAGAATATCTCAGAGTGTGACTCCAAACAAGCTATTACAAAGGGAGGGGTGCAAAACAAGGTGGATGAAAGGGAACACCAACCCTCTTGTTAAGGCAAATAAGGATAAGATAGGTACACACCCCCTTATTTTTAGGAAAATTTGAGGGAAAGCAACCAATTTACCTTCCCAGTCTCCTCTTTGTTCAAGCTCAACAAACCAGCCACCGCCTTCTTGAGGTGGTTTTGTGCACACATTCATCAAACTCCAAATAAAAATAATGTCACTGAAGCTCTGTGGGTTTTATGCAGTTATTCAACTAGTTCAGTTTAAGGCTATTGAACATCTTACACAATGGCAACTGTTTGTCAAATGATACTAGCTAATATCAAGGTTTTTTTCCTGCTGCATACAAATTTCTCAATTCATTATGTGTTGCAGACGTTTCTCAGCTGAACGCTTTGCACCACTGATGGCAAACAGAACAGATGCCCGGGACAAAAAAAAAAAAAAACACCCCATTTAACGCACCTCTAACCGTATTTGCCACATTCATCATCATCATCTACCCTTACCTTGGAAGTGAGTATTTTGTGTAAGATACAGTATGTGCAGACACAAAAGCCCCAGACACAAGCCCCGCTGTGTATAAACAAAGCCACCGCGTTGATGTTTGTTTTCCCTGCAGAGAGTGCAGTAGACCACAGTGACACTAAACCCGGTCGACTTTAAGAACAAATGGCAGGAGGAGAGAGTGTACACGCAGCCAAGGTCCTTTCTGCCCCTGTGGCTGCTCACTGATCGAGGATGATAAATGGCTGAACATGGCCGAACCCTCATTTGGCTCTCACAGCATCAGGTGATAAAAGCGAAGCCCTTGTCAGGGATGGAGTGTGCTCCGCTCCGCAAGGACAAGGCCTCACACCCACAGAGACACTAGAGGAGAATGGACTTAATATTCACAGCAGGCAGGCGGACAGTGCTTTTGATAGCTAGCTGTGGAAATGTGAGAGATGTGTCAAGACACAACTCAGGAGCTGGCTTTGGAAGGGAGTGTTTACTGTAATCACACATAGAGGTGTAACTACCGCATCTATTTATGGTATAGCTCATCATGAACCTGTCAGAGGCGCATTAACCTCGATGAGCTTGTGTCACACCTACTTATCGGGGAGCCACATTAGCCAAAAAAAGATGGCGGCTGATCGCAGAGGAGTGAAAATGCATCATTTTGTCAGGTTAACGTGAATTTTATTTTTGACCAGTTATGGATTAAACATGGACACCGCTGAATTATTTACAGCATAGTCACTGAGGCGGTATAAGGGGGGGGGGGGCACTTGGCAACCGCAGTACACTTTTGGACGACTGGATGGTTAATTATCTTAGTGGGCCTTACCAGGCTAATCACTTATCAAACATCCCAGCATAATTTGAATCTACTCTGATGAAGTGAAAAGAAAAATCTTTTAATTAAAGGAAGCAAGCAAACAAAATAAAAAGCCATGGCTAATTATATTCAATCAGTCTGCAATCATAATGTTGCATGTCTCAATTACAGGATTTCAATGCCCTCATCACTGTAATCGCACGTGGCGTGTTTGGATTTGAGCAGCCAGCCTACTCTGTTTAAAAATGCCCACCCAGCTTCCTATTATAGCATAATGCCTTTGGGATAATTGATTTGGTTTAATATAATAGAAGACAGTGAACAGGAACGTCTCAAAGGAAATAGGACTGTCATGTGCCTTCCATTCTATTATAACACATTGTACCCTCACCTCAATCTCCTGATCTCCAAAACTAATGAAGCTGTATTTGCATACACACTGACACCACACGGAGACCCACTTTCTACACAGCTACGCGTGCTCGAAATTATTATTTTGTCTTCAAGAATATCTATTTTCGTGCATGTCAAATAAAAAAAACATTTTTCTTTCTCCATGCAGGCGAGGAAACGGATCCGTTATAACAAATAGTTCCATCTTTGAGTTGATGAGAAATAGATAGGTGTTTGATATGTCTGTATAAATGTGAGCATTGTTATCTCAAAATTCATGAAAAATAACACAGATGCACCGTCAGATGATGCACAGCATTCATTTCACTAGGGGCGTCACCTAAAGCTATCTGTTTATTCACAGAAATATCTGTATTCTGATCCATACCTGAGCTTGTTGACTGCTTCATTTTCTGTGTTCAGTTGTTTTCTACTGCCGTTTATACTCTTGATTCATACATGTTTAAGTGCAGCCGCTCACAAAAACAAAACACAACATTTTTACAAAGTATCTAAATTAATTGTCCTTCAAAAGAGAACTTAAATGAATCTAAACTGCGTCTGAATAAAAGCTGTGTAACTGTAAATTGTCTGGGTGGAAATGAAAAGTGGGGGGAAAAAAAAATCTACAGGTCAGAATTTCTTTAAAAACTGGAGGTTGTGTAATAAGATGAGGCCCAGGTGAATGTAGAGTTGGTCCAACGTGATAAAACACTATGAAATGCATGGTGACACTCGGTTCCATTGGGCTGTAACTGTGTGATGAAATGCTAACATCAGTATGCTAACATGCTCAGAAGGGTAATGCTAACATGCTGATGCACAGCAGGTTTCATCTTTAGCATGTTCACTATCTTAGTTTAGCCTGTAAGCATGCTACAGGCGTGTGTTAATTAGCATTAAACACTAAGAGTTGTGGTTAATGGAAAGATACTAAGCCTTACCTGAATCTAATCATAAACAAAAGTCGAGGCCATATTAAAATTTTAGCTTGATGGTGGTGTGGAAAGTCAAGGGATCACCAGAACTTATCCTGAAGGGAACATGAATTTTTGTAAAACTTTGATGCCAATCCATGTAATAGTTAGATATCTGTAGAGTTTTGTGTAGTGTAATGTAGTAACATTTGTGCATTTGAAATGTTTTTTTAAAAAATACTTTGCATGCACTTTTGAGACAGTCCCTTACTTCATTTAAACTTGACGTTTCCCGTCATGCAAGGTGCCAAAAATAAAATAACTCCACACCATCAGGAACATATTACTGCAAAAACTTGGATGTTGTTGGTGCTTGTTCGGAGCACTCAACTGTTCATAACCGACTAATGTTTTCGGATTGATTTACATCCCTACATTCAAGCCAAAGCCCACATGACTACTGCTACTCTTTACGAGCAAAGGAAAGTTATAGTTTGCCACTGGAACATAATGGGAAAATTAGGACATATATTTTACAAAATGCTAAAAGGTCAGGATATGAAATTCTAGCTTGCATCTCTCAGTAAATTACAGTTTAAGTTTCATAAGCTGAAGGTTTTCTATTCATGACTGCACTGCATCTTGAAATTCAATATCCATTTTAATTATATATTTCATATACATTATCCACAGACTTTAAAAACTCAATCACACATCGACCGTGAAGATAGCGATTTTCAGCTCGGTTGCTGTCCCCATAAATGGAAGTACAATACTTAGTTTGGTTAAGAATGAGTGGCACTTAATAAACATAATCCAATAATGGGGTTTATTTTTCTCCAATTGATGTGGATCATATCAGCATGAGAAAAAAGAATGGACCTGTTTAACATATGTCATGTATGATTATTCCGATGATCCTTTTAACACATAGGTTTTCTTGCAATTATTCATGCCAATATTAATGTCAATATGTCAGCGCTCTAATTTACCTCCTGTCACTCCATCGCTGCATGCCAAATATTAGCCATCTGGTACGACTGTGTGAGGGACAAATCTATCCTATCTGTATACTAAAGAGCTGATTATAAATGATGTTTAATAGGCAGTGTGCTGAAGCTTTCATGAGCTGGAATTTCCATAACTCATTATCCTGCAGGTTTAATAACTGTAATCATATTAATCCATGGAGTACAGATGCATAAATCAAAGGTATTCATATCTAAAGGATGTACGATTTCTGTTAATAGTTGTTTGCTATTTTCTGATGGATGGGTTCAGATCAGGACGTCGTTTGTCTTCTGTCGGGTTTGCTACGAGGAGGAGGGAGGAGACTGAGTCAGTCAAGAAAAACTCCAAGTAAAATGTGCTTCAGGAGCAAAACTCACCTCTCTCGTCACAGGATGAGCCTCAGGTCAAAAGGACTATATTAGTGTTTAAAGCTTCTTAACTTCATACAAAACATATCTATTACTTATGTGTACAAAACTTGTATTTCTGAGTACCACTCTTCTAGCTTCTAGGTTTTCTATAATGCATTTTTGCACCATACTAATGCACTTCAGTTTAGTTATGCAGTTTATTAATTGTGTTCTCACTGATGCTAACTTACAACCAAAGAACAAAAAAGCCTAGAAGTTTTAGCTTTGTCCTTTCAACTTTCAGTAGTAAAATGAAACAAAATATAGTATTCATAAGTGTACTATACACTGTATAAATGAGAAACAATACCAATGCTAACTTTATTTATGTTGTACCTTTAAAAACAGGGTTTACAAACGGACCCAACCAAGGCAGAAGAAGTTAAGATTAAGAAAAGTAAAAAGCAAAACAGAACAAAGTTAAAGTGACAGAAAACAGACAGAGATCACATAAATAAATACATAAAAATGGCTATTCTTTGATTTCTGAAAGCTTAGAAATCAAAGAAAAGCAGAACAGTAATAAGAGTTATAAATATATATAAGAAGCGGGGAAAGCTGGCATTAAAAAGGCAGGTCTGGTTAAGGGTAAAAGGATAAAAACATGATAAAAGAAATGATAAAAAGATCATAGTAAGATAAAAAGACACAGAGACGACATAACAAAAAGGCAAGTCTGTAAAAATGAGTTTTAAGAAGTGATTTAAGAGTTCACTGAATCTGCGAGCCTCATCTCCTCGGGCAGGTCGTTCCAAAGTCCAGGGTCCTGATGGAGAAAGCACAGTCACCTCTAGTTTTGAGCCTCGACCTTGGAACAGCCAGAAGTGACCCACATGGGGATCTAAGGCTGTGAACTGGCTCGTATGGGGATAACATGTGGGTAATATAGTTAGGGGTCAGACCCGGACAGGCTTTAAAAGTGAGCAGTAAAATCTTAAAATCAATCCTAAAAGGCGTAAGAAGCAAGTGGAGGGACGCTAAAACCTGACTACTGTGATGTCATCTGTTAAAACCAGATGAATTCTGAACTAGCTGGAGGTGTGAGAGTGATTTACTGTTGATGAGGAGAGGAGATAATTGCAGTAGTCCAGGGCTGTGTGTAAAATGACAAGAGACACTGTATGAATAAATATACTGTATACTAGTACATATACTGTTAGTAATGTTGCAGAACAAGCAGCGCTGCCTCACTCACTCTCACTATGCATTTAGCTCCTGAAGCTAACTTGCTGTTAGTAGTTAACTGATGATACTCATTAGGGGCTGGTTGCATGGTCTCCTTTAGGAGAAAATATGGTTAAGACATTCATTACCTATCTGGCTGACAGACTTTGGGACACCTCATTAAGTATGAGTACAGTTTACCCTTTAGGACATTAATTAACATCTGGCTAAATTTGAGGTGATTTACTCTTGCAAGCTAGCAGTATCTGTTCTGGCTAGAGGGAGAGTTTCTCACCATTTCTTTAGCATTAGCACTGGTCACATTTTAAATGAGACTAAAATGGGAAAGTCTTTGTTGTTATAAAGTTATGAATTATCCAACAATGACAGGCATCATGAAAAGCAAAGTCTGGCCTACCAAATAAATTAATAAGCACAGCCCAACCAAATATGTGAAAACTTATTTAGGCTTAGGCTCAGTTTAATTCCTCCCTTTGCTTACAAATGAGCTCCAGCCCAGGAGGGAGAAGCTGCTGTTTATTATATCTCTTCATCTGAGAAGCAATAATGATATTTTCATATCTTCATCTGGCGCAGGACGAGCTTTATTTACAGAGCCACGTGGTCCCAGATAGCAATATGTAGGTATTAACCTCAGCTATGCTGCCTCTCGGGCCGTGCTGACAGAGAGGGAGATAGGGTGACGAGATAGAAAGAGTAAGTACGATAATGAGAAGTGGCAAAAGAGCCTATTGTCCAGTCACAAGGTCAGAGGATGATACTCATTCAAATGTGAATGCAGCTTTTGTCGTCAGCATATTTGCTACAGTAAACATTGTAAAGCATCACAGCCATGCTGTAAACACGCAGTATAAAACATGGACATGGACGTATCCGTGATGGCACCCACATATTTCTGAAGAGCCATCATGTGGTGGATCTGACCGTCGCCACTTTGGCTGTCCTGCCTCTGCCGCCTCCCAGCTAATCCAAGGATGGATAAAGATGTGGATTATTGGGGGACCTAAGGCGGACTGAATGAAGCCTTGTTGCTCAAACAAGCCCCCTGTAAGGACACCTACCTGTCAGCCAAAGCAGCCATGCTGTTAATTATGCATAACTTTGTGCTTTGATATAATTTGAACAGCTGAGTTATATAACATTTCAGACTCAGTACAGTAGTCATAAACAAGACCAAAACTGTTTTTGTACCAGGCTGTAAACATGTTTATTTCTGCTGTGAAGTTGGACATTTTAACATGGGGACTTATGGAGACTGACTTGTTCTGTAGCCAGCGTCAAGTGGCTGTTTGAGGAACTGCAGTTTTTGGCACTTCCACATAGATAGATAGATAGATAGATAGATAGATAGATAGATAGATAGATAGATAGATAGATAGATAGATAGATAGATAGACTACAATAAACATACATTAAAACTAACCTATACTACAGTAAACATACATTAAAGTTAAACCACTGAGCTGAATCTGCATAGGCATTACTTCACAGCCACAGTAGCTTGGTTATAAGTGTATTCCCAGCATATGTTCGATGTCCTGCATCATGGATGAATTTGTTAACTTCACGATTAGCTCTAAATGACCTCAGATAGTATGTGACACACATGTTACAAATGGCATAGAGTAAGTCAGCTTTGTTCCAAAAGAAATTGCTCAATTTCATTTACAGTTGATACAACTGGTGATACAACAGCATATAGTGGAAAAAAAACTTCCTACTGGCTTCCAAAATGACTCACATGACCTTTACAAAAATGACTTATATAAACATTTCCTTATCTGCTGCCTCGATGTTGGGTTATGTTTCCTGTAGCAGTTCAAAGAAGCCAGCATTGAGTGAGTTTCAGTCTACCCATTTTTATCAGCATTTACAAATGGTGAAAATGCGAAAGCAAATGTTTTTACTGACTGACTGAGGGATAAAACTCCAAGACTGAAAAATGTCAGCAGAAGAAAACATCAGATCTGTGTGGACCAATGAGGAGCCTGTAACCTTCCTTAAACTAAAACATGAAACAAACAGAAATGTCATGTTTCCAACATGTTTTCTACATTGTTTACTGGCCCTTTTTTAAATACATCATCTCATTGCAGCGTCAGCTGTTTATCTCAATGAACCAATAAGTTTACCCAAATGTCAGTAAGACTCTGTATCAAATAATCAAAATAAAAATTGGCCACTGCAGCAAATTTATAATGAACCATTAATTGTAAGCCAGCAGTGCAATTTCAGCACTTAACAATAAATATAAATTCAAGCTCTAGTCAGATTCTAATAGTCCCTCCTTTACTTCCTTTGCCATATGCACGCCTCTCTGCTGTTCATAAATGAGGCGAGTTTGCAGGGATGGACTTTTCATTTCCCACTCGGGAGTGATGTAGTGGGCCGTCACTGTTAAGTATCTCTCTGTAGCCCTGGATGTCCATCCATCAGTGGTGAGCGCAACTGCCGGTGCAGTTGATAATTCCTGAACTACTACCACTCACGCTCGTTCATACAGGGCAGGCTCAATGGACTGACTAAAATGCACAGATGAAGGCACACTGTAGTGGGACTCAAGCACTTTGACCGTATGCTTAAATCCTGTACTCTCTACGACTGAGTATGGTTGCATATATGCAGTGATAAACACTCCTATAGCAGGAGTCATTGATTTGGCACAGCCTGAATCTGAAGTTCCTGAATGCTCTGGAGAAAAGACTCACCTTCTAGTCTGTTTTTGTTTCGTTCTGTTAATTGACACATTGGAGTGAAGCCATAATAAATTACTTATAATGTTTCCACAGACATAACCGACTTCAGTTGAACAATATTGGCGTTCACTTTTTATCCAATCCATGACTTCAGCTAACCGGGCTAAGCCAACTAGCATGCAATAACTGATAGCTGACAGCAGCTGGTGCACGGCCTAAACTTGTCGAGTAAAACTACACACTATAATTTCACATGTTTCATGTGTGCAACTACGTTGACATAAATACATTGCTTTGACAGTATTAGATTTTTTTGGGTCACAGGCATGTAAGGTAAAAAGAACAGACAGCGTATGTCACCCACAGGTTTCTGAAGAGCTGTTTTGAAACTCAGAATCTATCTGTAAATCTGTAACGGCACCTACCTGTCAATCAAAGCAGCCATGCTGTTAATTATACATAATTTAAACCCCTAATATAATTTGAACGGGTGATTATATAAAAATTCACCCTCAGTACAGTTGTCATGAACGGGGAAATTAGCTATAGAGACCAAAACTGTTTTTTGTACCAGGCTGTAAACATGTTTATTTCTGCTGTGAAGTTGAACATTTTAACATGGGGGCTTATGGAGACTGACTCATTCTGTAACCAGCCTCAAGTGGCTGTTTGAGGAACTGCAGTTTTTGGCACTCCTGCACTGGCTTAACAGCCACCAGCTACTTGGTCTCAGGACGTACTGAACTGAGGAAGTAGCATACCGAACCAAACATCCTGTACTAAATAGTTCAGGATGAAATCACATTGTTACACCCCTAACAAATACAACTGACTTGAATTCTCATTTTCTTTTGCCAGTTTCCTGGAAACTCAGTTAAAATTTGCACTACATTTAAACGGAAACCTAACTATTGTCTCTTTGTAGGAGCATGTCAGCTTGCTTGTTAGGGATCTTCCACTTTTGTTTCTGAGAGAAGACAGTTATAATTTTTATTCCTATTTTAGCTGATAAATTACACTGTGTTGCAATCCTAGTCTTTTGAAATAGTATTTAATTGCTTGTCTAAACAATAAATCTGTTCACATTTGGGTGCCATCTTATAGCAGGTCTTCTGTCTTTATACCAGTAAGCTCATAAAGTCTAGCTGCTTTCCCAGTGGTTAATTAAAGACAGTTCTGTAGGGCCAGTTTAACGCCAACGCACCCTACAGACATAGAATGGCCTTAATTGATATGTCTGCCTAGGACACAGAAAGTGGGATTTCTTCAGCAGCAATTGTAGCTTAACAGGTTGCAAATTAATTAGTGAGAGGTTAAATTTGAAGTCAAGTGTTGGTCAACACCTAATGCTAGCCTCTCGCTCTTGCCGTGTGTTTATTGACTGCTGGGTTTGTGAGAGGTTGTTTACTAAATGACATCCATAACAGAGCAGCAGGGAAACGAAATGAAATAAACACATTAGTGGAGCCATTAAAAAATCATATAATTTAAATGCTTTTTAAAAATTATTTTACAAATAGTCTCAAATTACAGTAATGTATTCATGGCTCTGAGGCAGAGTGATAACATCGAGTTAATGAGCACATTTTATGATTCATTTGTGAATTCAATTTCTGTCATTGTTTTTCAGATGTCTCTTTTAAATAATCACCACGTGGATACATGCGTTATTCTTTGAAAATGGTCAATAAACAGGCTTCCATATGAAATCATATAATAATACTAAATTATGTAAAGATGCAAATGAAGAATAGGTCAAAGTGTGAGTACACTGAGGGAGGTTTGAGATTTTTTTACTGTAAACAACATGACAATCAAGGTTTCAAAAGATGAAACATAAAGACCCCACTTATTGTTGAAATATTCTGATACCATTCTACCTTTCTAATTCCTTACATAAACTGCTTGGATGGACAGCCTGCTATTGTCTATAGCATTGAGAATGTGTCTCAGAGGGTGCTTGAACATAAATAATGCATTGTGTTCAGGCTACGCTGACAACGTTCTCCATAGGGTATCTGCAAGCAACGTCCTACAGCAACAACACTTTGCAGCAGCATGTTTCTCATGGTTCTCGGCTATTTTGTAAAACATTGTAATCATCACGGGGTTCTACGGAGGACCAAGAAACCGTCCCGATTGTTTGAGCCCATCCTCACTCCCGCAGCTATCTACCCATGCTGCTGCCTCTGCTGCGACAGGGAGTGTGTTTCAAACCTGTCTGTCACAAAGGATTGGCAGGCGAGGAGGTGTCTGAGTTTGTGTGTGTATGTGTGTGTGTGTGTGTGGATGTGAGTGTGAGCACAGATACATTACCTGTGAGCAGGTTGATTGGCAGGCTGGCGTTTCACAGGAGTGCCGCAAAATTGTCACTCCACTTGATGTGCTGGCTTGTTTTGGTCGCTGTAGAGTTGATTGGATGTGAACTAGATACTTAATTCTCACATTTTGTAATCATACTGCTGGATAGTGTAAAAATGAGATATTGGCATTTAATAAATACTTTTTTTTATTATATTTTTGTATTATATCTTAGAACTGTGCAACTCTTATCAGTGGTTGAAGTACATTCATTCAAATACTATACCTAAAAGCAACATTATGCAACTATTTTACCTTAAAATAACAACTTCAGTATCATTTTCATTGTACTCTTTCATTCCCATCCTGCACACCTCTTCTTGAACGGGGAAATTAGCTACATATAGACACCAAAACTGTTTTTTGTACCAGGCTGTAAACATGTTTATTTCTGCTGTGAAGTTGGACATTTTAATATGGGGACTTATGGAGACTGACTGACTCTGTAGCTTGTGCTTTATTTGACTATTGTCCATTTTATACTCCTTTACACGAGGGCAGAAAATTAGATGGAGCTGGCAGAAACTTTTTGTCGTCCTCCATGACAATGATTTACATATAGCTCCCTCACACAAGGAGAAAGCAGGGGTGAAGTGAATAATGAGAACAACAATTATATAAATTATATGATCAGAGCTTGAAATCATACCGAGATATTACAAAAGCTGCCATATGGCAGGTCAGCATAGAATTGGGTGGAATACCAGGTAGGAAATATGAAAAGCTTTCTAGCTACGTAAGGTGGCTTGTTTAGTTTGCCATGTGTTTTTACTGTGCCATGCAAAAGGTGTTGTCATTCTGTCTTCTACTATCTGCCTGAATCCATGTAAATGCAGCATAACATTTTACAATAAAGTGACATTTTAAATGTGGTACTGGATTGTAAGTATTTTTATGGTACCACACTTATTACACTGACTGAATCTCATTCAAATGATAATAAATGAAAATAACACAGCATACGTTATTTTGGCTGCCAATATGGTTTACATTAATGAGTAGTTCCACATTCACTGTGAAAGGTAGATTCTTCAAATGTCAGTGATGTGTCTGCTCTATAAATAGGAATCCACTCATAACTAAGCAACCAAGACAGAATAAATCAGCAGTGTGAAATGTGGCATGTTAGAGCACAAATAATATCTGCAGTGACATCACTGACATTGTCTTGAATTTCAAGCAGCCCTGGTGTCAGTGATACTGGGGCTGCTTAAAGGTAGAAATATAATTACTCTATCAGGACCTGTGCTTCAGACAAAGTGATTTTCTTTTTACTTCTGAGTTTGTCCTCAGAACTGATGTCACTGAGTGTAAGCTGGTGGCCTGAAGGCGAGCCATAGAAGTGTTGTTCCAGTGGGTGCTGAGGCTTGTCTCAGTTAGTCACTCAGAACAGCAGGCAGAGCCTACATGGTGGTAGATGTGCACTGGCAAAGTGTTTTAAAGTCCGCCTCCACAACCCTGCTCAACTTATTGAAATGTATGAGCTTGCCTACAAATGACTAGAGTCAAAGAGATTAAGTGGGTTAATGTACATTATGTCCACTACAGTTTGAATAATAAAAAAAAACACCTTTCCCGCAGTAGTGGGGCAGTCTTAAAACCAGACACTGTAGTAATAAAATTAAAGATATGGTTGATTTAAATGTATAATTGTTCAGATTTCTGTCCTAGTTACTTTAGCGCCATCTGTGATGATTCAAGTTACTCAAGAAATACACTGCATTACCTGTGACTGCTTGAAAACAGCTGACTGCTGTGGCTGAAAACAAGGTTGATGAAAGTGGTGAGAGTAAATCAAACAAAGCTGCAGGCTATAAAACCAAAACAATAAGCTTAAAGACACTAAACCTCTCTGGTAGAGCTGACATGGACTGCAGAGTTTGGCAATGATTCCCTCAGTTTATCACTACAGACAACTTCTTTTCATTACACATATTTATTTGACTTTTCAAACTTCCATTGTTTATATAGAAATATGGATTAGCGCAGCTTCAAGCCACCTTATTATTTATGCCAGCTAAATGCTTTTAATGTGAGCTTTGTGAGGTTTGCATTAGCAGCAACTTAAAGGCCCCAAGTTTTTTGGTTTGTTTGTTTGTTTGTTTTTTGTTATTTTATAGAGATATTTTGTATTTTGTGTTATTGTCTGAGTTCTTCTCACTGGTTTGAAGTGGGTAAGGCTGTGTAGGAATACAGGGATGTCATATTGCTGTCACTATCAATCAAGTCTTACCACCACCACATAGTCCCAAATGACAGATTAGCTTAGTTTTTAAGACTTAAACTTGATTTTATCTTATCTAAAAGTAGTCACGCAATGTGTAAAATTCGAAACCCAGGGCTTTAATTCAGCTCTGCAGGTGAGTCAACGGGAAACAATGAGGCTGATATCAATGAGATAACATCACAAACACTAATGTTAGATTACCTACAGGTATCGTTTCCTGTTAATCTCTGATAAAGGGTGTAAAAAAGATAAAGAGGAAATTACAGAATGTAGATACATTTAATGGCTATTGCTGATAAAAGACAGAGACGGCCATAAATGCTACAAAATTCTGGGTTTGATTTCATGAAAATCTCGTCAAATGCTCCACCAACTGAAAGACATCGGATTATCATTCGGATCATGTACAGTAGTAATCCAATGGTCTGATCACAGGTTTAAGCGGGTAATCTGTAAATCATTACAGTTTTCATTTTGAAAATAATTCCCACAACCAAAGATATCAGTGTGACAGTGTAGAGTACCTGCGCTCTGGTATCTGTCACTCTCTGCTGATTGACAGGTAGCATTCTGGAGGTGAGCCATGAAACTGTCACCTCAGCAGGCGCCTTGGGGCCTGGCTGTGCTGATATGATTTATGTAGGCGCTGATTGTGTCAGTTGCTCTGCAAATTGATTGTGTCACTCCTTCCTGTAAACCAGTGCCCTGCAGAGGCTCTCTCCGAGGCGGTGGGGGCAAAAACCTAAAGCAGGATCATTTCACAGAGGAAGCTGGGACGAAAGGTTTTCTGCAAAACTTGTACATTTTTAAAGAAATGTCAAACACCCTGATAGCACTTCTAAGTGTAAATTTGACTTTGAGGATGAAGGTCAAAAAATCCTTGAACGCGGGTATGTGTGCCTTCAAAGGAAGCAAAAGAGGTAGCTCTGTTACCGAACACACAGTTCAGTCTCATTTATTTCGAAGTCTGTCTGCTTGTGCATCAGAGGAGAGAATTTAGATGAGTGCTCCTCTGGCCCTCATTTGGTTTTATAATTCACCCAGAGGACATCCACAACCGGAAAAAGGAGAACGAGTACAGGTCGATGAAGCTGAGGACTGTGGCAGATCAGAGAATCAAATTGTGTTAAATGAAGAGGAGTAATTCAGCTTAGATTTCTGCTTTAACGTGGTTTACCTGGATTTTACAGACACATTCAGTAAATGTGTGGACTGGATGTTCTTCAGTAATGAGGATTCTATTGATTGTCAAAGAAAGATTGGATGAAAGAAACAGTCTGAAAACTTGAGCGTATGAAATCGTTTAGTTTGGGACTTGTGATGTTGCAACTGGGTTGTTTTCGCCTTGAAGGAAATCTTCAATCGGTCCATGCAGCTGTTCAAAAACCCAATACTGATCTGATCGCAAGAAATAGGCAGGCTAACCTTCACATACAACAACAAATACAGCAGCTTTGTACTTTTGCGTTTCTGATGGATCACAGAGGACTACAAGAACATTTTGAATTTCTTACGCCAAGGATTGGCCTTAGCTGTGTCACTATTAGGCCTTATGGCATTGTAGCAGTTATCAGAGCAAAATGTCAGACTGATATCTGGTTGTTATTTTGTTGTTTTTTCTATGGATTGACAGTGAACATTGGATTTGCTCACACAGACGAAGACATTAGGTGCTTTCACAGGAACCACTTTGAGAAACTTTGACCCACAAATTTGAGCTGTTGACCACTTCCAAACTGCCATGAACACTTTGAGGGAAACCAAAATTGAGGAAGCCATTATTATCTGTATCACACCTTCCAATTTTACACAGCCCTGCTCTGCTAAAGAAAGAAACACCACAGACTTCCCTCTCCATATGAATTTTTGAGACAAACAAAACACACAACCAATATTAGGCACTGCATGGCCTGCAAACCGCTGCACTACATCAACGAGCTGTCAAGTAGCTCCTATTTTGGGCAACCCTATCTTCCGAAAAGAACGTCATTATTGGACGACTCTGCAAAATCCTGAAATAGATCAAATGCCAACGTTTTTTAAAGGTCTTGCTTTCTGCAATATTTGCACCTGGCAATGTGTGGATAAGGTTGGAAAAAGATCATGGATCCCATTAATAAAAAGTCAAATGTTTATTGCAGTGACTCCTGCATGAAAGTCTTACTTTCTGTTTCTACTTCCTGTATTGGGACTGAATGTTGCCACTGGATCTAAATCACTTTTGCCTAATTGTCCAATTTTGGTAGAGTTCATGGGGACACTGAGCTGATTTTAGGAGGATGCACATATAAAACTCTTCGTGTGACCATGGCCATGCTAACATGCTAACTTTTGTACAACTATCTCAGTATTATGGAGTTACTTGCCATAGAAACAAATCTTAAAAAGTCTCATAAATAGGACGTCTGTCCTCCCCTTGACCAACACTTACTGCTCCATCATTTCTATTTTTGGTTGGCATTTGAAAACCAGACCAGGCAAGTCCATTTGCATTCAGAGTCAATTTGTTTGGCACAACCTATGAGTGAATGCATAATGAATAACATTTTTGTCATTCTTTTTGGCTTCCTAAAATTCACATTATCATATTATGGAATATGAAGTATTTGTATGTGACACTGCTACTTTGCAAACTACTATTATAACCTGGCATTATTTAAACAGGCATTAATTAAGCACTATTCTCAATGTTTGAGCAGCTGAAAATGCAATAAGTTGAGGATTTGTTTCCAAAACAAAATATGAGCCAGAAAAGTTAATGATGAGTACAGGCATGCTATTTGAGATGGAGGCCAGCCAGAGCAGGAATAATACAAGGTTACGGCTCCAGGTGTTACAGTGCTAGAGGAGTGTTTTAAATTTTTAATTATTTTAAAGCTGCACTAATCCCTGTTTTTAGACAATGGAAATTTAAAAAGTCAAAAAAGACTACATGTAATGAGAAAGGGGCTGTCTGTAATGATAAACCCAGGGAATCATCGCCCCTCTGCAGTTCACCTCAGCTCTACAGAGTTTTAGTGTCTTTCAGCTTATTGTTTCTGTTTTATAGGCTGCAACTTTAATGTTTTCATTCACTCTCATTACTTTCCTCAACGTTGTTTTCAGTTGCAGCAGGCAACTGTTTTCATAAAAAAAACTACATTAGCAATTTACCAACTAGCTGGTGAATATAGTGGAGCACTGGCAGTTAACAAAATGTCCTGAGTCAGCCACCTTTTTACTAACATTGTATTAAAGTTTAACTGATATAAACAATGGTCTAATGTTTCCAGTTAATTTAAACAAAGTCTAACTTTGTGCCTTTTTAACTGAATATGTTTTAACCATTTTCTTTAGCGTTGTCCTGAGCTGGACTGCCTTATCTCCTGCTTAAGTAAATGCAAAGCACTGCTGGTTTTGCGAGGTTAGCCAAATGAACTGTCCAGTACCTTACTTCTACAGTTACCAGTAATATACATAGAGCAGAGTAAGATTAACACTATAATTACAAACTTAAAAGTCTAGTGTGTAATATTTAGGAGGATTTGAGTATAATAAATTAGTATGTTTTCACTTAGTATTAGTGTATAATCACCTGAAAATAAGAATCATGTTTTCGTTGCCTTGAAGTAAGCCCTTTATACCTATAGAGAGAGCGTGTCCTCTTTTCTATGGAGTCTGCCATGTTGAACTGCCATTTTTCTACAGTTGCCCAGAACAGAGAGTATTCAGTTGGTTGCAATCTGCAACTTCACCACTAGGTGCCACTAAATCCTACACACTGGTAGGTACTTTTTAAAAGACAAATGACTATCGCAAATCATGAAAAAGATGATTTATTCATTAGTTACAAATATTTTTTGTACCAATACCAATATCACCACCAATATGACCAAAAGTCATCATCATCCATCCAATGGTGTAATTTATGGCCACATAACCAGCTCCTGTCTTCTCTTTCCAGCAGTACTAATTATCACAGGTTGACATGCAAAGACAAGTTAACATTAACTACACTATAGATAGATGTTGTGGATCCAGTAGGCGAGGAGGGGGAGCTGGAAGAGGGAACACTGGTCTGCTGAACGTGGGAGACTATAAATAACAACGCTTAGACATGTCATCTTTACTCTTCATCATAGATAATGTCACCAACATGTTAAAATGTTGCTTGGTTTTACAGATTAAGGCATTTACACTGGGCAGGAGAAGAGGGGAATCTGGACCCTCAGAGGGCACATCCTGCCTCCCAACATACATACTTCATACATAGTTCATCAATATTTATTATTGATCTTTAAGTTCACCCAAATGTAAAATAGGTGTGCTTTGCCATACTTTCCAACCTCAACAGCAGAGCCATTACACACAGAGCACACAGCGCACATGGCACATGACCCCAGGCACCGCCTCAATCCATTCTTCACACTGCTTCCATTTGGTGATAGATTCAGATCCCTGGTCTGGAAACGAGCACACTATGTTAGGAGCTTTGTCTCTACTGCCATAGTATTACTCAACTAAACTTACAGGTAACTGTCATGTACGTAGGTGCTATGTGTATAAGATGTGTGTAGAAATGTGGATGTATGTGTATGAATCTATCTATATATCTACAATCCACTTGGCCACCAGGAGATGGAGGAATATGCTCATGTCCCTGAGCAGGCAGGCTTGATGCGGATAATGTGCCGCTGGTGGAAGCTAGGGATTGTGGGAGACACGAGAGGGGGCCGAGTGGGTTGATGGAAATGCCAGAGCTCCAGGTGGCACTGTTCTTCAACAGCTTGGGGCCTTAGCAGGCAGGCAGGGTAGAGGAAGTGACTGCACTTTAAAAAAATGCTAGAAATAATGTTTTCTCTTAACAAACTCACTTTTGTGTAAGTTAAGTGTTAATGCATCAGACTCAAGCAGCAACCTCTGTGGCTGTGAAGTGAAACCATGCAGAAGTGCCAAAAACTGCAGTTCCCCAAACAGCCACTTGAGGCTGGCTTCAGAACAAGTCAGTCTCCATAAGTCCCCATGTTAAAATGTCCAACTTCACAGCAGAAATAAACATGTTTACAGCCTGGTACAAAAACAGTTTTGGTCCCTATAGCTAATTTCCCCGTTCATAACAACTGCACAGAGTCTGAATTTTTATAGAACTCACCTGTTCAAATTATATTAAGGCTTATCATGGCGCATCTTTGCCCATTTTTAGATTAAAAAATGGTGGTAGATGGTGGAAGATGGAACATGGCCGTAACCAGAACCACCACAGTCTGAGCTTTTCAGAAACCTGTGGGTGACGTCACAGATATGAGATCCATCCTTTATACTGTCAATGGTCAGACCAGATGTGGCAGACTCAGGACAGAGCCGGCTATTTTTACTCAGGAGTTGGTGGAGACCAAAAACAGAGCTAAAAGGAGAGTGACTATTAGATTTATATTAATCAGGTGGCCAGAGATATTACTACAGATGAATGCTAATATTCCGCTGTGTCTGCAATATGTGTAAATGGGCAGCTGTTTTGCTAAAATGTTTGCCATAGCAACTTTATAAGGTGATAATATGTCAGCGTTGTCTTTACAGTTTCCTGCTGCCCACAGTCAGCTTTTAGCTAAAGTTGGAGGTCATACAGATGGCAGCAGAGTAGGGCATTCATGTTTTATGCGTCTACTAAATAAAATACAAGTAAAATTGAATTATGTTGTGTGTATTTTGTGCTAAGTGACAGTGATAATCTACATAGTGGTGCTTATTCAGCACTGCTAAAAAAAAACTGTTGAATTCAGATAAGATGGTGTGTAAAGGCTCTAAGCATGTGGTAGCGCATCCTGCTCGCTGTATGCTGCATTCACTTAGCATTAAATTAGCCATTAATATGATCTGCAGTCAATTGCTAATCACAAATACAATCTGTGGGATTTTTTTCGTGGCTCTGGTATCTCGACAGCCGACAGCCAGTGTGTCAGTGTAAATAGTAAATATTACAGTGTTCTAACTGATGTCTGCAGTAAAAGGTATTACTTTTTTTTTTTTTTTTTAAAAAGACTAGTTTGGATCTGAAATGCCGTGCCAGCAGTGCAGCCTTTACAGTCCAGAGGTGATTGTGCTTTTTTTTAAGCTTGTATTTTTAGACTTCTTATGTCAGCTTGCAATCAAGGTAATTTAAAAAATTAGAGGTTGTGATGTTTTCACTGCGAGTGGCTTGATTGCATTTCCATCTCTTAGGAATATGCAAAAACCTCCTGGGTAATGTCGACAAAAACTCCTAATGGAGAAGTTCAATAGAAACAAAACATTTGCGGAGTTTTGTAGTATTTTTTTTAAAGGCTGTTGATTATGTGCGCACACACACAAACACACTCTCTGTCTGAAGTGTCCGGTTGAATAATCTGCATGACACATCGCACTCATAGTGATCATCGGGTCGAGAGCAGATTTTGTCACTCACATTTCATGTCTCCCCTTAATGCCTTGGTGTCATAACAGCACGTCCCACACTGCTGACAGCATATCACGACCTGATCGTCCACCCACGCGCCGCCACGCACTGTAATTGTCTGGAGCCATGGCCCACTGTAGATGATTTGTCCTATCGTTTACAATCCATCTCCCTGTGGGGATCGTGGTGTGTATGGCTTCGGACTGTTTGTGTGAAACAGCTAAAGAATTTATATAAGCAGGAAGTTATAAATATGACAAATTCCCACAGGCTGCTATTTTAAATGTACTCATGTAATATGGAAGTAATATTCTGGTGCTAAAGAAGATTAATGCCTCCAGCTGGCACGGCGTTGCCATCTAGCTGAATTCATTTGAAGAGTTTTAAATCTGAAAAACATTGCCTGCATCACTCATTGTGTACGTATTGCTTAAAGGTATTAAAATTTTAAAGGGAAATTGGAATGATCTGCCTCTGTCCGGCTGTGTGAATCTCCATCTTTCTCCTCTCGATTCTCCCCCTCTTGCCATCTTCTTCTAATCCTTTCCTTCTTTGCAAAGTTGGGGAAACTGTAAAGCGCTTAAAATAGATATGAGGAGAGGGTGCGGCTTGTTGTCTATGAGTAAAAGAAAACTTGGCAAGAGTATCAGAGTGAGTGGAAAGTTCAGCTCGAGAAAAAAAAAAAAAAGGGGAAGCGCTGGGACCTGAATTCATTTGGCCAATCAGCTTGTTTTTACAACATCAAAGATGGAGAATCAAAAGAACGCAATCATACACATGGATTCATTTAAAGCCGCAAACAACGTCAGCCCTGTAGTCCTCCAAAAGTTAACCAAACTGTGAAAAAGTTACATCTGTGCTAATATGAAGACAGGAGATAAAAATCATTTGGGCCTGTGCAGGCTGTTTCTGCAGCCTCAAAGGGACTCAGTCCCCAGGAGGCACCTTCCGAAATTCACCACAAATGAAACATCAGTGATGTGCACACACACACACACACACACACACACACACACACACACACACACACATTTATCACATCTCTGAGTTTGTGAGAAACTCAATGGCCAGACCTCAGATCTCATCAGAGGCAGCGTTGCCTGGTTACATGCGGTAGGTTGCTCATGGAGCAGCGGTGTTAAGCACGGATGGAAAGGTCAGCCACGGGGTCCTGCCAAGTATTTTATCAAATCACACAGCTGTGTGGCTGATGAGGATTGGAGAGAGTGTCTGTCGCCGTGTGTGTTGACTGCGAGTATTTTTGGAATCAGCTGTGCTCGCCTGACTATCCATGCATTTGATGTTGTCTTTAATCTCGATACCTACAGGGGTATTCGTGATAATTCTGTCCACGAAAAAAAAAAAAAAACTGTACTTCACCCATGACTGAACACATTTTGGAATTAGCCGATGTTACAGAGGAGACAGCAGCGGCAGAAAAAGGAGGAAAATAAGAGAGTTATTAAGGCTGCAGCCCCGTGCAGTGTGATTGTGTTGAGACTGTAAATCCCATCAGGTTTGGGGGCTTTAGGATTCAGCACTCCTTCGTTCTCTGATTGGAACAGTCGAGTCCTCTGAGGTTTTCAGGGAGAAAGAGAGAGAGAGAGACAGTGAAACACTGAAGGGGGGAAAGTGAAAGAGCAGACAGCAAGTCTTCTTCAGACTGCAGCAGATGTGAGAAGACGCACAAACAGAGATAAGCCCTTCAAATCTGCATATCAACAGCAAAAAAACGGGGCTACATTCAACACTCCGTCAAGTGTGACATAATCATGCATCACAGCGTTTTGCCGCTTACTGCATGTATAAGGCTCAATATCACACATCCATAACAGCCTGTGTAATATTGGTTCCTGCAGCACAGGCTATCTGGATTCTGAATCTGCTTATATATGAATTCATCTGGCACTTTTAAGGTCTCCAACTCAGGAGTCCATCATAGCAGTAGGGTTCCTGCCAGAGTGGAGTCATTTAAGCACTTGTGAACAGCAGGTTATCAAATGGACAGCGTTCTGCCGTTCAGAAGAGCTATTACAGAGTTGTCTGTCAGAAATAATACAGATATTTTTGTCGTGAAAGAGCTTCAAGTTTGATTCTGTTTTAAAAGAACAAGCATCGTTAACTAGGAAAAACATCTCGGCACCATCAGAGCGTCAGAAATATTCGTCGTGGCGTATGGTGGGCCTCTCTTCTGTTCTCCAGCTTTGTAACCGTTTATTCATATTCACACTCGCTCCTAAATATGTTACCTGTGATTTGCAAAGATCCCTTTTACCATACTGTACATTCACATCAATACAACAGATGCCAATGTAAATCAGCAGGTTTGCGCAGTGACTGAATCACCACTTTGTGCATGTTTGACAGACGTGTCGCTGGCTTTAGAAGGCGAGTGATGTGCGAAAGCACGAAGTGTGACATTGAAAAGGCATCGGAGAGATGATGTGACTGGTAGGCAGCCTGGTGGTTGGTGGAATGCTCAGGTGGTGTATTACTTCTATTTCTGTTTTACCCCCTGCCTTTGTTCGGCCCTGCCGGGTGCAGCTCGCCCGTCTGCCCGACAGTTTTTGCAATGAATACGTTCAGAGAATCCCCTCTTTGTGAAACATGATGGATGAGGACTGTAGAAAATGCTTCATGTTCACCACTAATGCTTTCTCCTTGACCCGCTCGCTCTCACGACACAGTGTATGTCTATATTTTGCATTTTAATGGGTTTTAAAAGTTCCGCTTTTAGCAATGACAAGTAAATGCACATCCCAACAAAAGAGAAGCTCTCCGCACATTTTCATAAACACCCTCTTTCTCCTGGGAGAGAACCCAGTCTCACGTACACCACGTCAAGATCGACAAGCAATCAGCCGACTCTAAGAAGTGCTTACTTAGCCCATCGCTGTTACTGAACTGTGCTGCTGTTAATACAGCTGGAAGGGATTGGAAGAAAGAGTGCCTGTGGAAGTGCTTCAGTGTAGTTCTCGCCTCATTCTCTCTTCTCCTGTGACGTTTAGTCAGTCAAGGGAGACATTAGTGGAAGGAAATATATATTACAAACTTCCAGCAGTCTTTGGAGAGTCATGAGTGTAATGTTGCTTCGGAAGAATACATCAATCCACCCGACCACAAGCTATAAAAGTTTGTTGAGCCGGTGTCTTTTAGTGATTCCTGTGATATTCTCCCTGCATAGAGACAAATGGATCCCGTGTAGGTCTCTGATCCTAAATGAACATCAGACTGTCTTTCCAGTGGAACATGGAGGCACCAGCAGACGCGGATGCAGAGTGAGCTGAGATATTAACAATTCACTGCCCCCTGGGTCATGTCTACTACCATTTGCAAGAAATTGCCTCAAACTTTTCTGTCAAAATATGTCTTCTTTTCTGAGCGCCCAATCCTTTTTATTTCTAAACAGCAGCTCACAGCAGATACAAAAGTGTTCAGACTCGCTATTATGCTTCTTTTTTTTTCCCCCTGTCCTTTGATTCGAAACACAGAGCGATCTAGCCCAACGTGTTCAACATTTTAGAGGAGGCAGGTGGCAATGTGCCACAAGCTACATTAAATCAGGTTACAGTTATCTGTTGTGTTCGGGGGGAGCAAAGGTTTTATGAAGCCCGTGTGTTGTTTTGTGTGGCATAACTGTGAGATGAAAGTGTGTTTCGCTGTAGCTTTGGAGAGCAGGCACAGCACAGAGAGGGGTGATTGCAATTTGCTTCCTCCTCAGTTGCTGAAATGGATGGATGGCGTGTTTGGATCCATTAAATTTTTACTGTGCAGAGAAGGAAAGGAGAGCAACCTGGCTGGCGTGTGCATTCCTCACCGCTGACTTTACTGGTCCGCTGGGAAGATGTGGTGTGGAGGTTTTCACCAAGGGCTGCAGACGATGACAAAAAGCTCCAGAATTCATTAGAGATCTGAGGAAAAGCTGCTACAGTCCTTGAGGGGGGAAAAAAATAAATAAAACTGGAGCGGATCAATCTGTTATTAATTCAGTCATTTTAGTTCATGGATGCTCATTCTGTCTGGTCTGCGAGGTTTGAATTAGGCGACAAACTAATGAACACATCAGTAACCCTTGGCTTGAGGTGATAAGGGATTATAACCCATCATAAGCAGATGATAAGAACATAATGAGGGCATTAGCATCATTATTATTAGGACATTATATCATTTGCAAAATATGCCAAATCCCAAAGGATTTAGTGCTTTCTAGGGCAAAGGCATGGTTAATAACATTTTCATGAGAGTCAGTCCAGATTTGAAATGTTGTTTTTAGAATCATTTCCATAATTTGGGATGCATTTCGGTGACACAGAAATGTGAAGACGTGCTTAAGGTTGCATCTGTATATTGCATATTTGCTACTATAATTAAAAACAACTCATGGATAACTTAACTGATGCTCCTCTATTATTTGACGGTAATTGCACAGCTTGTTTCAAACTAAATTAAACCATTTCCACGACGGCTGTTCGGAGTCATTTAGAGACGCGACGCCGCTAGAAGCTGAGGAGACAAATAACTCGTTTAATTGAGGAGAGCATCTACATTCGTCCTCTACAGAAATCTACAAAATAAGAGCAATGAAAACTTTACAGCTCGTTCCTGTAGGTCTACTAAAAACTGGGGATGCCACAGAAAATAATTAAGCTCGAAGTATGGAGGCTTTTCCCTACACACGCTCGTAAAAAAAAAAATGGTTCTGTCATCGCAGATGGCGCTGGAGTTAATTCACAAGGCGTTCTCTGTGCATAATTGGGTCGAACAGTGTCTTGATATGGGCTTTAGCAGACAAGCAGTCCCAGGGAGCTGGAAGTGCACAAACATTTTATTTGCCCATTAACAGGGAGGATGTTCAGACAAAACTTTTACAAAGCAACGCTCTCCCTCTTGTCCCACGGTGGGTAGCGGAGAGAGGAGGGGAGATCAGAGAAGCAGCGGGGGGTTCGTTTCGGAAGGCTTGTGAACACGACGTGCATCCGCCGATATTTACTTAATGTTGCAGCTGCTGCTACTGTTTTCTCCACGAGAACCTTGCTTTTTGCTTTGGCCCGGATCAACTGGAGGAGGGAGGAAGATTAAATGAATGTGCTGATGAGCCAGCATGAGTCTGAAATATTTTATCACCGCAATCACAGCCATCATCATTATAGTCATCATCACCTCTGCCATTGTCTATGTGAAGATAGTAATTGTAAAAATGTCTGCATGATTATGACAAATGATGAGGCAAAGATTTTGCAGCACTCTCACGAACTGAAATTATTAGCTACGTTTACCTCATCAGATGAGTGTAATCCTATTTGCATGCCTGTGCAGCTACAATAACAAGATCTCCGCCGCTGAACTGAGGAGGATGGCTTCCCTGTTTTTTATTTAACCTTCATGTAACACCCCGCAGATGCTCGGCTCACCAGCGCGCGTTACAATCTGTGTGAACCGAGTTTCTTTTTCCTCTCAGTGGGTGCCGCAACAAGCTAATCTGCTTCCAGCTAAGTTGTCCTAGCAGCCTATTACAGTCAGCTCACAGCGAGCCGTGCCACTGGGCATGATGACAACAGGGCCTGATAAGCTATGAACATTCCTCTGATTTTGGCAGCCTGATTGGTCCGTCTGGCCTATCAGACCCCTTCAGTGGATCAGTGCAGGTTGAGCAGCCGCAAGAAAACCTCTCCCCCCTTTCTCTGCCGAGTTTCAAACTCACTTACTTATATTTTTACTCACACGCGGGTCATGTGCGAATAAAATGTGTCTGTCTTTAAAGTGGCCAATATACGGCCACAGATTGAAAGAGAGATTGCCAGGCTTAGCATCTGCGACCCACCTCCTCCTCCGCCTCCTCCTCCCTCTGCTGCTCGTCTTGTCTGTTTTGCAGCCATCCAATAGTTCTGGCTCTGGGTATTTATCTGTGGCCCAAATATGCGGCTCGTGTCACGTAGGGCAGCAGGCATTTCAGCGACAGCACAAAGATGGATTAAGTCATGCGTTAAATTGCCTCTTTGAAGGAAATGAATAAATAAATTTGAGGGACTAATTCCTTGACTGTGCACCATCTCTTGTGTGAGTGTGATTGCATAATGCTGGCTTAAATGTTCCCTCTGCTCTGCTCTCTGTTCTCTGTTGTGTTCTGTTGGTGTGTTAATTCTCTACAATTACATTGCTTATGACCTGTCAATGTCAAAAAGCTGTAATTGCATTTATGTACTAAGTGTATTAGCACACATAAAATCTGTCATTTCTATGTACAATAAACAAAAAGAACAACGAAACACATGCAGGATTTGACCTTGAGTGCACCAGTCACTACAATCTGCCGACATCCATTTGTCCTGCATTCTGAGGCAGTAACAATGCTACTGACAGGCTTCCAATTTTTTTATAAGCTGCAACATTACAAGTTGTTGCTGTTTACAGAGTAAACATGCATTGCAACGCGGCGCCTGTACACTCACCAAAGATGGTTTGTTAGAGAGAGAAGAGCACTAAATTGGATTAAACTAACTAAACTAACTAAATTTAGGATTTTTGAGCATTATGTTCTATTGGTGTTCAGAAATACAAACAGATAGGTCTGTTGGTCAATAAATGTTCTTGCACCTTTGCACATACATTTTTTGTCGCAGTCGAGTAATGCTAACTAGCGTTAGCTGTCAAGTACTGGCTGCTATCGTCAGGACATCCTATTGTTAGTCAGGATTCCTGCTCTATACTTTTAATGACATTACATCAATATATTAATAGTGTTATCTTAAAGCAACAGAAAATGATATTTTTGCCCCCAGTTTCAGAATACAATACCATGTTTGTAATTATGGACAGTTGTACATGTGAATTTCCTATGATTATATTATGCTCAAAAGCAACCAAGTTAACAACTCTGCATCAAGCAAGTGCAACAACACAAGACATAGCAGCCAGCTAATATTACTTAGTAGCCCAACAGCAAAAGCCCAGCTCGGTGTCTGTCTTTCAGCCTTTTGTTTCACCAAGCTCTCACCAACGACTAAAAGTCAGTCCCAGATTTACTCTTGTCCTGTGGCTTCTTGTCTCCCTTCTTCTCCCCTTTTCTCTTTTTAGCTTGCTCTGTCAATGTCCTCTTCAGTCTCTTTGCCTCTGTCATTATGTCCATAGACACTGCTGAGCCCAGTTACATTGCCCAGCTCCGGTTCTGGCACGACACCAGCTCCGCTCCCTGTCAGCATTGCCCCATACCCCGGGCCTGAAAACCTCCTCTTCCTGGCGGTCTCAGTGCTCTGAGCTCAGAGTCCAGGCAGCCCAGCTAACAAACTGAGCTGAAATTAGCTAACAGCAGCTATAGCATGCAGCAGATTACTGTCCATCTGGAAACTCTGCAAAACCCCAAGAGTAGTGGCCAAAGGACATCAGACAGAAAACCAGGAAACATTTTCCTTCAAAAAATATGATGCATTTTCACCAAGTCAGTGAAATAGCTGGTGGTGTGTAACTTACTTCTCACAAGTTACATAATGCAAGAAGAGGTGTAGTGAGAGTGACAGTACCATTCACCTGATCATACATCAGTGTGAAGTTACACAATGCTGCTTTAATCAATATGTTTGGACAGTCAGGACTTAGCAGCAGCTTGGTCTGTCAGTCTGTGAAATTAGCTAACATTAGCTCAACAGCTAAAGGGAGAGAGACAGAGCTGTCAACAGCATCAATTCAGACATGACTTAGCAACAGTTTGTCATTATTAACATAAGTAGGCATCAAGTTATTTAAATCTAAATCACTACATAAAGTAAAGTACAGTAAATTAGTCTTAAAATAATCATGTATCATCTATAATCATGACATTATAGGTTCATAAGCCAATCCTGATTAAAATACAAAACATTTTTCATCTGTGTATTGTTAATTTTTTAATGCTTTGTGCATGTAGGGTTTTATGTTGGCAATAATCAAACACATCTGTCAGTTTCAGAGATCCAGTCAGTGCCAAAGGAGACGAGCTCTGGAGGTTTATCGAGATTCCAGCTTCTGTACAGACTCGCTTGAACGCGCTGTCACTTGGCACTAGCACATTCTTAATTGATGCTGAACATCTTTTTTCCTATATCTTGTGATTCACTCTACACATTATTAACAGAATAATTCTCTTTGTTCCTTCAGTAATTTCTCCTCAAAATACCCTGAAGGTCTTCTGTGATTTAAATGTCATACTCAATATATCCAGTTCTTTCACAGATTTATTTTGACTTGGAGCGCTCCTGTGGTACATGTCTCCTTTACAGACAATAAAGAAGACTTTGAAATTGCTGTAATCAGAGGGTAACAAAAATTAGTGCTGAAACGCTCCAGGAGGAAACCTCATGTGGTTTCAGTCATGTTAAAACTCTCTGAATTCATTACTGTACAACACACCGATGGCGACCGTACAATATGTCAATATGACTATAACTCCTTGCTGCATTACACAGTGTTAGGCACTGTTTTTAGGGACTGTATGTACATTTATGAGGGGATGGGTTAGGGTTAGGGTTAGGGAATGGGAATTATGAAACCAAGCCGTTGCCAAATAATCATAAAACACTAACTATTACTATTACAGCACATTATTCTACCTGTTTATGCATTGTGCTTTTATTCATCGTTTTTTAACAGTGACAGCATTCATGCTCTACAACATCCAGTACAGTATGTCAGTCAGTTTGAATGGTATAAGAGCGTATTGTCCTCCTACCGCAGCGGCCTGTCAAGTGAAGTTGACATCATTCTGTTTAATAAAGAGAGTCAGTCAGATGAAAGTATCACTTACATGCCACTGAAAAACTAGTCAGACTTCTGTAAAAACCGCGACTGAATGTCAGTTGCACTCACAACCAAAAACATCACATTGTAGAAAGTCAGCGACGTCATTTTGTGTGTTCAGCTACTGAGCTTTTGTAAGACTTTATACATTACCACCAACCACACGTAGTATCTTATGAGAGGCCTAGAAACCTAAAAACAGGAATCCTCTGTGGTGTAGACCCTGACATCCGTTGGGAAATGATATAAAAGGGTTATTAAACACTTACCGCCATGAAGGGCAGGAGAATGCTCCCCCAATAAAGGGTGAGACAAATACAGTAGACAGACTCACACACCTCTGTGGTCGCCCTGGAGTTTAAAAGAGTTTTTGCACTTCTACAATGTCACAGAGTCACAATGGATTGTTTTTATAAAAGGCTCAAATCGATGCAGCAAAACCAGAGATATTTTCAGAACGGAGCACCTATATTACCCACAATGCAACTCGATCTCTGAATCTCTGACAGTTCGTTTACTGATTTAGTTGTTTTATGGATCTAATTAGCCTTAAAGTTAGTAACCTCCGGCAGAGATGAACAGCAGGCTACAAAGGTCTGGTGAGCTCTACACACAGACACTACGAGCATCGTGGATTAGCCTTTCAGAGTGTTTTTATGCTCTTGTTGATCTTGTCTGTCAATTGGCGCTGGGCAAACCAAAACAATGAGCTGAATGACACTAAAAACAGAGCCAAAGATTTATCAATGTGAGCGGCCTCTTTCATATTTGACCTATTGTTCACATAAAATTCTTGTTATTGCAGCTTTAACTTATGCTGTATGATTCATATAAGAGGGTTATGTATTCATGTATTTGATCACTTATGCTAACCTTTAAGTAATATGCCATTGTGTTAAATAAATGAACAAAGGGAATGGATATGATAAGATATGATAAGAGTCTCATCAAAGAGGCCATGCATAAATAAAAGCCTGTCTTTTATAAAAGCATTTTTCAGATGAAGAGCAGCTCCTTTCTTCAGCCAAAGGAAATAATGAACATTAGATTTCATGGCATAAGAGTGTTGCTTCGATTCATTTCTTTCAAGGAAGGAAGTGCTAGATTAGTAAAGATACTTATATATTCTCTTTTCACCAAAGCAAAGCGTGCACTATATATATATATATATATATACTGTATGTACATGTGCAAATACAGTATGACCAGCGGATGTTTTAGCTTACTTTAACTTCGTTTTGATTGACTCTGTTGATCTCCATTGGACAAATGACTAGAAATGTATGAGAAAAGACCTGAAAACTTGACGGAAGCACTCTGGCAGCAAATATATCGAGACAAATGAAAAACATCTGGATGGGTGTGAGAGATAGTGCGTCTACCTTCAGCAGACACGATAGAGGGCAGAGAGATATCAACAGCTTGGCCTATTATCTGGTCTAATGGAGGCCCTTCTGTTAGAAACAAAAGCCCTCAGTTGTTTTGCATCAGCTCTTCTGATGATTGGCCGACGTTTGTCCCACGTCGATGGAGTCAATTAAAGGCTCCATCCGTCAAGCGGCTCTGGCTGCCTGACGCCGAGCCTCACTGGGAAATATACCTCACTTACCAATTTACTGTCATGGGTGTCTTTTTATCTGCATTTATTTTTTAGTTTCTGTCTTTATTTCTATCGGTCCTCCTTCCTTTCCTTCTTTCTGTCTTTCTTTTCCTTTTTGCTCCTTCTGTCTAAGTCACCATGCCAGGCTTCTAAAAGCAATTTCATCCTTCCTGTGCTGTCACGCTCTGTGTACACAATTTCCTATTGTTTGGTTTCAAGTGTAATTTCAAAATTTTTCAATATATACTGAATATATTGGAAATATACAGTGTGCGGCGTATTTATTATGTGAATCTCATAAAAGTGGTCTTAAAACTGAATATGAATTTGCAGCATGGTGTGTTGTATATTAAGGAGGTATTTAATGAAAATAGGAGCTCTAACAATGAGCTGACAAAAATTCACATCCACATATTTGTCTTTCTCCGTAATAGGATTAGGAGGATTGTTCCTGCCAGCTCCTGCCAGTCCTCATTCAAGAGTTGGCACACTACACTATATAAAATAGTATGTGCTAACACACACACACACACACACACACACACACACACACACACTGATCTCTCACATGTACGTATGAACACACAGACTCACACACCTGTGAGCTTTTTGAATCTGACTAATGAACTAAATTGTGTTCCAAATTTAACTCTCTAGACTCCAGTATAATCCCAGACTGTTGCTGCTGTTCCCTGAGAACTCAAATGAGCATTTTTTTTTTCTTACTCAAACAACAAACAGCTCAAAAACAGAAAGAAACTGACAATCACGGCTTGTTTTTATTTTAATAAACACAACTTCCTCTTTAATTTGATACAGTATATGTGGCATTTGTAGCTTTTTTTAAACTGAGTTTGATTCAACAATTAAAAAGAACAGAAAAAAAAACAAATTGTGCTAAAACTCCTGTAAATAGCTGTTTCCTTTGTAAGAAAAATCAACAGTCCAGCTACATGTGAAAGAAATTGCCTAATTTATATGTGTAAAAGTCAGTGAGTCCTCCCTGCTGACTCTTTGGCGAACTGTCCCCTGGAAAACAGCTTCTGTCTGGGCAGCGAGAGCTGGTCAAGTCTAATTTCTAATTAAATTTCGAGCAAACCACATTGTTGCTGCAGTAGGTAGTGTCTTTAACTTGAAAAGATCTTCCAATTTATGTGGAGAAGTCGGTGTGATCTGGTCAGTCCTCCACAAACTGCCTGTTCTGCTGGTTACATCTCGCTGTTTACTGATGGTGATTATGTGATGTAGCAAAATGATGAGCATAACACTTGAACTCACAATGTGAATGTCTCTTTCCACTACGCACGTTGGGTCAGGATCTTCCTCACAACACTATCTTCAGCTAACATAAGATAGTAAACCTGGAGACTGTTGGTGGGGCTATTTTTAATTTACAGTGGAAACCCGACAGAAAAATCATAGGTGTCAAAGTAATGATGTATATTTCTGGATTATGGTTTCTGATGACAACTTAAACAGGCTACAAAACAAAACTCAGGACTTTTTTGTGTTTTCAGACACTGGGAATGATCTTAAAATGATGGTGCCCTCCAGCGTTATAGTGAAATATAGAACAGGAGCTCTGGGGCAGGATGGAGGATATCACCAGGTTTTTGCAAATCTTTGGTATGCTTTGGGTGTAATATATAATATAAGCTGTAGGACATACGTCAACCTCCGTGGCTGTGAAGTGAAGCCCATGTGGAAGTGCCAAAAACTGCCCCCATGTTAAAATGTCCAACTTCACAGCAGAAATGAACATGTTTACAGCCTGGGTGCTGTATCGGGTGGCTTGTTTGAGCAATCACGCATCATTCAGCCTGCCTCAGCTCCACCCAAGCTCCACATTTTTGCCCATTTTTCAGCTCTTCAAAAATGTGACGTCACAGATACTTTGTCCATGTTTTATTCTGTTCATGATTTCTTGCAGTAACTAACCTACTAACCATTAGACCAGACCATGGTTAATTAACATACTTTTAACATATAAAGAAGTCTCTTACAAACTATTTTGATATGTTTATTAGCTTGCTTAGGAGCTTCTTGGCTATTCATGAATTAATAGTTAGTTACGTTTTTTCTTCCCTACATGTTTCTTGGTGTGTTTGGGTTATTCATATTTCAGTAACACTTGGATACCATTAATAACTGAGGTACATAAGCAGCGGCTTTTCAACTGTAAAAAAAAACACCTAACTTTTGTGAGCCAGAAACCGATAATGAATGTTACTTTTTAACCCAAAAGGATCCAAGGTAATCACAAACTCCCACAAAAGCAAACCTGTGAACCTTTGCCCTGCATATAAAAGCAGCCTGTCTCGCTTTTCACTTAAAAGTGGGCAGATATTTGATTTTTTTTTTATCTCTCTTTACTGAGAAGATTGTCACCCAGCAAGAAAGAAGAGCTCAATCTTTGATTTTTAATGCTTCAGTGAGCAATAGATCAAGAGCCAGTTATCAAGTGGAAACATATAAAACACAGACATGTGGGTGTTTATCTGGTTGTTGTTTACCACCAACGATTGAGCGGAAAGGTCGTAAAGCAGTCCCTCCTCACTATCTGGCAAAGGAAAGAAAGAACCATAAACTCAAATTAAGTGTAAATTAGATTAGAAAAATGTAACCAAACTGAAGATTTAATGTGCCACGAGATCTAATATAATTTGCTAGAAATCTGATCACATATTTAGGCTAAATGATACGGAAACACCTAATGAACACGTTGGATTTGAGAAGACAGTGCTCTGAAATCATTCTCACCCTGCTTAACACTTACGACTTGCTGATGGGGTCTAAATTGAGTGTGTCAGGCCTATTCATCTTGACCGCCCCCCATCATTTCCTGAAAGCTACGAGCCACATTGATTAAGTTCAACAATAGCCTCGTTCACACACACACACACACACACACACACTGAGAAATTAAGGGACTGCCTTAGTGGCAAAGTAATTGCATATATTAAAAGTAAAGACGCCTTTGAGCAAGACATTTTGTCTCTGAATTAATAAAACTTCACACCCAATAATTTACTCTGAAGATAATGAAAAAATATGATCTGTTTAATTGTAATGGCTGTTTACAAAGTCTGTTGCCATGATAGTTTAAATTATATGAGAGGATGAGGTTACTGTGGATTCTTTCATCATGATTTTATAATATTATTGTTATTAGCAGTGGTGTTTTTGCTTTTATGGATGGCAATGTCAGTTACAGCACGGTCCCGCCGGGCACGGATGGGTGTAGCCGTTTTGGACAACTCTTGAGATCCCACGAAAAGTGCCGTAGTCGATTTCCGAAGCAGCTCTCTGCTCTGCTCTGCGGAGAATATGGGGCTGTTCTATTTTTGATGGACACTATGACCAACAGCACAGAGCAGATCAAACTAGCCAAAATCAGCAGAGAATCAATTTTCAAAATAAAACAACCCTGTGCAGACTTCCGGTCATAAAAACAACCAAAAGGCAAACTATTTAACTATTTAGAAGCACATAGACCAAGGCAAAATGACCAGATCTCAGTAAGTTAACAAAGTCTGGCGGGCAAAATGCTTCTGAGAGGTTCCTGAAGCCGTGTGGAGAATGGACCAAAAAAGCGTTGGGGTTAGTCAGTTGGTCCAGTGCTTGGTGAATACTTTGGTTGTTGAGTAAAATCTCTCAACACCCATTGAATGGATTACATATACCATTACGTTTAGTAAATGTATTCATGGTTACCAGAGGATGACCCCCAATGATTTGGATCAGTTTTCAGCTTGTAGAATTCTGTTTTCTAGTTTGTAATGATCATTTATGGCTGGACACACCAAGATTTAAAACAGGCAGACATTTTGTGGATCCTCAAAATGAGGTGAAATCAGTCTACACGCATTTTTTTAGTTAAATTGTGGTAAACTTTGAAACTTGAATTTGCGCCATTGACTGAGCCTCTTGACAGTGTTTTACGGAACAGAAATCGGAAGAGTCAATGAATTTTATATAACCTCCTCTAAAAAACAAAAGAGAAATGGTTTGCAGACCGTTATGAGAAAGAAGACATTGGTACAAATATGTCTTTTGAATAAACTGTGTGAACTTATTGCCCCATTAGCAACTGAACTAAGCTAAGAAGCTACCAAGTTTGCTTAACAAGCTTGTTAGCTCTGGAAGCTTTACTTTCCCTCTTCAATCATTTTTTATTGAATGAATGTCGTGCTGTGGCTGAGCTGTAGTTCTGTCACGTTCATTGGAATCTGACTTTCTTCAAGCACTCAACCACAAGTCAAATATCGTTGCTTTGCCAACATTTTTAGTGCTTTACAAGCATATTAAAAACATGTTTTCAGCACATAATGATCAATGTGGTTACAAAAACTTTATGGCTGCATTATTACTGTATGCAGCATGTGGTGTTTATTTTGTATCTGACTTTCCTGAAACTAGCATTTCTACTCTCTCTTCAGACAAACAAGAATGAAGAAACAAAAATGACTTTTGCTCTTTTTATACATAAAGACAAAGCCAATTAAAAATGAAACGCATCGTTGGATATGAATTTCATGTCTATTGTCAATAAATACAAGGCATTTGCATAGATTCTTCTGTGAATTTCACACTTCAGAAACACGAGCTGCTCCAGCCTAAATTGATCCACTGCGTAAACACAGCGGATCAGAGAAAAGAGCTGCACGTGAGCCACAAGTGAGAGGCTTCATTTACTCTTCTGGTGAACATCGACACACTGGAACGACAGTAAACTGTCTCCACCAGCCAGAACTGAGCCACGTCGGGGGGCCATGGGGAGTTACAGCTTGAAAGGGATGTCTTATTATTAACCACCTACAGTGGGTTTACGCAGGGCTCTGATAAAAAAATGGACATGGATAATGGCACGGGAGAATGACACAATAACTCAGGGGGGTCTTTGTCTTCATTATGTCTTGAATACTCCACAGGGCTGTTGATGTAAAAACGTGAAATGGCAAGTGTCTCATTTGTATTGTACATCTGATATACTGACAGACAGCTTGGATGCATCTTGTTGAATTGTCGAGCAAATGGACCAATTATATATTGATGGCTTAAAAGGACACAAGAGATGACCTTTAAATTTGTATTTGTCATTTTTTATTTATGGTTTGGTTCAAGTACAATTGGCGCCTCTCAGTTATGTCTGTCAAATATCTGACTCGCAGCCAGTTATTTCCAATGACATTTACTCTGTTATTTCCATTTTATTCATTTACACTACTTAAATACTCACAAATAGTTCTGGTAGTGACTCATTATGTTTGGAAAGTCCAGATTTCCGTAAAGGAGACCATTTTTGTTCATTTCCATCAGTCTCCAATGAGGTAAAAAATCGTCCTCTATATGCTGAGAGACAGTCACATCCATTACAGGATATCTCAGGCTGTAATCACAAGCCATTTAGTTTGACGATTAACCAGTCCCATTGACCTGTCCTTTCTATTATGGAGCGCTGCCCTGCATTAGCCTCTCTGCATCTGTAAACATTAACCTTTGCTGGTATTATTACACATGCTAATCCAGTTAGTTGGCTGCCACCGACATCCGGCCTCTCATTTTGCTTCCTGATTTACTTACTCTCTCTCTCTGTCTCTCTCTCTGGCTGCCTGTCTCTCTCTTTTGCTACACTTCAGCATGCAGGCCGTTGGTTTGCAGCTCAGAAAGTCATCATTTGATAGCCTCTGGGCTGTGCTTATCTCCCCCAGGGTCATCAGACAATATTCCTCTCAGTTATCTTCACTCCCTCCAACGATCCATCCATCTGGGCAGCTCACTCACAAATTCATCACTTACTTTGGATGATACATGGAAAAGAGGCGATCTGTCGGAGGCAAAAGTGCTTCTTTTGGTGGCAAAACACATTGTTACTTTATGACGTGTTGTGCATTATGTTTTTTGTTTTTTTGAAAATCTTGTTTGTGTTGGTTAACGGCAGATACCTCGGCTCCAGTGCAGAGATGGGGACTCAAGTCTGGTCTCACACACATATAGACGTGACTTGAAACTCGTCCTCAAAAGACTTGAAACTCCACTCCACGAATTTGGGACTTGTGGGACTATGCGTCATTGTCATAACCTTTGGTAATAATAACTTCATACAAGGCCCAAACAAAGGAATAGTTAAATGTCTGCTGTGTCAAAATAAAGGACGCTGGAATAACCACATCTTGGATAGGTGAACCACCTCAACGGTTAGCAAACGTGTAGCTCAGGTAGATAATCTTAGAAATTATCATTTCACCACTTCCCAATTGATCAGCAACTGAAATACACAATGGATCGTGAAAAAAGACATGACATGCTTAATTTCAAGGTAAATCAGCACAGGCTATTCGATAACCCATTAGCTACTGTTAGACATGAGCTACTGATAGCATCCAACCACATCCTAGCTAACATTACCACTTGATAGAGTTACATGATATGATAGGAAGGGGTAAATTAATTCTGAAACATCAATGGATGTAATCAAGCTTGCAATGTAATGTTAGCTGTCTTGCTGTCTCTTCACCCAACCTCAGATTGTTCTGTTTCAGTCAGTAATGTGACATTTTGCTCATTGGAACACATTTCTGTGTAATGTTCATACAGATTACGTCCAACAGTGTGTTCCAAGCACTTTAGCAGTGAGTGTTTTGTGTGCCATGAAGAGGCTGGCTGCCTGCTTCCAGTGTCCCCCAGCTGTCCGTGGACCAGAAACACTTGTGTGAGGAGATCTACTGGTCTGGAGTGTGATGAGTAAACACCTTTTTTAAAATCATTCTGGGGGATCCTGGCAAATTTGTCCACCCATTTGTCAAGTTCGTCACAGGAAAGTGACAGTAAACAAGTCAAGTTTTTTTACCATCCCACCATTATCGCACAGGCTTTACTTTACAATGCTCAAGCTTATTATCCTGAGCGTGATGTCAGAGGAAAATGGCCACCATGTGAACAGCAAATTGCCTGTATACAGTCAGCTCTATGTGTTATAAACAAACCAACCTGCCAACATTCTGCAAGGCGGGGTACAGATGCATGCACAAAAGAAAAGCTCACATTTCTGGTCAGCAGGAGAAACACACATACTTTTAAACATTGTGAAAAATGTCACCAGGTTTTAGAAAATGTTTGGTATGCTTTGGGTATAATACATAACATAAGCTGTAGGAAAACATCACAACCAAGCGGCAACCTCTGTGTCTGTGAAGTAAAGCCAATGCGGAACTGCCAAAAACTGCAGCTCCACAAACGTCCACTTGAGGCTGGCTACAGAACGAGTCAGTCTCCATAAGTCCCCATGTTAAAATGTCCATCTTCACCCCAGAAATAAACATGTTTACAGCCTGGTACAAAAAACAGTTTTGGTCTCTATAGTTAATTCCGCCGTTCATGACAACTGTACTGAGAAGAACAGTCACATAGAAAAAAAGCACGTTATCTAGAAGAGGCTCCTCACATGTGAAAAAATGGAAATATGTAAAAATCATATGTGCGTATATGTACATTTTCATAAACATTTGAAACATTGTTCCATATGTCAAAAATATATGCATATATATCATTATTAACTGAAAAAAAAGACACGTATACTTCATACATTTACATGTAAACCTATAGAAAACTCATGACTTTACAAATTGGCTGACTGGATGCCAAAAATGTAACAAAATAAAACAGCAGGAAGAAGCATCATTATTATTATACATTAGATTAGAATCAGTAAATAGGAGACTAAATAGTAGTGTTATGGTGGCATATGATTAAGGGAAACAAGTGGCTTACTCACTCACTTAGTCAAGCGTGACCCTATTTCCCATCCACCATCCCTTTGCTGTTGAAGTTGAACGCTCCGTCCCTCTGCCGAGTGGATTCAGTCCTCTCACTAACTCTGAGATAAAAATCAATGCTCTCCCACAGAGCTGTAATCAATAGCTTGACTTCCACTACGGAGCCAGAGAGGGCTACAGGGAGCTCTCTCATTATCTGTTTGCGACAGTTCTTTTATTCTGCGATGGTTGTACATCTCGATTGGTCCCGAAACTATTACTGTAATTTCCAGCTCAACCAGGGTGTTAAATAAATAGATAAGCTGGTTTTTGTTCTGAAGTGCTGGATTTCACATTTAAAAGCAATACTCAGACACAGCTTTGGAAAAGTAACAGACAAATGGATTGTTAGTCAAAAGGCACTACATTTACTAGCTATTCATGTAATAACATTCATCAGGATCCACTTACCACATGCTAATTTCCTTCATATGAAGCTATGTTTGGCATTAGGTGTGTGTGTGTCTTTTCATTAGCATACATATGCATCATATGTTGTTGTTGTTGTTTTTTTGTTTTGTTTTTTTGTCAGACAAGGTCTGCTGTTTCTATCTGCGGTATTCCCATGGGTGTGTATGGGTGTAGGTGAGATTTACTTATGTGTGGGTATGTGTGTTTGAGAGCTTACAAATCACAAACAACAGGACCCCTGAGGCAGCTCACAGTGTGTGCAAGTGGATAAAGAATTGTACTCAGTGTAGTCATTTTTGCAGCAAAACTTTTGTAAGATTTTCAGATATTTTTTGCTGTTATTCGACAGGAAACATGGAGAGAGTTGAATGGTCAGTTGTTTGCACCTTAAAGGGCGACTCCGCTGACTTTACACATCAAAGTCCATTTGCTGGTCTTGCTGAGTACTACTGCATGTATAAAAAATAAAAAATTAAAAGTTGTATGAAGCCTTTTGTGGCTCCAGAGGGAGCTGCTCAAAGTCTGATAAAGGCCCTGAAATGATGCCACCTGAGGAAACCTCAGCTACAAGTTTGAAAATGAGAAAAGTCTGCAGCTGTGGAGGAAGAAAAGAAGTGACCTCACCAGACCTCTGGATCCCACACCTCATCTCTGCTTCAGTTTAGCGGCTTGAAGCTACATTCGCCGCTACTAGTGTGACACACCCCAGTACTCTTTGAACCATTATGTGTGTTTTCATTAGCATACTGTGTACTTACTGCATTCCCTGCAGCACAACTTTACACCAAGTGACCTAATACTTCATTGTTTATCCTTTATGCAAATATGCAGGCCAGCAGAAGATATTTTTGTGATTACTTAACACACTTCTGTACTGTTAATCTGTGCAATTGTTCCCCATCCATCCATCCACCCATTTACTTCCACTTATCCAGGGTTGGGTCACAGTGGCAGCAGGTTTAGCAGCTCCTCCTGGAGAATCCCAAGGCGTTCCCAGGCCAGATAGTTGTTCCCCATACCTCACAATATTGAATCTCACTATTATTTAGTAACAAATCTTTTTGTAACTTTTACTTTACTTTTTATTGTCTCTACTAAAGTCTCACTGTGTTGTTGCATTTCTCTCTTGTTCCTCTTGTCATACATCTTAATCTGCAATTATCTCATCAAAAAGAAACCACATGTCCGCCTGTCACTTCCTTGTCTTTTGAAAAATTGAATAAATGCTGTTTTTTCAGCTTGCTTGGATTAATCAGTGAAGTGATACAAGCAAGTGCTTTGCTTCAAAATGAGTGCATAATAATGCTAATGTTAGAGAGACCTTTACTATTTCTTTGATAGGACATTTTAGTTTGCCATTTTTGTTGAACAAAGACGGTTAATTTTGCTCTATTCTCCACTCGATGTGGCTCTCCTGTTCATCACTCATATTCCTGAATTTCAGGAAATTAAACAGAATGAAACTTTAATGATCAGCCTGGAGAAATTGATTGGAATCATCTTATAGGAACTGTTAATGAGCTCCTAAAAGAAAGGTCAGACATGTGGAGCAAATGCAGAAAGATTTCTCATGTAACTGTATTTCAAACGTCATTAATTATTTTTCATTTCAGCTGTGAACCAAGTCCTAACAGTCCATAAAAGACCCAGGGATGTTATCAAAGTAACACACACTTTGCACCATGATGAAACTAAGAACAGCTGAGTCTTTTTGTAGTGTAAAAAATTGACTTTCCCACCTGTTCCCTTGATATTTCAAATATTACATTCTTTGTATATACATAGATGTTTCACGTAACAGAGCGTACTGTATGTGGGTGTTTTAATGAAATATCAGTAGGAAGAAGCAGGGCCGCAAAGAAGAAAGAGAAAAGAGATTCTGTCAAACTCATAACTTTGCCTTTACACAGAGGCAGTTAATTAAGGACCTCAGCGGCAGCACGTGGCGTTGAATTAATCTGTCCTCATTACTGGGGAAAAACTTGTTAGTTTATTTCCATCTTTTCTCTTTTAATCTGATGCTCTTCGTTTTTTTCGTTGGCGCGTAACTGGCTCACTCACTGTTCTTGTGGGGTGTTTTTTTTCACACTGTGTGCATGGATTCATTGCTCATTCACCCAATTTAAACTGATTTTTCTCCCATCATCCTGTCACCTCGAGTTTCAGCCGATAGCTTTATGTGAGTTAGCCTGCAAGTTAGTGTCACAGTAGATAAACTGTAACTTGTGGTTTGGCAGCTTATGTTTGCTTCTGTGGAGATGTAAATTGAATCTGACTTTTGATTGTTTAGAAGAAGATTTTTTTTAGCAACGGAAGAAAGTAAACAGTCTGTTTGTGTTTGTTTCAATCCAACAAAATCATTCGCCAAATCCCAATGCTTCATGGCAGAGATGAGGAATCCAGTAATTGTGACTGGCTCACTGTTTTCATGACTTCTAATTTGACTTGACAGAAAAATAGAAACTGGACTTGGACTTGAGACTTGAACTTGGATTTAATGACTTGAATGATTTACTGATCCAGTATCTGATCACACACGTGGAATGACATTGTCACAATTGGACGATGACCCTGTCAGTCAGTGAGGTCTGATGTTAGCTAATGTTACCTAGATACAACCTGTTCTCTCACAACTCTGTAGCTAGCTACCTAGTTCGCTAATGATAGCTAATGTTAGCCTGATAGCGACTGATATCACTCCAACCTACTCAACAGGATAAAACGTTGGCATTGTAACATTACATCTCTGCAAACCATGCATTGACTCTTAATCTCTAAATTACATTTCAGTGTTGATCACATGTTTGCACAACATGCTAACACGGCATTAATTGGCCATTTTCAGTTGAATAATTCTGCTTTGTGTGGTGACACACTGTGGTTAAAGTTGTTAGGTTTAGGTAGAAAAAAAACACAAAAAAAGGATCATAGTTTGGGTCAAAACATGTAGTTTTGGTCCATAAGATGACCAAATGAACAAATAATTTGAGTCACATTTGATTTATGCTATGTTTCACAACTCGTAAGAGTCAATATACATAATAAACCTGTATATTTACAATTTTAAGCTCCATGATTGGATGTTTTTTGCTACAATGCATCTTGGTTGTAGTTAATTTCTTCCCCAAAGTGTTTATGTATGCAGTGCTGTACCTTCAACTTTTAATCAAAGAGCCTGATATTTCCTGAGGCAGTCATCTTTTGTGCTGATCCAAACTCAAGATGTACTCCATCTGTGGGTCTCTTGAGATTGTCTATGGGAAAAAGAATTGGATCTTTACTTCTGGAACCAAGGATGCCTGAAATTGTTGACTCAAACTTTGCAACTTTATGACAACATACTAATGTTTAGCAAGTAATGTTTACCATGGTTAGTTATTGTATCTAGGTAATGTTAGCTAGCATCAGCATTCACAGACACTTATTGATCCGAATGAATCTTCAATGATGATGATTTGATCTGATCCATGAACCATCAGGTAGCATCTCAATGAGTTTGACTAACAGGGTCATCATCTAGTCATGGCAATGTTATTCCTAGTGTGTGCTCGGATACCGGATGTCAACACTGGCAATGTTGAACTTTTCAAAACTTTTTTTGTATCCTTAAATTTTAATCAAAGAGCCTGGTATTTCCTGAGGCAGTGTGCTGATCCAAACTCTAGATGTACTCCATCTGTGAGTCTCATGACATTGTCTATGGGAAAATGAGTTGGATCTTAACTTCAGGAACCTGGAACGCCTAAAATTGTCGACTCAAACTTTGCAACTCTACGACAACATACTGATGTTAAGCAGGTAATGTTCACCATGTTTTGCATGTTAGCATGCTAACCTTTCAAATAAACTGTAGACACAAAGTGCAGCTGAGGCTGATGGGAGTTGATCGTAAACCAAAGAACTGAAAAAAAATAATAATTTGACTTGATGGTGGTGCGACGGGGAGACACATCTGTACCAAATTCCATGGCAATCCATGGACTAAAAGTGAGAACATTACTAGAGGAAAGTCCCTGTAGTGAGTTTATGTGTCTATGATCTAAGATACAAAATGTATGTAATCAAATATGCTGCCAGAATGAAGCTAGTGTATTCAGTGTTACCAGCAAGCAAAGTTTTGCCAGACCTCTGCTTTCCTCTCCTCTGCTCTCCGCTCAATCACCACTTTGACCAGCGCCTCTACCAGCACAGTCCTCCAGCAAGAAGAATGTCCACTCTGCAGTTATGTGGGCTGATATGGCTGCGCAACGATTTTTATTGGTCCAATAATGCTGTGGCTTAATAAGTGTAATCTGTCCGCTAGCCCAAAGGTTAAAGCCTGGCAATATATCAGTGTCCCGACGCTATATTGCCGATCTGTAATTGCCTTGCTGGTGGCTTAATTGTTGAGGTGTATGTGGAGATCATTTGGAAATGATCCATCACTTAGTACTGTAATAATGAGTTTCCAATGGTTGGCTGGGTAGAAGCAGCCTCCCTCGCTCCCCACAGAGGGAGTTGTTGAACCAGAGCGCTGCACTGTGTGGTGAGGCGCAGCAGAGTGGAATCGTAAGAGTGAGACTATGTGTGAGGAGGGGATTGTAGGTTGGATTTGTTTATGTGTGTATGTGTATGTGTGAGTATTACTAACTGTAGCACTCTTAATCAAACCAGCTCTATCCCCTCGCGTCCTCCAATTTGTAACTACAAACCTGCATCGCATAGAAATCAGGATACAGCCTGTTCTTAATCCATGAAGCTGCATCACTTCATGTTATTACGAGAGAAGGTTGAACTCTCTTTATTCTCACTCCATTTTCTGCCTCTCTTTGCTGTGAACTGTCAAATAAAGCTAAAGTGCCCCTGTCTAAAAAAAGGGACAGCCACTTTAAGCTTCCTGCCTCCGGGATGCAACTTATGATCATTTTTCAGCAGATGCTGGCGCCATCCGCCAACACCAAACAACGCTTCCACCATTTACCCAATGGACACACACACAGCACTTTAATTTGCAATTTTCATGTTTTAAATGTCAACCTGCAGTTGATTATACAGTCTGCTTTTCCATTAAAGCAGCACCTCAAAAGAATTTAATGCACTTAGAGTACAAAGGTTACAAGGTGCTGTTTTTGAAAGGCACCCATTACCATAATAAAGAGCACACAATTTGTGTAATCAAACATACCTGCCGTCGCCACATAGCCCGACGCACTACACAGCAGGTATTTCACGCTGTTTGAGCTGAACTTGAAAACTCTGTAATGTCGATTGATGAGCAGTAAAGAAAAACACTCTTTTCTTCTGCTGAAACTTCATGATGTGACAGTTAATGATGGATGGGATGTCAGGATAAAAAGGACATGAAAAGCTTAGGGGCGGGTGATAGTAGTTGCTGCTGTCATTGTGAAATATCACTGTGAGACTGCGAATCTCCAAAAACCTCTGTATCTGTGGATTTACAGTATGAAGTGAGAGAGTTGTCTGGTGTCGACTCTGACTTAAGCAATTTACATTTGCTGGATGGTCCCCGACAGCAGGAAGCCAGACTGTGGTGAGAGCTGCACTGTAATGAGATATGTTGTTTTGTTTTGTTTGCAGTGATATATGATAATCACAACTTGTTTTGTTATGTAGACTCAAAAATGTTGTTTCGGCAATATTTTTCTTTCACTGTCTCAACTGCAAAAATACATAATGATTCACAGAAACTGCTGCCTTCAATGTAAAAAATCTATGTCGAGAGGCAACTCCAGAGTGAGCAAGAACTCCATATTTTTCTATCACAATCTGTATTGCCTTGTAGAAAATGTATGTTTTTAGTATAAATATATGACTATGAAGTGTTTTAAGTGAAATATATGTATAACTAGCCAATAATACACACTTCTGAAGTATATAAAACATATATTGTATATTTAATCTTTTTAAATATAAATGTTTGTTTGTGTTTGGGTGTGTAAACCTACGGGTGACGTCATGCTCTGGCCATTCTTCATACTTAGGTGATTCAGTCCATGATGCAATAAGAACTGCATGATATACGCCAATTTAATACAATTTGATTCAAACTATTAAGATTTTTTTTTACATTTGTGCTAGTGTGATGGAATATATTATTTAATATATTATTTCCATTTCCATTTTCTTTTTTTTTGTTTCAAATAGCCCATAATTCAGAAATACCTCATAAAGTTATGTCAAACATACAGTATTAAACCCTGACAGTGATACACTGGATAACCTTTCAAACACTTTTTGTGGTTCCTTCACTAAAATGCTGCTGGCAGGTTGTTTACCTCAGTTCATAACTCAGTCATCCTGCTGTTTGGGCATACATATGGACGCAGAAAATGTAAACATTTGAATCTCATATGTACCTAATTTTGACATTTCAGTATCACCCAATTTAGCACTGAACTATTTTTATTTGTGGTATGAAAATTCAAATAAAAAACTCAAGTGCCCAGTATTCAGTGATGCAGTGGTCTGCACTGCATTTGTCGCCTCACAGCAAGGTTTCTGGTTTGAACCCTGGCTGGGCACTTGAGAGTTTGCATGTTCTCCCTGTGCCTGCATGGGTTTTCTTGGATACTCCAGCTTCCTCCCACAGTCCAAACACTTGCAGGTTAATTGGTGACTCTAAATTGCCGGTAGGTATGAATGTGAGCATGAATGGTTGTTTGTGTCTATGTGTCAGCCCTGTGATGTGAATTGGCAACCTGTCCAGGGTGTACCACACCTCTCACCCAATGCCACCCCCTAAGACCCTGATGAGGATAAGCAGTTATGGAAAATGGATGGATGAAAGTGCCCAATATTCAATGACTATAAAACTTTCAATTAACTCAACTTGAATCTAAAATGTCAAAAAATCTTGGATTGGTCAAAGTAAAAATATATATTAAAATATGTTTACACATACAGTTTACAATATATACATTTAATCTTCAAACCGCCTACTTAAATATGTTTTGTGTATTATATAAATAATACACTGTATTACATCTTTATATGTTCTATTATTTTTTTTTAAGTACTGTCTATAGATCTTTGTGTCACTTTATGATCTGTCAGGAGGTGGACATAAAAATAATATCAGTACAGGTTGTTAAACCCCCCCTCCCCCAGCCAACCAATCACATAATACCTTTTTTTCACCCTTTGCAATACATCTTTATTTGGCCACTGTGTAATTTCTACACCACAGCTACGCTCTGGTCAAGCCACTCATCTCTGTACAATTTAACTGTCTCATTCCTCCACCAAAAAACTGTAGCTATCACACGAGTGATTTATATCTTCCTCGTGTGTGTTTTTCCCTCTCCTTCCTCCGACTTTCCTGGCAGGCTGAAATTGCTTTATTATTCCCCCAGAGTCTGTCAAATCCCCCGGCAGCTACAAACTCATCACCCATCACTGGCTCTTTGTCTGAGAGGAAATAAAGTGTCGGGATTTCCTGGGTGACAGATTTGTGTAATCGTCCTTCGTCCAGGCTAGGGGAACAACTCAGTGGACACAGGCGGAGAGCAGAGGAGAAAAGAAACGAGAGAGAGAGAGAGAGAGAGAGGATGGCAGATCAGCCGTCCTTTTAAAGTGAAAATTGAGTTTCTTTGAAGGGAAGCATCTCAGGTAGTGAGGGTCCAAGACCTTTCCTTTTGAATTCTGAAAAAGCAGAAAGTCGCCCTTCTGGTCCTTGCCTTCAATCCAATGCATTGTCATGGACTGGCTGGCAAAAAAAAAAGACAGCAGCTTTCACACTGAAGGTTCCCTCAGTTATTCTGGGTGCTTTCCAAGCAGTGTGGATCAGTTGTATGTTGCTTTAGATACATGTTAGGTCCAGGTAACACCACTTTAGTCTGTTTCTTCTCTTCTAGCTCATGTTGCCAGTGCAGGGCAGAGATGGAGACAGAGACAGCTAGTCCAATTGCACCTTTGTGGTGGTTATGTGCAGACCCTGTGCAGAAAACTTTTTTTTTTTTTTTTTTTTTTACATTTAAACCAAGCCAAAGTAGCTGTTTTCCTCCTTCTGTCAGTCTGAGCTAGGCTAATCGCTATGCTAAAGTATAAGAATTTTCAGAGAGTTTTTTTTTTCTGACAAATTGCCAGACAGTGAAAGCTTATACCAACCTTACACCTGGCATATTAGCGCTAGATAAAAAAAAAAAATATCACAGTAAAGGAGTTGTGTGTATACTTGGATTAAGACATGCTGTAGCTGCATGTCAATACCCTCCTGTGTGTTCAACATAGGCTTTATTGTGGTAAAGAAATAAGTTATTCCCTAGTTAAAGAAGCAATTTGCCCTTACTGGCCACATGCTAGCTGGCAGCATTTCACCACCACCTGCTTTTAATGCAATGACATTGTTCAAGATTGTTTGCAGTAAGACACGCATGATCAACCTTGCAATGTCCTTGAAATGTATAGCAAACTTTCACAAATACCTTTGTTAAAAGTCTGAATTCATACTTTTTAAAATGCAATGCAGGAGTTTGGATTGATAATTGCTATGCTAACTTTGTTCATAGTAAAATATAACCCATAGCTGAAACATGCATATTTTTAGCTCTTATCAAGCAGTCCGACCTCCTTGCTTACTAAACGTGAAGTAGTTTCACCGCAGCTGCCGACGGCTGCCACAGAAAGGTTGAGAAGCGAGAGTAAAGATTAAGATAAAGCCACTTTTAATCCCAAAAGTTTAAAAAGTAAACTTTGAGCACTCCTTTGGGTGTTTATACCTCAAGGACCTCTGGCTCTACCTCTGGGTCTCTCCTCCAAAGCTCCCCTGGGCTGCTGAGGCCGAGGTCGGCTAGCAGCAGCTCTGTCCCTCTGCTCCACACGGTCCTCTGCTTCCACGCTACAGTTACTCACTATCGCTTCTCATGGCACAAGTGGTATTACAAAAGAGTGACTGGGCCAAAGCTACTTTCAGTAGCTATCTCTGCAAACACAATACGTCAACGTCTTTGACAGCATCATAACTGTTACCTCTAAACATTCTGCTGATGATCTGAGTTCATTTTTAGGAAGATTAAACATTCATGAACTCTAATTCTGGCCCAGTCTTACATATTGTCCCTTTTAAGGTTAATTTTAGCTGTCAGTGTGTAGCTGGTGCACTTGCTGGCTCACTCTGTGTGCAAGAATGTGTGGGTGCACAAAACATGCCTAGCTTAATACTTGAAGCAGGAGTACAGTACTTCATGCTTCAGGGAGAGGCTGGTCTGTTGTGCTCTGTATCTATACTTGTCTTGTGTACACAAATGAATCAAAACATGGGAACAAATTGTATCTTGTAAGTATGCAAGAGCATTTCAAGTGATCGATATAGTAAAATGTGGCAATACATATAATATTTTTCTCTCTATTGCCACTCAGCTACATCATTTGTCACTCATATCCCTCTTATGTTTCTATCTATTTCATTACTACACCTTGCTTGTTTGGTGTCATTACCTCTCATATTAACCGTGAATTCCACCTCATAGCACTGATACACATCACTATCCTGGGTCTGTTTGTGTTTAGTGTTATATTTGGTTGAGATTTCCAACATCCATAAGCTTAATAAAAATTGTTATTTGAGTTATTTTTAATGTAATTTTCATTACACAGACTTACCATGTTATGGAGTTAATAAAATTTCCTTTGTCTGGAAGTATATTAACTGTTGCAGGAAATCATTGTGTGGGAGGGGGCCGACCCACAATCCTAAGTTTATTATGAACTCTATGTCATCAGTTCTGGAAACACTGACAGTATGAAGAATGGACAGCATACGAGAGACATCACCCACAGGTTTCTGAAGAGCTGTTTTGAAGCTCAGAATATGTGACTCTGTCCGTCTCTTCTGCCTCCTGGGTGATCTAAAAATCAGCAAAGACATGACCTGAGGAAGGTCAAATTATGCCTGGGTGCTTAACAAGCCACCCGTAATGGCACCGACCTGTCAGTCAAAGTGTCCACGCTGTTAATTATGCATAACTTTAAAATATTTCAAAATTTAAACTTTAGATAATTAAAGGGGTGAGTTAAAAAAAAATCTGACTCAGTACCGTTTTTGTACCTAGACTGTAAACATGTTTATTTCCATTTTAATATGGGGACTTTTGGAGATTGACTTGTTTTGTAGCCAACCTCAAGTGGCCGTTCGAGGAACTGCAGTTTTTGGCACTTCCAGATTTGCTTCACTTCACAGGAAAAGAGATTGCCACTTGAGTGGGAAGAGTCGAGCCCAGCAGAGTTTGTGCTGTGAATGTGATTTTTGTTAGGAGTTGATTTCAGTTGCATGCTACTGTTTTTTTTATTTCTTTTATTGCATTGCACATTTCATAGAAGCACCTGCAAATAAATCTTCCTCCTATTTTACAATAGACCCTCTGGCAACAACTATCCTACACTGCCCAATCCAATATTTTTGGGTACCACTTGTAATTATTTGCCATTAATCATCAATCTTAAACCTCAAATCAAGTTTATTGTCACTATACACAATACAACATATGCATTTAACCAATATTAAGTATTAGGACCAGTGGGCAGCCACTGTGCAGCATCCAGGGAATCCAAGCATCAATTATACTCATTTCAAATGAACAGAAATATCTAAAATTGCAGCTGAGCTCACAATTGACCCGGGTGATGAATGCAGTTCTTCTCTATCATTTTTTATAGTTTGAGGTTAAACCCTGCAGTCTTTCATTAAGATATGCAGTAAACTGGCCCGCTTTGAATGGTTGTAATCAAACTGTCTATTTTGCACCCGCCAGGCAAAAACTATTGTCCATGAAAATCACATCTCAAGAGAAACATGATATTTGACTGACTGTTGATAGATGAAAAGCATGAAAATTTCAGCCGTCGCCAACTTTTTCTCTGCTTGTTGACCGTTCACATATCAGCTAAATTCTCAATGGACAGTCGAGCTGTAGGAAATGAATAATCTGGTCCAAAAAGACATTACAGAGAAACTGAAGGGCCAATGCAAGCTTTCTCACAATAGGGAAACACTGCAGCCTGTAGCCAACCAAAAAATCCAAATGTCAAGGATCCCCTTTAAAATCACATCCCAAGGCATATATGTGTTTGAAGCATCCAGTGGAAACAAATGCCTGTAAGCAAATTGGGATTGGTATTGATTCCCTCCCAAAGCTCAGAGATATTATCCGTGCTTAAAAACATCAGCATTTCTCGTCTTCTCACTCATCAGTTTGACTCAGATTACACCGACAGCCTCCATGCTGAACTCTCTACCCTGCACTGGATGTTCACAGCCCTGCGGAAAAACATGTGTCCCTTCTGCACACTATCAGGGGAACTGCAGATAGAAGAAGGGTAACTGTCGATGGTGATGGGCCCTGTAACAAACGCTAACACATTATCAATAAAGTTTCTCTAGAGCGTCTGTGCTGCTTTTAAACAAGCAAAACTTCTGATTTCACAAAATAAACTGACTTATTTCCCAGAGGAGTAGATGTAGTAAACTCAGAGCCTTGACTAGACTTGGTGATTATTTCCGTCTCATGTATTCAAAGATGGATTTCTTGGCCTCGTCTACCCAAACAATCAGTTCACTGACATGTCTTTTCATTCCAGTTTCTTCTCTTGTTTGCTCTTTTCTTATTTTTCTTGTTTATGATTTATTTTATTTTATATATTCATTCATCTGTCTTTTATATGCCAACAATACTGAAGCCAGTATAATTACATAATCACTGCCAGATTTTAATTTTTTTTTCATGAGGGTTGCCTGAAACATAAAAATATATAAACATAAAGCCTACACACTGTGCAAAGATATCACATCATATAACACCAGATTGATCAGTTTATCAGTGCAAAGAAAAACCCCAGACCAAATATGACTGGAGGTGAGTACAGCATAGCTACACACTCTTCGTGTCCATGATCTTTGTAAAACTACACAGACAGTTGTACGAAACCAAGAAAGTTTAATACAGTACAGAAATGGTCTCTGCTTAAAACTTTTTGACTCTTTAATGCTGTGTCCAATTATTCTTTTTGTGAGGGAATTTTCTATTCTAGCATGTAACATATGGGGTTACACAGATCAAGCATATGTCTTAAGGTCACTGTAGGAATAGTGTTAAATCTTATGGACCTCCTTAGACACACCAGATACAGAAACAGAGTCAGACAACAAGCATGGAACACTAAGGGTAAAGAGCAAGGGTATTTCCTTTGTTTGTAGACTAATGACCGATTGGCAAATACCTTATACTGTAGATGCAATGAGTGAGTATGATTATCTATGGACATAGAGTAGTTGTGTAACTGTCCTGAGATCATATAGACGAGCCAGAGAGGACAGCTTCTCCAGAATTCAGGCGGTATCATATCTTGACAAGTGTATTGATAAATCCTCTATTCTCCTTGGCCAAGCTTCAATAAACCTTTCAGCATAAGATACCTTGGACTCTTGTGCACTTTCTCTTCACTGACTGAACTGACTACTGATGAATAAAATTCTCTACAACACTTATTTCTTCAGTGGACACACGGCCTGTCTTTGGTGCTCACATTTATGGACTGCGGACACCTCAACTCGCTCATTCAAAAGGGGCAAAGTGTATCTGTAAATCAATTCATTTCATCGGACCTGCTGCACTCAGCGCGTAAATCTTTTGCGTCCAGTTCAACTTTGATTAACTTTTACATGCAAATTTGCTCCATTGACCAGTAGCAACTGTCTTGACTTGCTGAGCTTCTACTTAACCTCCTCTGTCAGAGTATAAACGGCTCCACAAAAGAACAATGGTTTGCAGACAGTTATGAGACAGGAGTCGATGTTACAAATACTTCCTCTGAATTTATATTGTCTCATTATCAACCAGGAGTGCTTTCTAAACTGACCACTTCACTGGTGTGTCCAGGACTTTAGCCGAGCTTCTGAGCACCTGTAGAATGGGTGCGAATGAGCCAGATTATGTTTGTGAGCTCAGTTTGTATTTTCAGCAGGTGTAAAACAGATGCAAAGACTATTCTAGGTGATAGTAATGAACAAGACAACTGAAATAAGAACATGATACTCGCAGTTTTCATATTGTTGCCTCGTATTTCACTGATAAATCTTATTAAAGATCGAAAAATGAGCATTCCCTAATATTTAGAAATCAAATTTAAAAAGTGTGCAGCCACGTGAAACTGCATCGCTCTCGCCTTTCCCTGAAAGGTTCAGAAGGGTTTGCTTGTTCCACCAACTTGGTTTAATTACGCTGATGTGAGAAGCCAGTGAGAGCTTGTTAAGCCTCTCTGATTGTTCTCCTCCGGAGCCCTTCACCTATCTCTCCCCCGACGATGACACTGCCCGGCATCACACCGGCTCAATTATCCATGAAATATTCTCCCACACGCGTCCTCTGATGACGCATTATGTTGAGAATCGCTCTCTGGTTGTGCATTTCAGCTACGTGTGAAGATGTTCTGGGGGTAAGAAGGCTGTATTTGTGGCCCCCTTCTCGTTTTCAGCTTGTTTGTCGTTTTTGTCTTTAATTAGCCAGCTGATGGTGAATTGTTTGTTGGCTGTTATTGGTCTGTTTTTCTCTCTCTCTCTCTCTCTCTCTCTCTCTCTCTCTCTCTCTCTCCTTCCACGGAGCACATTGGTGTGCCACTGGTCACGGTTGCCATGACAACAGCAGGGACACCAGTGGGAAGTTTGCTTTTCATGGTATAGATTGGCCCCATTGTTCTATTTATACTGGCTGTGGGATTTAAAGGTTGGTTGTTTTGTTTGTTTTTTTGGTACTCGACAATATAAACACTGGCCAAAAAAAATAAGTTGTGCCATTGTAAAATGCAGTGGGATGTGATGTGAATGGCATCTGTAGAAATTTGAAGTGATCCAGCTTTTTGTTATTCAACGGCGGCACCGTACTGCGATAGCAAAACTCCAGCCTCATCTTTAATTCATGATTTACCACTTTACAAATAAAAAATAAAAAAATCAGCTTTTCCGAAATAATCCAGTTCTACAAAAGACATGCATGTGCTGTGTGTTCCAACTAAATCTCCTTCCCTGTTTGAATTAAGGTATCCCTAAAAAAAAATTTTTAAAATGAAAGGAGTGAAGTAGCTGCTGTCAGGTGACAGTTTTGCATCAAAGGGAACACAATAACGCCGGTGGCTATCAAGGAGCGTCTCTGAAGACTGTAGGTGGTTGTCTTCGCTGACACAAGGACTTGCCCAACACTTCACAACAGGACCACCAAGCAGCCTCACTTTATCACCGAAACCCACGAAGAACAACACAGGCGCCTCCCAGGGCCGAAACAGCAGCTACATGCAGGGCCGCTTCGTCTAGGGGATAAACAAAAGGCCACATCATCTCAGGGAACAAACAGGAACACACTGCTGAGCTTCAGCAGGCAACAACAAACACAGCGTCACTTGCAAACACACTGCACCTCCAATCCTGAACACAGTCAGCTCATCACTGTCTGGATTTCACTGTTTAGGCAAATAAATGTAGACTGGGGCTCGCTTGATTTTTAATGAAAAGCAGATGAAAACGACGTGTGAAAGGAAGTCTGTCTTCATAAAACACACACACACACACACACACACACACACACACACACTCAGAAACAATTATTGAGAGAAGATATTGTTTGGCAAATTTTAGTGATTACTTTTCCAGAGGTAAAGGGTGAAACTCTAGGTGTTGCCGTCTCATCTCCATCTAAACTTGATAAGCTGTGGGAAAGATAGGAATGTGTATGTGGGGGATTCAGTCACAGTGGGAGATTTTTGGATCTCAACGCTACACTGAGAGGAGAAAATGACTCAAAAATAACTTTGAGTGAAAGACCGAGCAGGTTCATCCAAGTGGCAACCATCACAGCTGAGTGTTGAAGCCAAATGTGAATGTAACTTCAAGCTAAACTGATCAAATCTTTTTTACATTAACAGTGGATCAAATGACTGTGAAAGGTGCCACTTACAGTGACCCTCACTTGTGCAGATCTTTTTTAACTTCTTTGGCCTACAAACCCAACTCTCAGTAACCTGATTTCCAGTTGTAGCAAGCAGACGCTTTTTAGTGAAAAAGGTCTGATAAATCCATTCCAAGACCAAACAACTTACACGTTTTAGCAAATTAGCAACTAGCTAGTGAACATATCAACAACATATATCTCTCAAGACAGCAAACGGAGAGTGAATACTGGACTCATATCTGTTAAGTGGCCAGAGACATTACTCCAAATGAAGGCTAAAGTTGTTCCGTGTCTTTAGGATGTCGCCTAAATAAGCAATTCTTTGCTAACCTAGCCTAGCCCTAGCTTTAAAAGCTTTAAAGTCTGTGTAAAGGCAATTCTGAGATTTCTTTCAAATACATTAAATATGTTGAAAAATAGTTGCTGAAAACATGGGAAAAAAATTTGAACGATATATTACTGAAATGTGGAGTTAGAGATTAAAACAGTTTTTCACCAGTTTTCAGTCCAGGATTTTTTTGGCGGTCCTAAAGGGTGGCTTGATGACACGCTGAGGCCACCCTGAGCATGTCCCTGCACCTCTAGCAGAGAGATAGAGATTAATTCATCTCGCTCAGTGTTTCAAAGTTAGTCGTGTCATTTTCTGAACTCATCTGACACGTTTCAGTCGCTTCAAAATGGCTGCTTGACTGCTCCCACGAGTGGGTGTGGCTTCAGCACATTCAGCGGACACGCCCCCACAGTCCTGGAGCTGAGAACACTGCTCATTTTTAGTCGATTTTGACACCTAATTTCATAAACTCGACGATTTTTAATCATTCAAATTTGGCTGGGTGGTTACAAAACACTTTCTTCTTTGGTCTGACAAACTCAGAACACATATTTATTCTTACTTTACACAGACTTCAAAGTCGTGATAGCGTATCTTTGTTTTGATTTTTTTGACCACTTGGGGTAACAAGCTATCAACACAGTTTATAGCCTAATGATGGTACAGCTAACATGTTAGCAAACACCTGTTGTAGGAGCAAAAACGTGCATATAGTTTGACTTGTTTTTTTGTTTAGATCACACACGTTTTCTAGATCAACTTTACTTCCGGTAATCTGCACATAGGCTTTCTGTTGACCATCTCATTACTTATTATTTCATCTCCTTTCGTATCTTCTCATATTGTATCGTATCGTATAGTTTTGTCTAGTTCAGTTTGTCACGTTATGCCAATTTAAGTTTGTTGTTACTCTTTAGTTAACATTACTCCATGTGACTGTGGATTTTTTTCTTTGGACTTTAACGCGTCACAGTAAGAGCCTACTCAGCCTCTCAGCACCCTTTTTTAATGGATAGTTGCCACTACAACTGTGTATTTACACATCTGGCAAACACAGAGCAACATTAGCATTTATTTGTAGTTGTGTTTCCATCTGTTTGATGAATGTAAGTCCAATATGCACCCTCTTTTTATTTATGTTTTGCTTTCCACCAAAGAAATAGAAATAGAGAAATAGTAGAAATAGAGATATCTGTTTTTTTTTAGCTCTGAATGCACCATGTTCACCAGCTGGTCGCTAGCTTTGCTGTTTGGTATTGAACAGGTAGTGTGCAGTGGCTTTTAATCCTAGTTTCCATGCTAAAAAGAGTCGTCTCCTGCTGCTAGAAACTGGCTTGATGAAAAGGGTGATCATGAACCAAAAAAGGAAAGTTATAATAAAACCAGAATAATGAGCTGAAAGATGATACAAAGAGCTGAGGGGAAGTGCAGAATCAGGTGATAATAATGTAGGATTGTCACTACACGACCCCTTTCCCATCAAACATCTGGCAGCCATTTGATTCCTTGTTAATATAAAAAAGATTGATTAGTGCAGCTTTAAAGAGAATATTCTGGGCTGTGTTTGATTTGAATTGACATGCATCTCTGCTGTGGTGGTTTCTGCTTGCTCATCTCGCCTGATCTCGACCCAGCCTCTGCTCTGTTGCCCAAATTTGAATTTTGGAGGGGTGATACAAACAGCAAGATGTAGCAGATGGGGGGAGCGATGTAGAGATCAATCAGACCTGTGTGATTTGAAGCCAAAATCGGGAATGCAATTCCTGTCGGTCAAGCCAGATTTGGAGGAAGTAAAAAGCAAGCACCCCAGAAGGTCATATCTTTGTTGAAGCTGTTGAAATGACATCTATTACCAGGGATCTGGAACATATTACCTGTGTGGAAATCAACTTGTTTTAGCCATAGATAGGTTTCCGCCGTGTTTCCTGGCTATCAAGTCCATCTGATTCAAACTTTCAGCAACCTTCAGTTTGTCATGGAAACTATCAAAGACCTCATCATTGAAACCAGGTTCTCGTTCATGTGGAGAGATGTGAAAATATCAGATTCATCCAGTCTAAGTGGATGAGAATTGCATTTATATGTGCAGCAATGAAATCCGATCGTTTGGCTCAAATCAGGAGGTCTAACTTTCGTCTTAGCTGGAGCAGGGAGAGGCGGGTGATCGTGCGGTGCTTTGTTTGCTTTGATGATCACATTTCTCCCAGATATAAATATGAATCTGTCTCCAAAAGTGTAATTGAAAGTGAGCATGAGCGCTTGAACCGTACCGCCGGTCTCACTCTGCCACACTAATAAGCTACAATTCTAGCTTTGATGTGGAAGTGTGTCACCTCCTGAGGAGAGGAGCAGAGGGAGGGACTCTCCCTCTCTTTCTCTCTCGTTTTTTTCTTCTCCACAGACAGATATTATCAGTGTATGTGCGAGATGTCATCTGAAGTGAGATCCCCACACACTGTTCTGTACATCAAATTATTAATAACAAAGAATCATCATCAGCGCCCACAAACTTCCACAAAAGAAAGTGACACTTCTGACTGTGGCTAACGGAGAGATATCCATAACTAATTGATTGCAGATATGCCACATGGGACAAGCAGATTTCATGACAAATTGGCAAGCATAAAGTGAAGAACAAAAGGCGGCGGGAAAAAAAGCCATCACGGGAAATCCGCTTTTCATTCCCTCACACATTGTTCCTCTCATCTGACGTCCCCGTCTGTCTGTCCGTCGGGCTCTCCACCCCCTCCCTCCTCGCCGTCCCTCCTCATTAACACACCTTTCAACTGCGACATATAGATGACATTTAAATATAAATCATAAGCATTAACATTTATAAACATGAGGGTTTTATGATGGCTTGGTAATGAGGTGTTATAAATCCCACGGCCATGGTTCACAGTGCCAGCGGATACATAAACCGCCAAGAGCACTTTAACAAGGACACAACGCCGCATCGCTGCACTCTGCTGTCCCACAGAGACAAAATCAGAGATCCAGTGAAGCCGCTAGATAACTGATTTATGGGCTCATGCTGCAGGTGACAGACGTATGCATTTACATACTGTACAACATTAACATATAACTCTAATTCAAGAGTATTAAAAAAGATTGATGTGATGTGACGTTTGCAGTATATGCTCTCATAACGGACTCCTTTCCACAAGATTTTGGAGCCTGCATGGCTGCAGGGTTTTAACATTATTGAGGTCACGCACGGATGTTCGGCAACAAGGCCTGGCTCACAGTTCATGTTCTGATTCATCCCAAAGGTGTTAGGAGGAGTTAAAGGTCAACGCTGCAGGCCACTCAAATTCCTCGACAAAAAGCTCATTTCTTTACAAGTTTTGGTGCAAGGTCGAATTATCATGACAAAAATAGGAAAGGGCCTTTCCTAAACTGTTGGCAGTAAGTTGGAAACTATCACTGCATGTTGTAGCACTGATTTAAACTTTGGCAATGTTTCCAAAGAATTACATTTATAGATTTATAAGTCACAAAAATGTTTCTTAACTTTCACTGAAACTGAATATACTGATGATAATAATAATGTCCACACGATAACTAAAGCATGATGACCATTTTTATAGCTTTGTTTAGGCAACTCAAAGCTCGCGATTAAGGTTGGGAAATTATTCTGTCTTGGTCTTCAAAACATAAAATCAAAAATCAATGCTAACTTATTGAAGACGTAAGCATTTTTCTGTAAAATGAAATATTCATGAGAAGATCAGCTTCAGAAAAACACATTTTTAGATTAAATCCAGCTACTCTGCTTCATCAGTGTGGTTGGGGTTTCATCGAACAACCCCACAGATGGCCTCAAAATTTGATTAACTGAAATTTTATTAAATCCTGATTGGTACATGGAAACATGTGACATCATCTTTTTTTCACAGCTCCAAAGCCCTTAGAAGAACGTAAAGACAAACAACACCGAAATCTGTGATAGGAAATAATCCAAACTGTCCTAACTTTGACAGAAAATTGTGTTCACGAAGGATCCAACGGCTCAATTCAAGAAGATGACAAAGGAGAAAATTGGTTTTCAGATCTTTTCAAGCAGAAGACTGAACATGATCACTTTTTTTAATGATTAGGCAAAATAAAAAGTTGTTTTGATATTTTGTTGTTTAGTTGTGCTGGTCAAAATGGCAGCCAACCCTGGAAATGTTTCTTTTATACAAATCTCTGCTTTGTTCAGCCCTTTTGTTGACTGACTGTACTATACAAGAATGTCAGGTTTGTCGAGCTAGATGCTGTAATGTATCACACTGAGCTTTTTATAGAGTCTGTACTCTATATAATGCTCCCATACTCCTCACTAGTTCATTTTCAATGTTTCCATGTCATAGACAGTTCCTGAATATACATGTATGTATGACAGGTTTTGATTATTGAATGGATCATTTTGCTCAGACGTTTAGAAGTTGTGAAGAGTGACAGTTTCACAGAGAATCCTCTCATCAGTTTTGATCAGAAGGCCATCTGCAAAGTGCTTATTGTGCAAATTGTAGGCAATTGTACTTTCTCTTTTATGTGCCAAAACACGAGCAGTTTGCTTGAATGGACGAGAAATTCATGATTCTGTCGTGAGCAACAAAACTAATTGTTCAGAGATTTGAATTTAAAAGAAAAATCTCATTCAACATTTCTCAAATCCAACACGTTGCTCGCCCACCATCCACCTCCACTACCTGCCTGTGTTATTTTATTGCGCAGCCTTAATATATAATCCACAGAGCAATTACGTCTCCTCATAAATAAATCATAAAGCAAGATTTACTGTAAATTGTCAGAGACTCTGGACACACAAACCAAGAAAAACGCAAAGGAACAAAGATAGCGATAGATAGATAGATAGATAGATAGATAGATAGATAGATAGATAGATAGATAGATAGATAGATAGATAGATAGATAGATAGATAGATAGATAAGTGGTGTAAGAAAGAATCGAAGAGCAGAAAAACAACAGCCATGAAGTGCAGTTTGAATGATGCTTGTGTAAGAAAAGCCATTAAGCAGTGGATCAATAGCAGAGGACAAGAAGCCCGAGTATTAAACTGATCATGACATCAAGCTAAAGGCATAGACGGCCTCTGAAGACTTCCTTTTGGCAGCACTTTATTCATCTGCAGCAGAGCCTTTTCATTAAGCACTGGACATAATAGATGGTCCATTGATTCTCTCCCTCCTTCTCTGTGTCACTCTGTCTCCAAGACTTTCCCCCCGCTGTCAAAAAATCAGCTACATCTCAGAGTTTTCGACAGTCGCGGTCAAACAAAAACAAACATTCATCTTGATTATAGTCCACTCTAAGCCAGAGATCGGATCGTTTTTTGTCAATTCATCATGTCACCGCCTCCTCGCTCAGGAGGAGCCGGGCTGGACTGCAGCTACTGTAAACGTCTTCGCACGAGACGCACGATTAAGATTCTGTTTCTACGCAGGAATTCACTGAAGAATAACAACAGTCTGAGGTGAGGGCAGAGAGGTGAGGGGTGAAAGAGAAGAATGATATGGTTTTTGCCCTGCAGCAGTCTGTCAGTGATGACAGCGCTCTGTTTGACACTGACTTTTCAGCCGAATCTCAAGACGCACCAAGCTTATTTTTCATTTGTGTGTTGTGGATACAGCGCAGGGTTAAAGCTGCACTCTCTTACATTCGTCGAGGGTCAAACCAGGAGCTGCAGTCTTTTACAGCTCTGCATCTCGGTGCATTGTGCCTCGGTGTGCCTCAGGACACAACAGTACACTTGTAATGTAACACTTTACTACAGGTGCAGAGTGAAGCGAGCCTTTTATGATTATTTTAGCTGCAGACGATGCAGAAGAACCACTAGGGGGCAGATTGTTGACAGTAGAAAAGTAAAGTATGTGACTTGACCTCACCTTTGGGTTTATGGGGATTTATTGAGGCCTGAATTTGAGTTTAGCACAAAAACACAAAGTGGAGCTGAGGTGAGACAAAGAGGCAACATCCACCACAGCTACAAGATGTGGTCTCAGACTCCTGTCAAGACTGGATACACAGGAAACAGATACTCTGGCTCTGTACAAAGGTAAAAACAAAAAAATTTAATATTCACAAAATCTCTTTGGATGAGGAGTGAAAAGATTTCTGAAGAGTTTAGATACACAGGCAGATTGATAACATTAGCTCACTTTCCCCTCTTTAAAATGCTTCCTGATAAAAGTTTGACGTGGTCCCAGACGTCTCAGCGAGTGTTCCGTTGCAGGATTTACATACAGCTGTGGGTTTTCTTTTGGACGCTGTTTTGCAGATGATTTTCATTACACAAGATTGGGTTGACATCTTCTTCCAGACAGCCACAGCTTCTTCTCCTGTCTCCTGCATTCACTTTCTTAGTTTGTTTTGATATCGGACATGATATCCCCACAGTGGTGGTCTTGGAAGAAAAAACCCAGAGTTGTTTGAGACCAAAACAAGACGCCGTAAAAATGCAGTCGATAGACAAGCCTACAAAAAGACCAAGACCAAGACCAAGACCAAGTCTGATCTTGAAGTATTACAGTGCTGTGCTAAATTCCATCAGCACGACTGCAACTTGTTGCAGCCGTTCTAGACAATGTTTATAACCCCACCAGAAGCACCACAACCTGTTTCGTCCCAGAAGCAGCTTTCCACCAAGGATATGTGGCTGTTCTATTTTTGACGAGCAGCCCTCATCAATCAGCACAGAGCAAATCGAGCTGGCTGGAAGTCAGACACAAACGACATAGAGAATCCGGTCAATTTTCAAAATAAAACACCCTGGGCAAACTTCCTTCCAAACCAGAAGTTTGTAAAGCAAAAACAGCCAAAAGGGAAACTATTTAGCATCTAGCAAATCTGAGTAAGTCTGACGGGCAAAACAATCCACTTCTTCAATCACCACTTTCGTTCCTGGAGAAGTTTGAAGCCGTGTGAAGGACGAACCAAAACAGCGTTGCGGCCACGTGCAGTGACTTTATGTAAAGCTAAGCTAACAGGAGAGTGTCATTCATCTTCTCATCTCATTTTCCAAGAAAGTCAACAATCACATTTGCACAAAAAACTACTCCAAAAAACAAATTATTTTTAAAAGTAACTTTGAATTGTGACTAATTACTTCCATAACAAGTTTTTATCATCGTAATGCATTATGATTAAGTGTCAGTTCCATTAAGAAGTGCTAAAATACAAAACAAGACAATCCTCCACACAAGGCGGTGAGTAATACCTGTGGAAGGATGAGAAATAAATCACAAACTAACGACTATTCAGTCAATAACGAGACAAAAGTTAAAGGGTAACTTCATTTTTTTTCAACCTGGACCTCGATGTTTTTGTGTCAGAGTGACTAACGGGGACTAGAGGTTTCAAATTTGATTCAGTATTTAGAAAGAGGCAGCAGCTGCAAAACAGACTATGACATAATCCTTGTACACTGTCAAAATAAGTCCATTAAAAGTGCTTGTTTTTGCTTCTGTCGGCTCAGATTGTCATTATAAGTGTGTGACAACACGACCCTAGAGGGAAAATTAAATATTTTCTGTTCTTCTTGCTCGATCCGCTGTTTGTCTAACCAAGACTCGCTCAAGGAGAAGTCTCGTTCTGAAACATGGAAACAGAAACGTGAGCGCAGTAATACATCGGCTGGGAGAGTTTGTTGTGTTGGAGTACAGAAATCGTAGCTTAGGTCTTTAAATTCGATGGTCACCTGCATTTATTTGAGCTGGAGTACACGAATAAGACTATAAACTGAAGAGCAGATGAGGAGAGAAAAAAAATCATAATCTAAAAATCTGAAATAAAAAATAACAATCATTTGAATTAAGTATACAGTATATTAAATTATAATAAGTCACTTAGAAACAGACTACCACATACTGTGTCTAATAAAACTGGTTCATTAACATCCAGCAGGTCCCACTGACTGACATCTGTCTGCATATTAACACCTTACTTATATTTAACCGTAAATCAGCTGTGAAAAGACACACGTGTAATTATTAATCATCACCTGTCACATACGTATTAGTTCTTATTTCTGTGTTTGTGTTTTTGCTCAACACTGCACCATAAATTCATAAAAAACACTCACCAGAGACAACAGATTCCCTAAATCACATATGCATCATTACATTCAGAGCACATGTACATTAATATTCACATCCATATGTCATATTAGTAGCTAAGCATAGTGTTAGAAATGACTTTTGTGAATGAAGGCAGACATTAACATACACATTTTTAAGTAATGTACACAGATTTACATTATTGATTGAGTAAAAAAAAAAATGTAATCTAATACGAGAACATACATCAGATCAGCAGTAGGTTAGCATCTATGATGGCTTAGTTAGCTTCTAATATGGCATATGGATGTGAATATCAATGTAACCGTGCTCTGAATTTATGATTAATGTTGTGTTTTTGTTGTCTCTGGCTTGTGTTACTCATGTATTAATCATGCATGCTGGACTTACTAATGGTGCAAAAATAATACTATGGAAATGTTACTGCTTTTACATACTAATATATGCATAATAAAGACAATTTATCAAATTTGTGCGATTTAGCTGCTGATTTGTTAAGATAATTAAGATAATGGTGAGTGTGCAAATTCGGAGAGATCCAGGAAATAACGTAATAATGGTAACTGGTTCATTAACTGTTTCTTTGCTCAAATAATTTCATCATTACAGCTCTGACTTTGATTAAATACATGTTAACTGTTAATTAGAAGTTAGCTCCTGATTCGTTCCCACACTGACCCCTGCTGTTTTGTGTGTTTTTAACTGGATTTTAATTGGACAGCAGCCATTCTCTTACTGTATTCCATCAGTGCTCGGTGCTAATGTGCTGCCGTTTCCATTACTGCTTGATAATGTTGTTTGAAATGAACTCTTAAAACAGTTTTACAATCACACTCCAGGGAAGGAAAGTTTATTTTGGACTCGTATGTCCACACCTGCAGTGTGTCTTTTATGATCCGGTAAATCTTTACTGATTGCCTCTATCAGAAGGGTCATAGGTGGTGGGGAGCTGTGCATGTATGTGTGCATGGATGTGCCTAACAGGCCAGCAGCAATTTCACCTCGCATTAGATTTGATGGATCAGCCGCACACCTCAGAGCTGCAGGTGTGAAAAAAAAGACAGTCAACACATGTATCAAGAACCCAGGGAGAGCTGTGTGATTGTGTAGGGTTGATGAGATATGACAGGGGAATAATAATGAAACGCAGCTGCTGTCTTACCACTGACCTGGATTGATATAGTACAACTGAGACACAGGGGCAGTCGATCCTCCAACACAGCGGGATCCACGTCGAAACATGCTACGTCTAATCCCATTTGTCAACAGCAAAGACGCGCTCGAATTTTAGGGTCGCGGAGTCGACGTTCAAACACATCGAGACGGCAGCCACCGCCTCTCAAGCACGGCTTTACACAGCGGCGGTGTGTGTGTCTGTGTGTGGGCACAGACGCACAGGTCAGCGCAGTTAGTGAGTGATGTGCTTTGGACTGTCAGCGCGAGTTACTGTAATAAACATCACAAACAAACGCGGTGGCGCACGCAAACATTTTTCGTTCCCTTTCTTGTGAGTTTATCTCCTCTCCGCCACAGAGGCCTCCACATAAAAGGTGTTGGATTTCTCACTGTACATCTCCACTTTCTGTGGCAAGGCGGACATAAATAATAAACATTATCAGTTTCTTCATTGTTTGTCTTTGATGCAGGAGCAGCCTCCTGCTGTCATCCTAGCTCCCACCTCTTCTTCTTCTTTGTTGGCTTTCATGCACATTTAACGAGGTTATACGAGATGATCAGTGCGCCTTAGGTTTATCCCACTTGTGTACTTTGTGGGTTTTATCGTTGAAACTTGTGTAATGGGGAACCATGTGGGTGCTTGTTCTTGATGCAGTGGTTCTCTAACATTTTCTGGTCACCCAAACCCAACAAATTTTATCAATCATTGACAATGATAGGGGAAACAACTGATAAAAGAGGATCCAGTTTGAGTTATGGTGAAATAAAGGTCAGCATGATAGTATATCAGAAAGGTTGTTTGTCTCTTTGTGTCAGCGCTGTGATGAACTGACAACTTGTCCAGGGTGTACCCCACCTCTTGGACCACCTCTTGTCAAGGGTCACCTCGAGCCCAAAAGGCAGCGTACATATAGGGTCCAACCCCCTGCGACCCTGATAAAGATGGATGGATTAAAGGGATTCACAGGGAAATGACGCATGCATGTAATCCTGTGCCATTTTATCTGATTATTAAAGAACAATTTGATGCAAACACATTCAACCTGCAAAACAGGGGATAGTTTTCATCGTGAAGCAGCCCCAGGAAACCCAAAATGTGTGTCACTGACATGTACAAATGATACATGGTTCTAACATCGTGCGGGTGGTTCCGAGTCTCGACTCGCCTGTTTATGTCCACCTCAGTCAGTAAACTATCAATATCAAGGCTGTTCTACATGTTTCCACAGAGCACGTTGGCCTAATCAAAGCTATTTTACTATTTTAGATTGAAATCAGCACAATCCAGGTTAATGGAGTCAGTCTGAGTCAGTGATCACAGAGCTCGTTGTCTATTAAAACTCAAATCATTATTTATCCAAAGCTCTCCTGCTGATGTAACTGTTCATCCATGCCTCCTCCCCTGCAGTGTCTCTATGAGAACCACTGTCTTCATGTGTCCTCATGGCTGATTACAATGCGAAAGCCTATGTGAAGAAACATTTTAGGGTGTGCCTTTCTAAGAAATACACCCCAAAACAGAAATTTTAAACTATCCCTGCTATAATCATGGATCATAACTCTAGATTTGTGTAAATAAACAACCCAATCTCACTCTTAATTATTGCAAAAATAAATTAGGTGCTAATCTGCGAGCCCCACATTTTTCCCTCCACAGAGATCTTCTCTGCGTGTGTTTACACTGGCCGAGCTGACTGATTAAAACAAAGCAAAAAGCTGCTTTCTTTTAGGGCAGATTCCTCCTTTAATGTGTTTTGCCTGGCTGAGGAGCGGAGAGCACACAGATGATAACAGATGATCGGAGAAAGAGCCTTTCTGTGACCTTCTGAGCAGTCAACTGATTTGACTTTGATGTGTAAAGTAGAACAATGAATGGAGCTGCTTTAATTTTGGGCTAAATTACAAAACTCAAATGAGTAGAGCCGAAGTGAACAATGGCAAGATGCAAGGACCCCCGCTTTGTTCCCATGACACAACAGTGCCACCTACTGGTGTGTGTGCATCTGTGTGTGGGTGTGTGTATGTGTGACCTACTGAGTAAAAACAAGGTATACCCTTTTTTTTCCCCACACAGTATTTCCAGATGCTTGTGTGAGTGCTTATCTCTCTGTGTTTATACACAGGATCCCCTTCAGCATTGTTTGAAAGCATAAACTTCTCTGCAGTGAATAATTTGTCTGAAATGGTTTTTCCACAAAAGATTCCAGGCTACAAACTAGTGAAGAAAAAAAAATCTTCAAAGCACATCTACTCCCTTTTTCATTGGATCCAGACTTTGAAAAGTGTAACTACTGCATACAAGATGTCTCCTACTTCACTGTAAAGCCTCGTTCTCAGTGTGTTTGCGCTTTAGATTTCAAGTTTCCACATCACACTTGTGTAAGCTGCTTATTAAACCACGGATAGCTTCCAAACTATGATGTGATGTCCTGAAATAAGACCCAGGCAGGAGATGAATGTGAAAACCTCCTTCTAGTGTCGAAGTCTGCACATGCATCGACTGCACAACCAAGCTCAAACGTCCAAGGAAACTCACATATATTTGAGTGGAGGGGGACGTAAAGAAAAGTTATAATCCTTAAGACATTCATGAAATCATATCCTATTTTTTTTTTATTATTATTATATTGTATTCAATGGTTATATCGGGGGCGGCTGTGGCTTGGAGGTAATGCTAATAAGTTAATGCCATCAGTGTATGAATGTGTGTGAATGGGTGAATGAGATATGTAGTGTAAAAGCGCTTTGAGTGGTCAGAAGACTAGAAAGGCGCTATATAAGTACAGTCCATTTACCATATCTGCATGGTGGTACAGTGATTAGCACTGTCGCCTTTCTGTGTGGAGTTTGTATGTTCTCCTCGTGTCTGCATGGGTTGTCTCTGGGTCCAAAGACATGCAGGTTAATTGATGAAATTGCCCGTAGGTGTGAATGTGAGTGTGAATGGTTGTTCGTCTCTATGTGTCAGCTCTGTGATGAACTGGCGACGTGTCCAGGGTGTACCACGCCTCTTGGGCTGCCTCTGGCAACTTGTCCAGGGTCACCTCTCGCCAAAGAGGCAGGGTACACATCGGTTCCAGCCCTGATAAGGATGGATGGATTATCTCCTCTTACAGTAGTTTTTATTGGTAGTGGTGGAGTCCACTATTCCTGCACTGGATTAAGATTACCTACATAAGCATGAGGGATTCACAGGAAAATGACGCATGCATGTAATCCTGTGCTATTTTATCTGATTGATGATGAACAATTTGATGCAAACAGAATATTTGATGCATGTAATGCTGCTGTGTCACATTTTTTATTGTGAAGCAGGCCCATAAAACCTGAAATGTTTGTCACTGAGTTGTACAAATCTTGTATTATTACTTCCTCTTTTTGATTCTTCGTTTTTGGAAATAATTGCAGAGAATGAATGAAGACCTCCAAATGTTCATGGCTTTATGTTTGTAAGTTCATTTGTAATTGTGGAGTCCAAGGAGGAATAAAGAGAAAACTTTCCGGTTGAGCAGACAGTGACAGCAACAGCCAACTGTCCTCTGTACGTTATTCAGTGCAGTTGCTAGGCTGCCCAAATTGGACCCCAAATTATCACTGTTACAGTAACAAGGGAAATGAATGCAAAGAAAATGTGCTGGCATGCAGACTGCAGTCTCTTCTTTCATTGGTCCTGAGTTTCCTGATAAAATACGAATAAATCATCACAAATCAACTGATTATACTGCATCTTATCATATAACGACTGAACACCCACAGAGTGTCTTATCAGCATGTCTTCAATGACTTGTGTTTTAAACTATGGCAGATTTGTTGAGCACATCTGTGCAGCTGAGAATAACTTCATTCACAGTTGCACCACTGAGACGTACTGTATGTAAATTCATGCCTGATCCTCATCCAAATGAAATCTGCTGTGCGCTGGAATAACATACAGGCTAAGGTCGTTCCACAGCACGACCACACAACAGGCTCAGTTTAAGGGTTATATTGACATCTGATTGCCAGCAGTTACTCATGTTTAAAAAGTTGAGGTCAAGGTTTATTCTGAAATTATGCTCATATTTAGTTATTTCTTCATGTGATCACATGAATACTGGAGAAGATAAGACACAGCACCCTCACCCTTTAACCTGCCTTAACTCATGTTTTGACCACTTAGGGACAGCTGAAACAAGCTCTAAACACAACACTGACATAGCATTACACTCTTTAGTTGGTAGGGCAGCTGTGTTAGCAAACACATTGCTCATTTACACATTCAGCCGATACAGAGCAACACTAACAATTTTAAGTTTTCAGCCCAATATTCACTCTCCTTTTAGCTCTGGTTTGGTCTCCACCAACTTCTAAGAAAAATATCTGCCTCTATAGCTGCTAAATGCTCCAACTAGTCTTCTGTTTGGTGCTGGTCAGGTATAGCAGAACGTATAGCTTCAAACATCTGACTGTGACTGGAAAGTGAACTACAGTACAATTTCAGGCCGTAAAAACCAAAACAATAAGCTAAAAGACGCTAAAACAGTCCATTGAGCTGAGAAAAATATCTGCCTCTATAGCTGCTAAGGACTCCACTCTGTTCACCAACTAGTTTCTAACTTTGCCTGTTTTCTGTTTGATGCTAGGCTCATATAGCTTGAAATACTGCCTGCAATTGAAAACAGTAAAATTTCAAGCTCTAAAAACCAAAACAATCAGCTAAAAGGCACTAAAACAGAGTCATAGAGTTGAGGGGAAGTGCATATTTAGGAATTATCTGTCCATCTCTTAACCCATATGACCCCACGTGAGCGTCATTTGAACCAGTGTTAATATAAAAATGGGGATTATGGCAGCTTAAAGTGAAGTTGCCTGGACTGTAATCAAATTTGTTTTGAGGCCCACAATGGCTGCAACATCCCTGTAAAAAATAACACAGTTCCTCTTTGAGTTTGCAGGAGTTCCTGTTTTGAATGTCATGCATTTGTTAAACACTGGAATATAAAACCTGCGACGACAATAAACCTAAGAGGCAGCCGGTCATCTCATCAGTTCATTTTTCATGTTTTCCCTGCTCTTGTCTGTCAGTCAGTGAGCACAGTGAGACGCTCCCGTCATATCCGTGTGAGAGGAGCAGACTAAAATAACTGCTGTTTGGACTCGCACACCCTCAGCTTGATGCAGTATGCATTATAGATGCCCGTTTCACAATGTGTCACATCATGTCTTGATTTACATGCGTACCACGCATTTGATCTTCCTCAGGCAGGAGTAATAACCAAAGCAGAGAGATCTGAGAGATTTTCACTAGTAGAAGAGGGAGAGTCGTGGAGCTCGACACTAATGAACACATCTATGTGTGGAAGCTCAGAAATGATGGTGAGTTTGTGATGTTTTTCAGAGCAAGAGGAGAGAGGGGGGGCTACTAAAGTGCAGTACAGACTTAATTTGCCTTTATAATTGAACTCCAAGAGAGACTTTGCAATAAAAAAAATCTGCTTTTATAAGCCGCATTTACAGTATTTTGGATGTAGCTCCAAACTCTTTTCAAAAATTTAAATATGTGCAAAGAACTGATAACTGAACATTTACACATTTGCAAATGCACTGTTTACTCCACAGCAGTACTATCATCCATTTTATTCTGCAGCATCCTAGGAGGTGGTTGTGTAGAAAACCCTGCCAGCATGCTCCAGGGCTTTTGTATTATACATTGTGTCTTACAGCTAAGTTCCTGCTGTTTTCACACTGTCTGCTTTTATACAATTAACTGGGGTTAAACTGCCACTGATGCCGTGTGCATGATTGGTGCAGATAACTTAATTAATGATAAGTGTTCTCCCCAATGTGAGTATACGCATCTAAGATTTGGTATTTTATTGCAATTTGGTGTAAATATGGACAGCAAGTCGACAACTTTGCTAACAGCCAAACCTCAGTCAAGTGCATCAACACAAGACATAGCAGCCAGCTAATATTACTTACTAGTCCAACAGCAAGAAGCCCAGCTCGGCGTCTGTCTTTCAGCCTTTTATTTCACAAAGCTCTCGCCGACGACTAAAAGTCAGTCCATAGATTTACTCTTGTCAGACTTTTTTTTTCAATGCAGGCTGCTGAGCCTGCTAACTGAGCTGAGCCTGCTAACATTGGCTGCAGAGCAGCCAGAGAACATTAGAGGGTCAACCAGACAACATTTTCTGTGTGTGACTTATAGTGCCGTACATGTTACACACTTCTCCTGACCCAGAGTCCAAAGTTTCTTAATATACAAAGGTACAGCTTAAGGTAAATCTCTAGATAAAGTTACGACTTAACCTTTCATGTGAGCCATAAGATTGTCAGTAGGTCATAGTATCCCCAAAATATCCCCAGAGGAATAAGTGAAATATATATATATATATATATATATATATATATATATATATATATATATATATATATATGTAAGCTATTGAGGTACTTTATGTAAGATATGTGAGGACATTATGTTCTCAGTGGACTCAAACATCACAAGATGTCCGTCCTATTGATCAGTCCTGCATGTTGAAAGACTGCACTAGTACATGCATTAGCACATTTCCTACAAATCACATATAAACGTTACAGTACAGCTAACTGTTGTGTTTTAGATATTAGATTTTTTTTTAATTACATGCTGTTGTTGGTTTCCATTGATTTCTGTGCAGGGGAACCATTTAGCAAACTCTTTGTTTGAGGTGAGTTATATGTCACAGTGTCATCGAGTATTTTCAAATCATTGTTCGCTTCAACTCCATTGACAAGCCAAGAAAATATGGTTTGATGTTCAGTGAAACAGTTGTTTATTTTTAGTTGTGACACTCTAATACTGCTCTGGTCCTTTCATATGGACCATATACAGCACATGTGATTGCAAACTGCCCAGAAACAACCATATAAACCAGAAGTGTTTCAAAGAGCTGCACCCTCAGCTTTCTGATTCACATATTTCTTACTCACGTCCTTCGCAGAAGTCTGCGTGTGGGTGCTGACTGGGGAGACAAAGTGTATGTGTACCGATTGTGTAAACGCTCCTGCAGCAACTCGTCTGTTGACAGGTCAAAGGGCGAGGAGTTGTGTGAGGCTGATGGCCATCAGGTTACACATCATGTCTCTCTGCTGCTATCATCAGCCGAAAACTTAACTGTTAAACAGCCGGGACTGTTTTCCAAAGGGGGGACCCAAAAAGCTGGAATTTTAATGAATCATGACGCCTAATTTATAATTTATGATGAAATATAGACATCAGTCAGGCAACACTGATAGAGAAAATGAGATTCATGAATGGCAATGTGAGAAATCATATTTATACTTTTATTTTTTGTGTATTTGATGTCATGTTGAATGAACAACAGTGAATAAAAGATGTAATCACTAAACAGGACTTTCAGGACATCCCTGTATTATCTTTTCACAAATGTGCACAAATGTAGAACTCATCAAACTGTCTCACTGGGGCTGCAACTAATGATTATTTTCATTATAGAGGAATCTACAGATTATTTTTTAGATTGATATTGGTCTATAATATAGATTAGATTAGATTAGATTATATACTTTATTCATCCAAAAAAAAGTGTAGTACACAGCACAACGAACAGACAGAAGTAACTTATAACCTACACAATAAACAAGAACGAAAACAGACAACTGGCAAACAACAGACAATGTGCAAAACAAGGTAAAGTGGCATGATATAAAAAGTATTGTAAGTATTGTAATAATAATATTTTGTATATATAATATTGTATAATAATATATCAGAAGACAGTGAAAAATGCTCATCAGTTTTCTAGAACTCAAGGAGATGTCATAAAATGTGTTGTTTTGTGTGACCAACAGTCCAAAACCCAAAAATATATCAATTTATTTTTATGTAACAGAAGTATAATCAGCAAATTCTCCTATTTGACAACCTGAAATCATTTGCATTTTTTGCTTGAAAATGAAACAATTATCAAAATAGTTTTTAGATTGTCTGTCCATCGACTGATCAGTGACTTGTTGCAGCGCTCCTTCTCATTTCCAAAATGTTTTTTAATGCTACTTTTGTTGAGTTACCTCCTTTCTGATACCAGTAAAAACTCCCTGCAAACACACACCTGTGATCATGATTCTTATTTTCCAAGCGTGTTCTTTGACATGGCTGCGGGGTTTTTGATATAGTCGAAGAGGATGCTCCCGGCAGAGTTCTCCAGAATGAAGAAGGGTCTGTCTATTTTGATGGTTGATGGCAAATTGAGAAATACTAGCCGTATGACGCTGGCGGTTGCTGCCGCGGCTCCCATCTAAGTGACACTCAGCACAGCCTTGCGGGATGCCTGTGGAGGAGGCAGTCAGTTTGAAAGATGTAGAAACTACTGGCTTTTTCAGCATCCTCTGGAGGTATATGCCACTATTCTGCTGTTGTTCCTGAACTACTGCTCACACAGTGGAGTCGGCTTATTCCCATGTTGTTCATAAGAACTTAAATTCCCATAACAAACCTCAGAGGAAATGTTTGCCTCTCTTACCTTTGAGACTTTAAGTTTGACTTTGTCAAACATACCGGAGAAATCAGTGTTGTCCCCAAAAGCATTGGTTATTCTCATTTCTTTCCAGGGAAGCATCAGCAGAGATGGAAGATTTTGGCAGGAACAGTTCCTCACAACAGAAACAAACATCACCAGCGTCAGACTCACTAGAGTTCACTAAGTTTACTGTGCTACTCATGGACACACACACATACTTGTTGTTTCAAGTCAATCAAATACATTTAACCCAGTCAACAGTTTATCAATTAGTTCATCCAATCAATGATTACTGTGTGTTACCTCCCCAAATCCCAGCGTATGAAGGCATCCCACATATGAGTACACTGTTCACTCTATCAATGACTCACTTTATCTAAAGTAAGTTAGATATCTCTTAACTCTTACCCCACTGAGAATGAGTCTCAGTGAGTCTCACCAGTCCAGATTCATCCTTCACCATATTTTTGATCATATCCTGGGATTTATAACCAATGAATCTGTTGATCTCAGCTGCAGCCTCGGCAGGTTTGGCTTTAGTGCCTGACATCCTTCAGGAACTTATCTGATTGCCAGAGTGTCCGAAGTTGCCAAGATTCAACTGCTGATTCTCCTAGCTGTGGCAGGGCATGTGGAAAAGATGCTCAAATACTTCAGTGACCTCAGTCTGGTTGAAGGGACTGTAGCCCAAGCTGGATTTCACCCCTGTTGCAGCGACAGGTTGGTGGTGGAGATGCCTAGCGGTGAGTCGAAGATGTTCTCTCCAGCAGCAGTCTTGGCATTCAGACTTGTAGTAGAGAGCAAAGTCAGTGTTGGGAGAGGACAGCAAGTGGCAGCTCAGCTCTCCCTCTTGGCTATGTTCAGGGTGGTGCTGGTGATCTGCCCAGGCTACAGCCGGCAAGTGCACAACTAGCAAAGCTACCACGCATCTTTACAGCCTGTCCATATGACAGGAAATATCAGAGGAAATCATTAGTTGGGTTCACCCACACTGAATAATTCTTCATTTGATAACGTCTTGTGATGGTGTATTTTATCTAATGTGATAAATTAAAAGATTAAAGCTGACAGCACCTCAGTCACATTCAAACAGAATGCTCTACTGATATCATGTTACTTCTAAACAGCATTACACTCCCATGTTATCATACATTTTGATCCACACATAATGAAAGCTTCATTTCTGCTTGTGAAATTTACATTTTAACTTCTGAGAAATTATCTAAAGCATTGAGCATATTTCAATGAAAAGCCATGATTACTATTAATGCCCCCTTTGCTGTAGTTTGGCAGAAACTTCAATATTACAGAGAGTTAGTAGACAGTTCTATTAAAAATTCAAGAGGACCAGCCCCTTTTCTGTCCTGTGCCGAGAGAGAGTGAGGCTATCTTTACTGATGCAACACAGATCACTCGACACAACATTGGTAAAAAAAAATTTAAAAAAAAAAATGCTGTGGGTGTTGCATTAAATGTGTATGAGTTTACAATAATCATGACAAAATTACACAAGAAACCCTTGTGCTCTTTCAGTGGAAACATAAAGAGACGGGATGGAAAAAAACACACACATATCGCTAAAGTCCACTTGGATTGATTCTGGATCAAAAAACTATGATGAAACTGATAAATCTGCACAACCACATAGAAATATTTATTATCAAATAGTGAAGTTTTGAGGAGAAGACCCTTCTCAGACTTTCCTCAGAAGTCACATGACTACTTGCTGATAAATATTTCTCTATTCATATTTTTTCTTTTGTGGTATTATTCGTACTATGTTTATTTATTTTACTATTTAATTTTGTTAATGTTGCTATGTGAACATAAATTTATGTATATGTATAAATACATATAAGATTACCTGAGTAAATAGATGTACATGTATTATGTAAAGTCAGCACAAGCTTCAGTTTAGTTAATTCTTCTTCTCTGTAATGAATGCAACTGGGAAGAAAAGATAAACCAATAAAAGTGGTCATGGAAAATATGAATATATATTTCTCATTGTCATTGTGCAGATTTAGGAAACACAAAGAAACTCATTTAAAACTGTAATTTTAACTTAATTTTACTCTCCTTCTCTCAATAATTTAGCATTAATTGACTTTGGATAGCATATAGATCCTGTCCAACATAGTTGGATCTGTGAAATCTAGATTAGACAGAAAGATTAAAATGACATAAAATGCCAGTTGTTCATGACAAGTCTTTATTTCACTTTATATTGAATGATGTTGAGACAGCAATGGCACAATAACACGTTGGCTCAATGTGTTAGCAGATGTTTCAAGTGATACATCTGCTAATGTGTGTATCATATACAACAGTCAGCTGGATGCAATATATAATGCTGTATTTAGACATTTAAACACCTAGCCAGGTTCAGATGACAGATGGTAATAAATGCGTCGCGCTGACAGACTGCGAGCAGATTAATAGACTATCATTTAGTTACTTGATGATAGATCTGTTGTCTTATTCATCAAACTACCCTCTATTCATCATTCCCGCAATGCTCTTAATATCTCTGTGACATCTATGCAGGGCTTTCAGATGCTGAAGTAAAAATGAGCTAATGTCCTGAAGCTACTAAAACTTAACTACAGTGTAAAAATGTCACAAATATAACATTCATTATCTTAGCGTCTTTATGCGGCTGTGGGGTTGTTGATCTTGCCCATGAAGAGGATGCTACGGGTCCCATGCTCCATGATGAATACCAAGAATGGCCTGTCGAGTTTCATGATTTCAGGCATACGCATGGGCATGACCTCGATGGTGGTGGTGGCTGCTGCCTCTGTTCCTGTTTCGTCCACGCTCAGCATGGCCTGGTGGGACACCTGTGGAGGGACCAGGGCAAGGCTTAGAGCATAGATCTTGGAAAACTGTAGAAGCTACAAGCCAAATGAGGGTCTTTGCAACTCTATTCTGTGTATTTGTCAAGATCTCCCTGTGTAAGTGTGATGAAATAGACAAACAAACAAACATGAAGGCATGTTTGCCTCTCCTACCTTTGAGACTTTGAGCTTGACCTCTTCAGATATGCCAGAGAAATCAGCGTTGTCTGCAAAAGCATTGGTGATGCCTAATTCTTTCAGTGTGTTGTCCAGGGCGGCTTCAGAAGAGATCGAAAACTTTGGCATGGACAGATCCACAGAACTGAGAAACAGAACATTACCAGGGTCAGAATCACTGCACTTTACACTCAACTTTAGCTGTGCAAAATATGGAAACTTTGATCAAATCAAATAAACCTGGTCCAAGTGAGCACTTCCATTTTCTCAGTCAGTAGTCTGAGACACACCATGACAATGAACAAAATCAAATTCATCACTTACCTCCTGAACAGTGAGTCATGCCAGTGCCTGAGGTAGTCCTTGTTGATGTAACCCTCCACCTCGCTCATCTTGCCTTCATCGGGCAGGACGATCATCATGGAGGTGTTGCCCTTGTAGGGCAGCATAATGACAGTGGTGTGGTTGTCAGTATCCTCATAGAAATCGTAGCGACCTGTCCTCTTCATCATGTCCACCTGAACCGTGGTGGTGTCATCCACATGGAAGTCTGCCTTGGTGGTCATGTTCTCATCAAAGGGTTTCTCCCACTGTCCTGAAGGCAGTGGGGGGACAAAACAATGCAGTTACTGCAGGTCAGCTCAAACAATTGTGAGTACTTGTTTTAAAATGTTGCAATATGAGCTAAAAACCATCTTTTTTAATATTTTACAACTACGCAAGGTGTGGACTTATAGATGTGTGTGTTCCTATCCAGCCTGCTATCTGTATGCATGGTCTGTTCTATTTGAAAATGTCCCTGTATGCATATGTTTCCTACCTCTGAAGAAGACGTAGTTGATCAGCACCATGGCCATGTCAGGGTCTAAGTCCTTCACCTGTTCTTTGATCTTGTCTTGTGTTTTAGCAGCAATGAACCTGTTGATCTCAGCTGCAGCGTCAGCAGGTTTGGTAAAGTCGACGTTGAAGATCTCAGCAGAGTAGTAGTGCTTGATATCCTTCAGGAACTGCTCCAGAGGATTGGAGCCAGATCGCACCGCGGCAGCATTGCCGACAACCATCTGCTGTTCCTGTTGGCTGTGGCCAAGAATGTGCAAAAGATGCTCGTACGCCTCATTGACCTCTGCCTGATTGTGAGCACTGTAGCCCAAGGTGGAGAACAGCTGGCTGTGGGTTTCACCCTTGGCCCCCGTAGACAGCATGGACAGGGCAGTGGAAATGCCCAGCGGTGAGTAGAAGATGTTCTTTCCGGCAGCAGTCTTGGAATTCAGATTCTTGTAGAGGGCAAAGCTGAAGTCAGCATTGGCAGCAGACAGCTTGTGGCATTTGTCTTCTCCATCATGGCTGTGGTCAGTGTGGTCAGTGTGGTCAGTGTGGTCAGTGTGGTGATGGTGGTGATCTGCCCAGGCTGCAGCCAGCAGCATTGCTGCGAGCGCACAACTAGTGAAGATCTTATGCATCTTTACAGCCTGTCCAGGGAAAATAGTAGTATTAGTACAAGATAATGTAGACCCCTCTAATGTAGATAATGTAGATTTTTAATGGAATGCTACTGGCTCATTATCTTTTAATTAAAGAAGACATACTGATAAGATTTAGCCTGTAAACAGCTCTATACGTCCAAATTATGTCACCATGTCTTTAAAGCTTTACTTTCAAACCATTTTTAATCAAAGAATGAAGTTTAATAGATCTAAAGTTTAAAGTTATATATATATATAAAAGATGTGCGTATTCAAATAAAGTGCTATGCTTACCTTTAACGCCCTCTTTGCTGCAGACGGTTTGGCAGAAACTTCCCCATTATATACAGGAGCTCTGAGAGTCACTTGGCAGTTTGGTTAAAAATTAACCAAGACCAGCCCCTCTTCTCTGTCCTGAGATATCTGGCTGGACTATCTTTAGTGATGCAACATGACTCACTCAGCACAACCTGGGTAAAGAACCACTAGTGAGATAATGGCCTCTTCTAAAAATGTTATTAGCTAAATAAAATAAATAATTTATATGTTTTTCATAAAATAGCATGATCTGTTATTCTAAATCATATAACCATTCATTGATATTATTGGGTCACTGAACTCCCTGTTGACTTATCTTAATAGCAGTATTGATTTAAAGGTCCATTGTATAAGATTAATTGGCAAGAATGGAATATGTAATATATAATATTCATTTCCATACATGTTTTCATTCGTGTATAATCTTTTGAAAATAAGAATCATTCTGTTTTCATTGTCTTAACATCCAGAACAGACACCAAACACTGATCTAGATATGGCCTTTTGTTTTGTTTTTATGTACATTTCCTACATGCTTGAAAGAGGAGGGTGAGGCGTGGGAGAGTATTCAGTTGGTTCCAATCTGCAACTTCACAGTTAGGTGACACTAAGTGGACTGGACCTTTAAAATTGTAGCATGCTAGAATTTCCTAATGAAATTTTATTTTGCTTCATGCCAAACCATAAAACATCAAAATAGCACGAACCTACAGTACCTTATAATACATGTCTTAAATGCAGTACAAACTCTCCACTACTAACTTTACAACACAAGAGTCAGCTGGATACGATAAAGAGTACAATGAAATGTTACACTTTAAATAAATGCTGCCAATACAAGTTAGGTCTAATATTTACAGTATGTTTACCTAAAATCCAAATACTCAAAGACCTGATTCATAACTAAAAGGTAGAGATGACCCACAAAGAAGCTAAGGATCGGTATCGTGGCAAATTTGATTATTGCAATGGATTGGTAATGATTCAAATTGAGCTGATTAAAATTGGAAGCAGCACAATGGTGCAGTGGTTAGCAATAAGTTTCCTGGTTCAAACCCCGAAGACATTCAGGTAAATTTGTGACTCGTAGGTGCCCGTAGGTGTGAATATGAGCGTGAATGGTTGTTTGTCTCTGTGTATCAGCCCTGTGATGAACTGGTGACTTGTCTTGGGTTTGTACCTTGCTTCTCGCCTAATGCGATCTGGGATTGGCTCCAGTCCCCCGCAACCTTCATAAGGATTAGCAATTATGGGAAAATGGACGGATGGAAAATGGCATATTTCCTGTACTGTCCTCTACTGTGTTTTGTCCTCAGCCTGCAAGTGCTGAAGCACTGCTCTCCTTATTGACAGCCAGGCTTCACACTGTGAGCATTACGCTCCGTATGAGAGTGTTCAAAATGGAAAAATTATTTGGTCACACTGGTGATCCAGCAAGTGTTGACTGTCACTTTCACCACATAGGCAATAGGTCATATCAGCTGTCACTAATTAATTAATTAATTGTGTGCATTAACATTGCTGTGCGTTACTTGATGGCCAGCCAAAATTTAACGAGGCTGTTGGGGGGTTTTGTGCTCTCAGCAGAGTTTCTGTAGTTCCCACAACTCTAGTCTGACTCATAGGAAGTAGGCTGTGGGTATAAACTTGCCATAGGCTGACCATTTCCGTTGGCATTCACCTCTCCTATCAATAATTTCCTACATTATTTTGCAAGGGCACAATCACTGCATCCTGTAGTTAGAACCACACATGACAACTCTGATTGGTTTAACCGAGACCAGATGTATTAGAGAAATACAAGCAATTTTGCACAGGCAAATCTGGCTATGTAAGACAACAACTCCAACAGAGTGATATGTCTTCTCTCTAGCTGACCACATCAGGTTCATTTCAGGGGTTGCATTCTTCCAGCCAAACCTTCATTAATATTTATTCAGTAATTTAAGCTCATCAACTAGTGATGTCTTGAACAAGCTTTTTGATCTGAGTCCTCAGGTTTACTTTAGTAGTTTTATTCCCTATCACTACAAAGCCAGACAGTTCTACTGGGTAAATAACTTCATCTTTAGTCTTTAATAAGGACACCTTATAGTGTAACCGAGCATCTTGTGTTCGGGGCAGGTTTAATAAGAAAACAATAAACAGGACATGGAGACATAGTGTGATGAGAGCAGCAACAGCTTCCTTATTTTCCTCTCACACATGTTCAAAGTAGAACTCCTGTCTTACAGCACTTACCTCAGAAACACATTACAGTATTAAACACAGTAGATATAAAAGGTTCATCTTAACAAAGTCGCAACAGTTTTTATTTTCAGATGATTACACACTAATAAACTATTTATATTCAGTTATATATATTATATTCAGTTTCTGCCATAATCTGTAAATAGAGCCCCTTAAATCTTTAAACAATGGCAATGTGTTATTATGTGCCTGTAAACCATCCAATGAGGTGCAGGAATGCAGGAGCAAAATGTCTCTTTTGCATGTGTTTTAAAGAAAATCCCTTGACAAAAAAATCTGTATACATGTGTGAACCTCTAAAGAAGCATATTTGAGAACAAGAGTTACAGTTATGAGTACTGCACTCGATGCAGGGCATGCGATGTAAAATCAAGGTCAATGTTTTTTCATGAATCTATCCACTGAAAATCACAGACAATGAACACAGGAACATTGTACGGTTGGATGAGGATTAATACTGAGGACAGTGAGTTTGAGAGGCAGAAAAATACTCCTCTACACCCAGTTTATTACATTGGAATAACTGACTGACTGCAAGAAACTAGCTAGCTTTTGTGATTAGCAACATTACAGTCTACTTCAGCCAGAGCTATGCTCGCAATTTTCTAACATGGTTTTATCAAACTATGTCAAAAGACACATTCATAATGTTGCACTGAGTTGCTCAAGTGCCAGAAATGGTTTTAAAAAGGTTCAAACACTGCTGTTTCATTTTGTTTAAAAAGGCACAAAGAAAGAAATATGCCTTCTTTTCATCTGTGTGTATGGTTCTGTGTTTTAAAAGTAGGATTTAGTGGCATCTAACATCTGAATATCGCTCACCTTTCCGAGCATGAAGGACAAGCTACGGTGGATGTTGAACTTGCAAAAAAGCTTAAGGCCCTCTCTCAAGCCAGCGTTTTGGGCTACGGTAGAAACCAGGTGGAAAATGATGCTTATTTTCAGGTGTGAATGAAAACACACTTATGAATATTATATTCCATTTCTGCCATATTCTGTAAATAGAGCCCCCTAAATCTCACACACAGAACAGACCTGTCACGGAGAAGAACAGCAAAGAAGAACCAACTGTGTTGCATTGGCGAGGATCTCCAACTGCACCAGAGCAGCTGTCATTACGCAGGACACTTACAGGCGGCTGTGTCTATTTATAGCGCCCACACCGTTAATTCATCACGTGTACCTGTGAACCATCATCGGCGGTGATATCTCAGTCATCATTATTAAATGTCAGAAGGATGATCAATGAATAATATGTATAGTCCTCATATTTAAATTTAATGAAATTGAGAGTACAATTAAAAGATCATTAACATGGGGCAAACATGTTAATGATTAAATTATTATTTAATTATAATTATTCATATTCAACAATTTTTGCTTTGAAATTTGCCTTTAAATGCAAAAATAATAACGCACCCAGGCAATATCTCAAACAAACAGTAATAAACAAAGTTTCACAATAATGTCTCTCACCTTAGGCTATATTTAATCTCCCTATAATATCATCCTTAGCTGGCTCGAGAAGTCTGTGTGTACTCTTGGTGTGAAGTATGTGTGAGGTGCACATATTCTCACCACCCATTCCTCTTTTATAAATACCGTGTGGATTATGGCGTATGCATTTTTTATACATCTGGCCTCAGGTCAGGTGCTGCCTGAAGTGGCCGTGTTTGTCGGTTTCAGGGCTGCAATTCTTGTCGGTGAAGAAAAAAGTAATGCACCCCACCCACCTCACTGGCTCATAAACCTGAGATTTTCAAGGAGCCAGTTGTATCCTTCGTGATTAATAGGCTGACATTTCTGTTACTTGTGATAGATCTGCTGTCCTATTCATCAAACTCTCCTCTATTCATCATCTCCTCACTGAGCTAAATATCATCGCAACATCTCTACAAGGCTGATGTCGAGGTAAAAATGAGCTGAATGTCCAGGAGCTCCTATTACAGTGTAACACTGTTTCATGAGACTTTTCTTCTTCTTCTTCTTCTTGATGGCGAATCAGAATAGATGTTCTCACAAAGCCATTTCCGATAATTGCATAAGACGATAAAGAGATGTTACAGGAGGAAATGGGTTGTGGAGTGAAAAAATGACAAAAGAGAAAATGCTTTTGTAATGGAAGAAAAGTGTTTTATGTTTTTGCAAGAAAAGCAGAGATACAGTCACAGCGATAAATTACAGCCATTTAAATGTCTTTTCATCATTTTGTGAAGATGGAGAAATGAACTATAAATCATCCCATAATGTTTGGAAAATTGGAGGTAAAACAAAGCACAATCTGCTACTTCAGTGAAATAGCTGGAGATGCTTTTTTTTTTACTTCCATAAATGATATGCCATACTATTGGGAAAAAACAAACCGAAGCTATTACATAATGTAAGTCATTCAGTATTATATCAATAGAAAAAAAGGGGGGACAAATAGGAAAGTGCAATGTTCACTTTGGTCTAGACTGTAGGATTAATAATTCTCCCTATGAGCAGGGCGAGCCCCGTGAGATCGTCGTAGATTATGAGCATGAACAGTCTGTTAAAGGTAATTCTCTGAGGGACCAAGAAGTCCAGCAAGATGTCAGGTCTCCCCCTGTCTTCCGACTTGGTCTCTTCCACCTCCAGCATAACCTCATGAGGAGCTTGAATGTAAAAACACAAACAGGAGCAGTGAGAGAAAGAATATAAAGAATAAAGAGGAGAGGGAAAATATATCTCAGCATGTCCACTTTACACATCAATGAAAGTGATTTTTTAATGTCTAACATGTTCCTCAAAGGTTATGCTTATGCCTTATAGTTTCCATTCTGACAAAGAAAAATAGGATGTTTGGGTTCTCTCCTAACCTTGACAAGTTTAAGCATCTTCTGCTGCAATATTCCTGAGAAGTCTGCTGAGTCAGAGAAAACAGATGATACACCAGAGTTCCTCTTTCTAAACTGTAGGATTTCTGCCCGCCTGTGAAAACAACAATCAATGTGTGAATAGATTTGCTCTTAGTTGTCTTGTTACAACTTGTGGGACCCCTAATGCAGCCTTTCACTCACAGATGTATAGAGAGCAGTAATTACTGCTGACTTAGAATCTACTCAGCATCGTTCATCATGCTACGGAACAACAGAAAGGGACCAGTGAGAAGGCTTTGCTCTGTCCCATGACATGAATCAATATAGTGTGTGCTCAGGGATAAGCAAACACACTTATAGGGCATATACTGAACATGCTAACCTTTGAGTTATTATGCTCATGCACGTATACGCCGATTCAAATCATCACACGTGCTTAACCCTACGTATGCACAAAACACAAAAGGTATGAAGGGGTCATTTCACCCAAATTACAAGGCAAACATATTTACCCTTTCCCTTGTGGTATCTAGCTATGCTTTATGTGTCTAGGATTTGAGATACTCAACTTCAGCATTTTTGTTTCCACCCAATACAATGGAGATGAATGGGAAAAGGTTTGTACAAAGTAGATCTAAAACAGCTTTTCACACTGTGTTCTGAAGACTATCCAAAGCAACTGGGACATTAGTGTTTCCATCACAATCTAGTGCAAATGTATACAGAATGTCCAGAGCTTGGCTTCTTCCTGTTGGACTATGTCTTGTGTTGTTGCACTTGCTTGATGTTTGGCTTGGTGTTAGCAAAGTTTTTGATCAGCTGTCCATATTTACCACAGTGGTATTGCACTCTGAAACTTGGGGTACCAAAATCTCCAGAAAATAGGCAACAGAAAATGCAAATTCATGTTTGTCAGTATCCACTTCTTAGGCAAGTATTAGCAAGAATTGGTTCATTGAAACAGTCGGTGGTGCTAATTATCCAGTCAGGTGCAATTATATCATTGCAGAAGAATACTGTGCAACAAGATGAGGTAATTTAAAGAGCTCCTGTCAAACGATGTTGGAAAATATGCCATTTACATCTGTTTAATGCATTAACTTGAGGAAAGTTAGAGACACCTCTTAAAAACAGTGGAGAGAAACACACTTATTGCCTCCAGAAAGAGACAAAGAAGTGAAAATGTTCAATGCTGTGAGCACCACAAATGAAATTCTATCCTCATCCGTTAAATTGGGCTGGGAACAGAAACCTCAAAGACAGATGTCTTGAGAAGAGGACACATAAAAACAATCGCTGCATCGCTCGATACCACCAGAGGTAAATGAGATATATTTGAGTGTAATTAAGTCTAGGCAAGTAGTCAGGAAAACTTGCGAGTGAGAGGGTCGCTTGACACAGTTTGTACCTTGTTCTTGTTCAACAATTACCTACCCCGGCTTCAGGTTGCTGAGCCAAAAGCTCATGCGGCTGTCAGAGAGGCAGTCCTCCAGGGGCAGCAGCTCAGATTTAGGAAGCAGGAGCAGCGAGGCTAGGCGTTCAGACTGGGCCTGCCACACCACTGTGGCTAAGTGGATGGTGTCATATAGCATCATCACCTCCAAACGCTGACAACCTCCACGCTGGTCATTCAGCAGGAAGCTCCATGGCACTGTGTGGCGCCGCTTAAACAGTTGACGATCTGATTTATGTGTCATTAATAAAAGGAACAGGTTACGGATGAAATATGAAAGTAAATTGGCAAAGATAGAGGTTACACCCCTATAAAATGCACCCACTGTGTGAATTTACTACCACCAACTGTCAGAGTGAACATCTGTGCTTTATAGAAAAACAAAGACTGATGAAAAAGCAGGTGTTCAATATGCCATGCAGTGGGTGGTGTTGCATTGACACAATGAGCACATATTGGAAGTGCACTGAATTTACTTTTTCTAATTTAACTGCAATTCATTTCATTTAAGCTTTCACTTGAACGTGTTTTTAAAGGTACGTTTTATCTTCAGCAAAGCAATGAAAGTGAGACATCTGTCTGAATGTACATAAAGCGACATTATGTAACTGATTTTGGTGAAACTTCCAAGTTTCCTGATGGACAGTAAAGTTAACTATGCAAACTATAACTGCTGTTAGCTAATGTTAGGTCACTTCATTAGCTATACTCCTGTGAGCTCAAAGCACCGGGGGATTGTAAATCACACAGCCATTTTGGACCACCTTTTCAGGCCCGGTGTAGGGGGGATTGTGAAGGGGAGTAATGCTGAATGGGCACCAGTTCTGGACCCAGATGTACAGTCAATGTGACTGGGCTCAGCAGAGCATGGCAGAAGCGAAGAGACCGAAGAGGACAACAGAGAAATCTAAGAAGAGAAAAAGAGAGTAACCAAATAAGAGGTGGCAGGACTGACTTTTAGTCGTTGGCGAGAGCTTCGTGAAATAAAAGTCTGAAAGACAGACGCCGAGCTGGGCTTCGTACTGTTGGACTAGTAAGTAATATTAGCTGGCTGCTATGTCTTGTGTTGTTGCACTTGATATTTGGCTGTTAGCAAAGTTGTTGATCAGCTGTCCATATTTTCGTATTGCACTCTGAAACTGGGGGTACGAAAATCACTCAAAATTCCTACATAATGTCACCTTTATGTATGGGAACACTTCCCAACCTTGTGATGGGAATATAAATATGCATGTACAAAAATTGCTCTCTCATTACCAATACAACAAGAAGCTACCTTTGAAATACACATTTTTTAAGTTCAAGTTTGTCGGAGGTTTCCAAGTCTTTCATCAGCGTCTCAAAGCGGATGTTGAAGGCAGATGGTCCAGTGTGCTGAGGCCTGGACAAAAAAACTATCATAGCCTAGTGTGGCTTTTCCATCAATATGTAGGCCGCTCCACACTCTTAACTAACTCCCATTATTCCTCATCCTCAGTTCCAGTGCTACCCTTTGTTCCAACATCTGCATTAGCTCTGTTTTCAGCATCTGCCCCTCCAATTTCCACCCCTGCTGTAGCCCCGATCCCAGCTTCTGTTCCAGCTCCAGCCTCAGACTTTACCCTTTGAACGCCACCTCTACCCCCTCCCTGCTGGAGAGTGAGGCTATGTTGCAGATCTGTAAGAGCAGATATGGTGGCCTCCACGTTCTGCTCTGTAGAGTTGGCTGCCAGCCCCAGCGCCTACAGGGCCTGGCTCCGACTCCCGGATCCAGACACTCGGGACAGCAGGGCCAAAGCTGACGCCAGGCCCAAGGGCGAGAACAAGATGTTGTGCTGTTGCTGCTGCTGGACCCCAGGCTCAGCAGTGGTTCTGGTGGCCAGGTCATGGTAAGGTTCAAAGGCCAAGGCTGTGTTTAGGGCTGATGTGTTGAGCTTCTGCTGCTGATTGACCTCTTGTTCCTTTCGCAGAGGCCCACTGAAACGTTTCTCAGGCTTTGGTAGAACTGGTCCACTGCGCAACCCGTTAGCAATTCCAGCACTGTTAGACATGTGAAACTGTACATAACAGACACCATCGCTCCTTCTCTTGCCATCCTGGCTTGGCCTAAATCAGAGATGCTGCAGGTTGCTCTCACATAAGACCGTCCAAACTCCAGCTTTGGGGAAGTGTTGTTCTTGTGGCTTTGTGCGGGGGTGGCGGTGGTGTTGAAAGTATATCGATCTCTGGCACTGAGCTTTTGACCCATGGGTTGAGCTCTAAGCAAACAATGGCGGCATGTTTAGTTTCTTAGAATTTCAGCAGCAATGAATGTGTGTGTGCTGGACAGTGTATCCTTACTTATGCAACCGATACATACTCTCGTTTCACTGTGTACACACTGGTATTCCAACAAAGACACTATACAGTACATGTGCCTAGTATGTCTACTGCAGCTAAAAATGCAGTATTTACGTGGTTGATTCTATCTTATGGAAAGGACCAGAAGAAATGTATCACATTACAAGCATCTGATTTATTATTTACATCTCATAGTCCCCAAAATGTCATGAAAAAAGCCTGCATTGTTGATAAGCTTTAACTATCATCCAGTATCTGAGATGAAAACAATGTAACAATATACATTCTAAGCCACAAGTGACACAGTGCGAGTCTACGAAATGTCAAAGTGCTCATTAAATATCATCAGCTTAATCTCACAACGTCAATACAGCTTCTAATTAAACAGCAGGTCATATGGGATTCACAGCAGTCAACAGAATGCTGTGAAGACAAGTCTGTCACGTGAGACAGTTACTGCTGTGATGCTGCGATGCCACCATGTGGTCAATAGTGTTGACTAAAATTGACAAAGTATTTCTGCCAGAAAAATAAATGAAATAAACAGATTATTTTGGACATGAATTCAGTAAAATAAACTCAAAACTCACTAACCTGAAAAAATGTGCAATAATGAGAATAACAGCATTATGTGTTTATCTGAAACGATAGGCTAAATGACAAATTATTCCTGCTGGCGGCAAAAGGCAAACATAATCATTAAATGGTGCCTTGTGGGAAATTTAGTGACACAGATAAAGAGTCAACCCGGCCCTAAGTGCCCCCTGTTTGGCTCATTCGTGGAAACTGGGCTAATAAGCATATCTTAATAAGAAGGTTGTACTGCAGGGGAACTCAGAGGTTCATCTGAGGTAGGATGAGGAAGCAGTAGAGCAGAATCCACAGGACCAACAGCGTTTCCAGCTCTAATGGGGTTATGTCACAAGGGGCTGCTAAAGATTGAAAAATGAATCCTCCCTCGCTGATGAAAAGCAGATAAAAACACAAGAGTGTTAGAGTCAGAGCACTTTAAATTCACATTTATAATGAAGAAATAGAAGGTAGATTGAAGCAGTAAAACAAAACACAGATAAAATGTAATTAGCTGTATAGTCTTTGTAAATGAAATGACCATTGATTGACCAGTAACTGTTTAATCATTGCTAAAGTTGAACCGGTGTGACTGGGGCTGTAGTAAGAGAAGTTTTAAGGGCGGTGGCTTTATATCCTTAGCTACAAACAGCAGGATGTCCTAGCTGCAGTAGTAACCTAGTGTTATTTGAAGGCAGGGGCCTGTGATTATTACATTATTTTGTGAGGTCACAGGTTATAAAAAATAACTGTTCATACCACTCTGTGCGAGGCAAGATGCTAGTGTGTCAGAGTTTGCTTTTTATTTGGTTTGGAGGAGTTCACACTCCAAAGATTCCTGCCAAACTTGTACTTGTATGTTTGTAAGTCATTAAAGGGTAATTTTTAGTTTTAATAGTATAATACCAGAGAAGCATAACAAGGGTTATTTCCTTATGGCGATGATGCTGACAGTTTGCCTGGGTGTGTTAGTTTTAGCCTCAGTCTTTTAGCATTATATCACATAGCCATCCTGTGCGTATTTGAGGCCATTTTACAAGATTCTTGTTTCAGGACAGCTTGAGGCAAAGGTTTAAACCACCTCAAAGACTATTAGTGTTAGCATTAGCTTTCATTAGCTACAGCTGATGAAATCTGCTAGCATCACATGTAATTTCAGCCAACAAAGTCTACGGTCGTCAGCCAGAAATGAGAAGCCTACTTCTTTCTACTCCTGTGTAATTGAAGACCATGTGTTTAAAATGAATGAGTAGTCAATCTGCCACCATTTACATTGTAAACTGCATGTTATGTCATGCTAAATTGAAAAGCTTGGCACATAGTCACCATAATTACGGGGGCAGTGTTTAGCCAATAGGCGTGTATTTGTATTCACCAATCACAAATGCCATGACCTACCTGGATGACTGGGAGGTTTCACTGCTGGCAGAAGTCCAACTGGTGTCATCACTATGGACGTTAACGCCTCCGTTAGTGTCATTTTTTGGGGTGGTTTTATCTGGACGGTCTAATGTTGTTGTAATCTTACATTCTCTGCCTTTCTCCTCTTCTGTTATAACTGCCTCAAAATCCATTGAAGTCTTGACCTCATCACTGTGTTCTTCCTCGTCTTCATCTTTACAAGTTAAATCTTCCATTTTGGGACCATTGGCTTTCCTGTCATTTTCTTCTTCTGTGTTAATTCTAGTTTCACTGGACCCTCTGACTTCATATACAGCCTCACCAATGCTCTCTTCATCCTTCAAACTATCCTCTTCATCTTTCTCTTTCCCTAACTTTTCCCCTAACTTTCTGTCCCGCCTTTCCTCTAATGTTGTCTCTTCTTCATGTCCATGTTTTACAAGAAGCCCTCTTTCTTTCTTTTCCTCAAGCTCTTTCTTACAACTAGCCACTTCAAAAGGCTTTGTTTTCTCGGTTTCATCTACCAGAGCCTCTGTTTTATCATATCCTTGTGTCACCATTCTAGCATTTTCTGTCTTGTGCTTCCTTTCTCCCTCGCAATAATTGCCATCATCATTACTCTGTCCTCTAACAACTCTCTCCTCTTCCCTGCTTCTGCTTTCTTCCTCTGGCTCCATGTCAAACACAGCTTTATTGTTTGTCATCACTCTTGAACTACTTTCATTTTTCTCCCAGTCAACCACTGACTTAGCCCTGACCTCTGATTCAACATTTTCTTTAAGTAAGCCTTCTTGATGTTTACATCCACCGCCGTTTATCGCCTCACATACTTCCAGATGTTTTGACACTTCAGTCTGGTGTCCATTCAGGAACATTTCCTCCGCTGTTTCCTCTTCAACCCTTGGTACATGTCTTTTCTTCTGATTATATGGTTGGAAGACCTCTTTATTCAGATCCAGGATGTAGTTGTAGGCCTCCTCCTCATCTGAGTCCAGTGCTGACAAGCTGTAGATTCCTTCCTCGGAGCTCAAAGAAAAGCGACTTTCATCCACTCTTCTCTTGTTGTAGCACTGATCTGCTTTCTCCATCCATGATCGGATCTCCTGGCTGACTATGCCTGCGTCCAGCGGACTGGGTGGTTTTAAGATGCTTCGAGACCTGCTTTTCTTTTTCTTGAATGGTGAGGTGACAGCACTGTCGACAGGTTGGTCAGTGATGCTTTGGCTCCGACAGGATGAAAAAATGTCACCACTGCTGGAGGAGAGACCATTTGTATGAAGTGAGGTGGGACTGGGGCTCCCTGAAGGTCTTCTGGCCCACTGTTTCCACAGTTGCTGCTCGCTGCTCTTCTCCAAGCCTTTGAGCAAAGCTTGTGCTTTTGGGTCATCAGCGAGGGTCTCCCCAAAGCTGACGGACTCAAGTGATCCAAAATTTGGGATCTCAGAAACTCCAATATCTCTTGTACAATCCTGTAATACATGGTTTGTGAGTGGTAGTTAGATGATATGTCAGCAAATGTTTCCAAGAAGAAGTATCTTTGATTCATATTGTGTGTGAATGCATTGGTTTCACGTTTGTAGGGGTAAAAAAAAAATCATTTTCTAGGGAGTTAGATAAGAAGATTGGTACCACTCTCATATTTGTGCATTGAATATTAAGTTGCAGTTAGCTTAGCTTGGCATAAAGACTTTAAATGGGGGAAACAGCTAGCCTGACTCTGTCCAAAACCTCCCATCCTTACTGCACCAAGCCAAGAAATAGTCTTGTATGTAACATCAGGTAAAAGATTATTCTAATTCATCTAATTCTCAGCAAGAAAGCAAAAAAGCATCAATGTTGAACTTTTCAAGCCATGCTAACCTCATCTATGCCTGAACAATGTCCCAGGAACATAGACACATAGGTGATGATTGACTTCTCATCTGGTGAAGTGCATGACACATCTGCAGAAAGAAGAACAGAGAGTTTTCACACATTAACAGGATGCTAAGGAGAACATGCTGCTCTTGGGGGGCTAGTTTAAGCCTCCATGTTAGACTGAAGACTGAAGATACAATAAAACTGGAAAAGGACCTTTGCTGCCTATTTCTTGCAAGGTCAACCTTTAAATTGGTCTGCAATGGGACAAATGCTTCTAATTTACTCCTACGTCCCGTTGATGGGTGGTATCATTACACCATGGTGGGATTCAACTACTTATCTGAGCAGTGGTTACACTGTGTGGGTGAAGATGCAGAAAGACATTTGTGTTTGTGGATGAAAAACAGACCAAAATGAGATGCTTACTATTACTATTCAGTAAGCTTTTACCTTCAGGCTCCAGCAGAGGTGGTATATCCAAACTGTGATGGGCTATCATGAAAGCCAGCTGGATGTTTTCTCTTGGCTCTCTAGACAGGCTCTCCCTCAGGTCAACCAAAGCTGGGTTTATGGACTTAATCACAGCTAGCAATGCCAACCCACTCCTCCAGCTCTTGCCAAAGTCACGCACCTCCACCCCAAACCTGCACATTTAAAAATGCATAATAGAAAAACATAACCTCTACACAGCCAGCTCACACACTTTGTTTCACTCATTGTGGTTTTAGATGTATATGTTTGGGTTTGGGATGTTTCATCGACAAATATTGCGTATGCTTTTAGATCTTTTTCAAACTCACTTTGATGTGCATCTTTGGACCCATTGCAGCAGAGTTTTGATTGCTTTCCCATGGTACTTTGGCTCTCTGGCAGCCTTTCTGCCTTTGCTTGGCAGGGTGCTGCAGGAGTAGCTGCCAATGTCATTTGGCTGGGGTGAGAGGTCACTGGTGGAGGGGTAACTGCTCATTGATAAGGATGAGAGGCTTGAAGACAAATGCCTCTGGAGGCCTCCCGTCACCTCCTTTACCTGTATTAGAGTAAAAGAGTGGAGTGCATGTAAGGTCAGTGGCAAAGACAAACAACTGGGCAAGAGATGAAATATGTTAAGACATTAGAGTGATGAACGAAGGGGAATAACCTGCCTGGAAATACAGGATGATGTTCCAGACAAGATTAAGAACAACAGAAGGGACACCATCAGCGATACCAGAGGCATCGATGCCAAGCAGCTTCACCTGAGGGACGACATGGGAGGAGACAATCAAGTTTTTCCTGATTTGAATTTCAATGTACTACATGTCAAAACAGTTGTTGCTGCGTTGACTGCAACAAGCAAACACACTTACATGTCTATCATCCAGGAAAGCCAGGGCCTTGGAAATGTTGTTCAGTCTGAAAATGCGGTGAGGAGACGACCTAAACCTGTAGAGCTAACATAAGACATGACAGAAGGAACATTAACATTAAGCTAACTGGCTTCCAGACAGTCATATCAATCTTCAACATTCAAAAGACTATTCTGAATTTGTTTTATGGATCCCATAGGTTGACAATTATGGTGCAAAACTAACGGTAATGAACTGAACTAAGGATAACATAATATTTGGTCTATTTTCTTATTCTTGGTGGCGTCAAATTGCTCCACTTGACTCTTACTAGTTTGCACCCAGACAGCTCCTCCAGCAAAGTCATCAGTATTCTGCCATCCTGGATATCTGCGAACAGGTCGTTTACCCTAACTGGAGGATCACTCTGGAAATAACAAATCGTAAACCTTATTGCCGATTGCATTTATGAGCTGGAGTATAAAAAAATAACATTACATAATAACATTACGGTACAACGGTATTGATTTGTGCCTTACTCTCCGCAGAAACACATTCATCCACCTGGTGAAGGTTCTCGTCTGCACTGCTTTCCTCTCATCTGGGGGAGATAAAACAGGAAAACAGGGACTTGGCAAGGAAAATACTGCAGTTTCAGGAGATGGCATGGGAGACTTTGTGTTGAATGTGATAAGCAGTAAGATAGCCCATGGTAAAATGGAAGAATATGAAGACATTTGAGATGGGCTAACCTTTTCTTTTAACATTTGTATCTGTTCTGTATCGTATATGCAACACATGTCATGCTTGAGAATATTTTAGAGGCAAATCATCAGTAAGTGATGAAATCATATTTGATTGGGCAATCAGATGCCACAGTGCCAAAGACACCTACCTGGCAAATGACTTCAGATAAGGGCAGAAAAGATAAATAAAAGTGTTCTCTTCTCAAAAGTAAAGTTTCTCTTGCATTTAACATCATTATCTCACACTGGGTCAGTACTATCCATCAGTATACGACAGTATTCCTCGTCACAGTACCTTGAGACTGCTGCTCATGTTGATCACTGATCTCTCCCGCCAGTGTCTTTTGTAGATCCCCGTTGGCCTTGTCCAGCATTCTCATTTAACTTCTTCAGTCTCACTTCTTCTTATGGACCACTGCGGAGATGAAGAAGACGGGAGAACACTTCCAAATGTCAGCCACTTGTAGCAATTGGAAGTGCTCTGAGGTTTCTTCACAAAATGAAGAAAAGGCAAAGCGAGGCAGCGTGTCCTGCCTGAACACGCTGAAACCTCCCTCCCAGGTGTTGATCAACTCCAGCCTCCACTCCCCCGAGACGACTCGACCTGAATCCTATTGGCAAGCTGCAGTTCATCAAGTTCTGTCTGTGGAGGCAGTCTTTAAACGTCAAAATGAAGGAATCTGCTGGAATCAGTGTGTTAGGTTACAGGTTGTGTGATTATCCTTCACAGGCCTGTAATAAATCTTTCTGAAAGCTCATAACAGTGATTCACTGACAGAAGCATGTTCAGTTCAAGGAATGAATAGTCTGTTTTTTGCAGGAATGAGCAGATGTACTGAGGTTGTTTTTTTTCTGAGGCTTTTTATAGCATATAAACAAAAGACAAACTCTTTTTAGACTTGCATCCTTTGAGGCTTTTATGCTTTTATTAGATGGTGACAACAGAGAAAGGTTCACAGTTCATAGTCAGCGCCTCAAACAAGCATTCAGATCTGAAACAGCCCTGCGTTTAAAGTTTAGAGGTCTGCACTGGTTGAGGCGTGTTGTTTGAGGTACTGAAATACAATCTACTGTAACAAGTCCAGTTGGTGTGTTTAAAGGCAGAACAGGTCCCAACAAAGGTAAACAGAAATATTGTGCTCATGATATAAAGTAATCCACCAGGATGAAGTCACACCTGGCGCAACTTATTTTTCCCAGAGTCCTCTGTGTTGGGACCCCAACTGCGCTGCTGTACTAGCTCCTTTGAAATAACTGAGGGGGCTGTAGGGCAATAGGACGCCCTGATAATGCTAATTTATAGCATTTTTAATATATTTCGAAAGAGAGACTTCAACTCTGTCCATTTTGGTGAGTCATAGCCATTGAAAATTGTGCATTATATTTTTAATCCTTTAATCCTCCATTGGCTGCTGGAGAGGCACATGGTAAAATATCTTTTCTCTGCCTGGCCTGAGGGTAGGTTTTATAAAATGCAGCACTACAATAACAAACAATGCGTATATAAATATTTCTCAACTGTGATGTTTTGTTTGACGCTTACTTTTAAGACGACCACTTAATGAACATTCACATTTCTCTGCTGAACTGGTCAAACATGCTTTTATTTCCTTCTGCAGCTATAAATTCTGCATACATTGGGAGTTTTCTTTTAGCATCTTACTTTTACAGTCTTTTGTCCAACCTTTTTTGAAACATATTTCTGGCATAACATTTTCAAAGTTGTCTTTAATTAAATATGAAGTTTTCAGTTTTACATTTCACACAGCGTGGCAACTTTTTTGGAAACGGGGTTGTACCTTTCATTTTGAAAAATGTATGACATGTAATGGGCTCACTTTATAAAATATAACATTTATGAAAGAACACACAGAGTTCTTAAATCACTTAAGAATATCTGTGGGAACTTTAACCCTCGTTTAAGATCTTAATACGATGCAATGAAATTTGCATGAAACAAGCGGTGAAACACAGTCCATGCTTTCTGCCATGACCCACATTTATTGCAGCTCTTTCGTATTCTTCATTAAACCTCAGCAGATGGACCTCAATGCATCTTTCAGGAGTGAAATCTTAAATCAGTGAACAGAATCACTTAGAATAAACTCAGTTTGTATTACACGCGTCATTTATAAATCATGACCGCACCAGCTAAATTAATTTCAACACAGCAGAACTGTGATGCTGCGCATTAAAGAGAATCATAAAATTAAATGTGGAATAGCAGCACACAAAAGATTAAGACTCAATAACTGGAGGAGAGGTCTCATTTATTCTGTACAAAACCCTGTGCAACATTCCTTACACTCAATTTTTGCATATCCAAATCTAATGTTACTGTGACAGCTGTTAGTATTTGACAGGAAGAGCTTCCCCTGTTTCAAATAATATCCTGCTGTCAGTTTTTTACTCTACCTGCCTCAAGAAAGGTGATGGCTACAGCACGAGACCACCACCGCCGTGGAAAAGCAGGAGTGTGTCCAAGGAACATCGCACGTGAAACTCCCGAGCCTCTAGAAGTCACGCCTTTTCATTCTTTGAGTTGCTTTCTGCAACCTTGTTGAGCCCGCGAGCAACAGGCTTTGCAAGGGGCTGCTTCACAAGGCTGCAAAGACTAAATGTAGATAACAGAAGTTGTGACACGCACATACACTCGGGCTTAGATGTTACTCAACCCTGCGAGATCCCGCATAATAACACCTGCAAGTACATGTATGTTGTGATTTTTATTAAAACGTTAAGAATGACATTAAAATAGGGATTTTCAACGATTCAATCAGACATTTTGGCAAACTCGAGGACAGGACAGCACACCTTGTCTGCTCACTGAAACATGAAAATATTATAGACAGCAAAATGGGAAAAAAATGAGCGTGTCAGCGTGTCTTTTCCAACTGTCCATCACTGTCTGCTTAAAAACACACACTCAAAGTGGTTTCCTGCCGATTAAACTGGGCAGTACATCCAGGTGTTTCTGGCTAAACAGGGGTCAGGTTCTCCTGAATTGACGCTCTAAAGACTGGTTCCACTTTTGTTTGTTTTCAGGGGTCTTTGTGTCAATCTGATGTCCATCTCCACCACAATGTCTCTACCAAAGAGGATTCGAACCAGCACCCAGTCCTGGCAGTTTATGTCCATCACCCTACAGGGGGTCATTTCTTCCCCATGATGAAGCTTGGAGCCTCGGCATCATCTTCAGCCTCTCTCTCCTCCTCTTCCTTCTCTTCCTCGCTGCTCTCAGAGCTCTTGTCGTCGTTGTCTTTGTCCTCCACCTTTGCTTTCTTCGCCATCAGCTTTTTCTGCTTCAGCTTTTCCCGCTTCTTCCTGCGTTTGGCCGTCCTCTCTTCGGCCGCCTGTTTGTTTTGCTCCACTTTATCCAGATAATCCAGGTCCTCCTTGAACTTGTCTGCCATCTTGTCCAGAAAGTCCTGCCTCTGGTACTCTCTGCGTCGGAGGTGTCGGTAAACGTGAAACTCCCCGCTGCCCGCTCCGGCGCTGGAGCCCATCACATCTCGGACGAACTCCGGCGGAGCCCGCGGGTTCCACTCTTTAGGCCGGTCCGGGATGGGAGCGAGTTTATCCGGGTTCCGCATCAACCTCTCCAGCTTCAGGCGCTGTTCCTCCGCCGGAGTTTTGGCAATTATCAGAGGCTGAGCCTCTTTGCCTCCGCTTTTCGCAGGCTTGTTGTTCTTTTGCGTGTGCGCCGCCATCTTTCAAAGCGTCGCTGTCTTTTGCCTTCAAGTCACCCCGGAAGTTATTGAAGGCTCGTGTAACCTGGAAATAATTAATTTAAACACATTTTTTTAATATTGGTATTTAAAAAAAACACAAGCAAAAATGATCACGTGTGTGATAATAGTCCTGTGAATATTAATTTATCTTTCATTAAATAGTCATTTTGAAATAGGCATTCCTTGTGTAAGTGCTGTAATTGACGCCTGACGTTGACCAATGGCAAATCAGGTTAGAATCTGTTTGGGCGCAGCCGTCCAATCAACGCTTAGATCCCGCCCCTCCTCTCGAGCGTATGGAGTGTTGGTTGACGAGCTGGTTTTTACGCCGGTTTGTGTCTAAGCAAGCGAGTCAAGATTTACGACATCTCTTCTCCTCGTATTGAGATAACGACTTCCCAAACACCATGAACAATTTAATTAGAGCCACTGCGAGGTGTCTGCGGTCGGGGGCGGCGGTCTATCTGCCGAGACAGACCGACGGACGCGTGTGGTCGGCGGCCTCGGCCCGGTTCCTGTGCTCGGCGGCGAATATGCAGAAAGACCTTGGTGAGATGGTGAAGAAGGACAAAGTTGTGGTGTTCATGAAGGGGACGCCGGCACAGCCCATGTGTGGCTTCAGTAACGCTGTAGTACAGATCTTACGGATGCACGGGGTGGACGAATATGCTGCGTACAACGTGTTGGAGGACCAGGACCTCAGACAAGGTCAGTTAAATGAGATAACATCATGACATGACAGCAACAAGTTGTCACTTGTCTGTTTAACTTTTAGCTCAACTTTCTAACAAGTGACAGTGGACATGTTATTTACTTCTAAGTTATGTAACCTAACCAGTGTTATATGCATTTATCAGCCTCTGTCTGCTGTCCTGTGAACAGGTTTCATTGGCACATGTGTATTATAGTTCAGACAACTGAACTAACTGAGTGTTCTTATCAGTGCTCTGCAGCAGCACCAGAGGGGTGGGGTCCTTAAACGTATCACCAACACTATGGACATGTCTGTCTTTTGCAGCTAATCCAGACAAACCTGAACCATCTAATGCACACACGCCAAGGAAGGAAGGAGAAAATGCTTTTTGTAATTACATCAGCTCTGACCTTTAATGGGATTTGGTTTATTGAAGCTTATGCTGCAACAGCGGTGTAATGCCAAGTCATGACATACATTATGTCATGCCGAAGGGGACACACTGACTCACCCAGGATCTAATTGACCGGGGTTAAATTGGGACAGAGCATGACATTCAGGTTCTTGTTAAAGAACAACAATAAACTCACTACATGTGTTAGTTAGATGCTGAGTAATTGAATGTTGAAAGATGAGTGTTCATGCATTAATCTAACAGCTAACACAAGTATCTAATTCAAGTTATTTATCCGGTGTGACTACAAAGTTAGCACTGGGGCTGACCTCCTTTGTAGCAGTTTGATGCACACCAATACATCATACAAACAAATAATGCACAGCTCCTATGAAATCAGCTGATACGACAGGATGTATTAGCGTTAACACTGGCTCTCATTTTGTTGTAGCTGCTAGCTGTGGTGCATTTACAGCCATGCTGCTGCTTGTAATCACCAAAAATATGTTTTGGATATTCACAAGTGATATAATTTGAGTCTCATTGTGTCCCTTTTTTATTTTTAGAACCTGTGTCTTTGGGGTCAAATAGACAGGATGTTGATTGTAAGAGTGCCAAAAGCTAATATTTACTGACCCTGACTGCAAAATGGCTTCTTTTTTAAAGTCTAGTGGTGTCATGTGAAGTTCATGTAACTCTCACACCTGCTTCAGTAGGTTAAGCAACACTCCTCGTGTCAAGTAAAGAGTTTCTGTCATAGTCATAATCTGTTTATAACATACCAAGTACTGTTGCTGTGAGTTGTAACCAAAAGGCATCACTTCCTGCATGACTGTGTTTTTTTTCTTCTGTGTTAAGAGCAGGGCATGTAACAGGTTTTAAACTGAAATGAACTTACTCCTCCCATGATTCTCCCTCCAGCTGATTTAATCTTGGTTTTTAGTTTAAATCTGACTCTGACACCAGCGCCATCTGCCTTCCACAGGAGTCAAGGACTTCTCCAACTGGCCCACAATCCCTCAAGTGTACTTCAACGGCGAGTTTGTGGGAGGATGCGACATCCTGCTCCAGATGCACCAGAACGGAGATCTGGTGGAGGAGTTACAGAAGCTGGGAATCAGCTCTGCACTGCTGAATGCTGAGAAAGAATCCAAGTAGAGGAAGACGATAAACTTCCAAACAGTTTGGGAAGATAGAGGACACGTTTATCAGGTCGCACCGCTCCCCCCTCACCTCCACTCACACACTCAGATGATATCAGATAAATCTACTCTTTAGGCAGCCGTGGACAAAATTGACTTCTGTCCAATAAGGCACAGCAAGCATACCAATGAAAGTGACAAGTGTAAACAGGTTTGGTAGCAGCACTGTATCCTGAGTCATGAACATTTACTTTAAATATCTGTAAACATCTTCAAACAAGATACAGAGCTCCTGCTGCACTGCTTGTACTTGATTCAGGTCCTCTAAGTTTGTCAGGCGAGGACGTGAATCTAGGAAGAAAAAAGAGACAGTGTCTTCACAGAGATCCAAAATCAGTTTTACCGAACCCTCTACCCACATTTTTCATCTTCTCTTTAAAGCTGCAATAGCATTTTTTGGCCATTTGGGGGCAGCAGAAACAAGATGCAAACACAACAGCCACACAGAGTATATGCCTGTAAAAATGATATGGTGAACACGTTAGCAACTTTTGGAACAGTGTTTATGGCAACCTGGTGAATGTAGTACAGTATTGTTCTGAGATGTTCCTGAGAAAAATGCCTGTTTAGCTGCTAAATGCTCCACTATGTTCACCAGCTAGTCACTAACCTAGTCTGTCTGCCCTTTGGTGCTGGGCAGGTAGCACACACTGTGTTTATTAGAGCTCTTTTTTGCTCACAACACCTGTAGCCAAAAACGAGTGAACCAAAATAGCCAAGTTGCGGGCCAGAAAACCAAAACAATGAGCTGAAAGATGCTAGAACGCTGCGGCTGAAGAAAACTGTCCACTGATAATTCTCTGTGGATTTGTCACCAGGAGCAACATGTTTCACATTACACGTAATCATTTGATCCACTGATTACAGCAGCTTTAATATTTCTTATGATTAAACACACGGAGGAAAACTTTGATCTTTACACTCTAGTTTCTACCTTTTAATACTTTTCTATCACATCTCGATGCACCAAATTCTAGACAGTATTCTTGTGTTAAATGTTAAAAAATGTTGTTTGAATCACAGGCTTTCATGTGAACTATACAGTAATGAACGTCCACTGCTCGAGAAATCCTTTCACGCCGAGGTTGGACTTCTACTGCCGCAGGGAGACTGTCAGGTTTCCTTCCTGTGTCTTAATTTACACAAGAATGCTGCTAATCTCTATCATGTCATCAGCCCTCTAAAAGCCCCGCTACCTCTACTGTCCTCTTTTTCTCACAATCACAGTCTGTTGCAGACAAAACGAGCCTTAGGGTGCACCAAGACCAAATTAAGATCTTCGTAACGCTGCTTGGTTCGCACCAGGAAAAGATGTCATGCTAGAAACCTTCCAAATTGCACTGCCTGAAACTGGAGTAAACTATAAAGAAGAACAAAGAGGACAAAACTGATGTTTATACGTTTTAGGGATTAATACAACTTATGTAATAATAATATACAGATGTTTTGAGTTTAGACTGCCCAATTACATCTGTTTGAATTTTGTTTCTGTAGTGGAGGTGACTACAGACGTGGACAGACCTCATTACACACATGCACTGTCAGCATGCCTTTGATTGAACCAACACCTTTGTCCTCATTTGTTCTTCTGCCAGGAACCATATATCACGCGTCCTCCTGTTTTAATGTCTACACCCACTGAAACACAACAAATATACCATCATACCTTTTCCCTGAAGATGACGACACGTGGACAAACAAAGTTACGCAGTTATGTTTAAAAGTTTGCTGCGTCTGTCCAGCTCTGTGGTATTTGTCATTTTGTCTCTGAAGGAAGTGTTTGTCTTTGTCTTTTGAGAGGTTGGGGGTGGTGTTTTTTTTGTTGAGTTTTCTCGCTGAATCCCTTACATTTATCAGTCCTAGATGTTCTTCCTGCTGCACACAGTTGTATTATCGAAGCAATGGTCATGTAGTACACTGTAAGATATTGTACATGGAAAGCACATTATTAAATGTATTTTAGCTGCTTGTAAACCCGGCAACAATTAAATATTTTATGACACAAACAACAAGAGACCTGAAGTTTCTTTTGTATGCCCATCAACACGTAGGGACACGGAGTCACTGACGGTGATCTTCAAATGACTGACCAGCAGTTCAAAACCCAAAGAAATCATGTAAAGACAAGTAAATCTTCATATTTAATATACTGGATCAGTTTTGCTTGAAAGGTGTTTTCCAGCAGTAAACTGACCCTGTTGTTGTTTAATTTTCTTTGCATCCACTTAATAACTGACCGGTCGTTTCACCTCTGAATAGAACTACTCTGTCAACACCACATTGTGTTTCCTAACCGATGTACTGTGCATGAACGAGGTGTACACATTTGAACCACTGTATTTGGATGAGAAAATTCTAGCTTTAAAAAGGTCCAGTGTGTATGATTTAGGTGCGTCTAGCAGTTGCTGAAGGCAACACCCCTCGTCTCACCTTTTGCTACATAGCATGAAAGAGAAACTAATGTGACACTAATGTGTGTTTGGTTGGTCCGTTCTGGTCTAGAAACATGGCAGTTCAACATGGACTCTGTGGAAAAGGACTAGCAACATCTGTAGATACAAAAAAACTCAATCTATAGTCACAACAAGATAGCATTTCTTATTTTCTTCCACACTGGACCTTTAAGTCTTCAAACAGCTTCAGTCACACTCCCTCATCCATAAGCAGCTCTGTGACGGGCCTTTTGACTACACTGTATGATTTACCAATGACAGATATCTCTGCTCTATTCATGTGTCAGTGAGGCAGCATGAACTGAAGCGGCTCGACAGAATTCAGCTTTCATTTCATTATTTACACCAGAGCTTTTCTTACAGTGACATGTCAAAATGTCTGCCACATTGTGGCTGTTTGAATAGAAGTGTGCAGGATATGGACGAGTTCATTATGTAGAGGACAGCATTAGAACATTTCATTCAGATAGTTTAACATTTTGTCGCCATGAACATGTTTGAAAAAATCTTTTAATACAAAATACTATTTTACAAAATATAACTGACATTTACAGTAAAACTACTGTAAAAGTTGCAATGAGAACAGTCCGGTTCACAGCTCTTCGTCATGTCCTCCAACTCCACCCTCATCTCTGTTGCTATCCACAGTCCAATCCAGCAGAAATACTGTGTAAAAAGATGTGAAGGGGACTGTGGTCAGAGTTTCTGCAGGAAGCGGAGCACCAGGTCTCTCAGCGTGGTGCGCAGCGGCTCGTTGTTGTCGCAGACGATGTGTGTCCCGTCCTCCTCCAGCTGAATCAGTGTGTCCTCCGCCTGCAGGTGCAGGATGTGTCCGTCCGCCGTCTCCTCCACTTTAACCTCTGTAATGCCATGCTGCAGGGCGGAGGAGAGAGATGCATAGACGTCAAGACATTATCAATGTCAGATAAGATGATCATCTACTTTGGGAATACCAAAGCCACAGCAAATGAGGGGGTAATGACAAGTGAATGAATGAATGAATGAGTTCACACCTTCTGCAGTGTGGACAGGAAAGCTTCCAGGGGCACCGCTCCACTCAGCAGGGGTTTGGGTGCCAGCACTACTGGCGGCTCCTCTATTACCCGCTTCCTCTTCTTGCTTGGGGGCATTGGAGGGGGTTTGGGCACCGACTGGCAACACAGGAGAGGAAATGGTGTCCATATTTATTTACACACTAACTTTTGTGGCACAAATTCACAAGACATATACCCACCTGCAGTGTGTGTTTGTTGTCCTTGGAATGCAGCACTGCAGACACGGTTGCCAGGGAGATGCCAGGTTTAATCTCAGAGGGCACCAGGGAGTTGGCCAGCTAGGAATGGAAGAATCGGACTTATAGACTTAGAAAATTGGCCACCTGTTCTCTGACAGAGTTGGAATATTTCCACAATACATTTCTCTCTTGAATTCTTACAGCTTTTTAGACACCATATGTTACACACACACACACCAGAGAATTTAAAGCACTCACCATCTGTTTCCAAAGGTAATGATTTTATCTTTTATTCAGCTCAACCAGACAAGCTGATGAAGATATTCCCACATTAGTTAGACTGCTCTAATGTGACTCACCTCAGGCAGGATGTAGACACGTTCATATCGGCGTCTGAAGGGCAAGTTGAGCACAGAGCAGCGTCTGTAGGGCATGGGAGGGGGCTGCAGCTCCAGCATCAGGTCAGAGCGGTGGGACTGGGTCAGTGGAGGCTGGGTGTACTGCTCTGGACACACCACGTGAAGGGGCTGCAGGAGGGCAGAGACAGGAGACAGTGATCAACTCCTGGTGGCTGAAACAGTCCTTTAAAGATCACACAGGTTTGCTGTATCTTGCTCTAGACTGAGCCTACTTTATAGAAGACAGACAGGACTTAAGGAGGGTTTAAATTAAGGCTGCATAGGCACTTCTCAAAGCCTCTATGCCCATGTCTCATTAGGTCTGAGATCTTGAATTGGCTGAGCCACACGACCTGTGTGTGACAAAAACTGTGTCTAGCTGCAGTTTGTGAAACTCTACCATCTCATGAGCTCTGTGGTTTCTTCTAACACCTATGATTGTTCTTTTTAAAGCTGAAAGAAAGGGGTGGAGGATTATTATTTTAAAGCCAGAGTTGTCTAGACCATCCAATTAAACTCCACAGCTATGCTATGTAAGGTTGTACTTAGTGGCGTATTGAACAGAAAGCTAATATAAGCATGCTAATAACAATGTGAGCATGCCAATGGTTAGTGGGTAATGTTTACGTTGTTGGTTTTAAAGGGCTAAGATGGTGTTTAGCACCAAACAGTACAGCAGAGGCTGATGCAAATGTCAATAATCATTTGTTTATGTAGTCATAAACTACAGTGTTGGACCTGGAAGTGATGCTAGAGGAAAAACAGGATCAGGGGATCACCATCAGTAGGGTTCATCCTCTGAGGATCATGAATGTCATGGCAATCCATCCAATATTTGTTTAGATCTGGACCAAATTGAGACAGAGTGGCCCTGCCACCCATAGAGGCAAGCTACTAGCATAGCTATAAAGGACTTATAATTAATAATAATAATCACAAACACCACTTAGTATATCTGAGCTAAACCTGCTGCACATGATTTAATGTTTAAGGTCATAAAGCGCAGGTCAACTGCTTGAAGGGAGTTGCAGCTGAGGTTAATCTGATGTGAAGTTTTGATTGATTAATTACATTGATTACACCACACAAGATTCACAGGGTCCACTGAGTCACTTATAATGAAACCATCAATTCACTCTCTCTGGACCCGTTGTGTTCTCCCTCCCGCTCGTCCCTGAATGCTGATCCAACACTGTCCTGTTATCTTGTTTGGGCCCTTTAGCTCGTAAAATTGTTTCCATTTGATATCACCCACAAGACTGCCACCGACTCGGTGATTATTGGCTTGTTGCACAATTCTTCCCTCACCGGAGTTGCGTGTAAACAAAAAAAACGCATGAGGCAGCCATTTCTGAGCAAGACAAATTGATAGTTTTCCAGTCATTATCCTGTTCTATTTGCCAACTGTCAAACTCATCCTTAAAACAAACAAACAAAAGAGTAAACTCACAATTACACTATCAGTTCACGTAGGTGCAATCTACTTACTGCTTATGTCTGTGATTGGTAGATAACAAAGTACAGTACATTTACCAGATTAATGAATGGTAACATGACAAGCAGGTGTCAGCCGTACCTGGACTTCTTTGAGCAGCTTTGATACTTGGTGGAAGTTGAGCCGTGTGTCAATAGGACAGTAAACACACTTCATAGCCAAAGGCTGGTAGGGAGCCAGAGCGTCCAGGTAAGAAAAGTCCGGCTCTGGAGGCAAGAAACAAAAGTCACAGAGGCTTTAAGAAACATAGCTTTTGCTTTATAACTACAAGAGAAAGTCTTTTCATTCATGTCCATGTGTTCAATACTTGTAATACAGTCACAGTTACCAGTAAAGATGATGGTGTTCAGGCTGGATTTGCCCCACAGCTCCATGAAGTGGACCACGTCCCCGAAGCGCAGAGACGGGTGACCGGTGAACACCACGCACGGCTGGCGGAACTCGCTGCTGAAGTCTCCGTGGATACTGGGGTAGTGCTTTAGCTTGTTGGTCTGGATCAGCTGAAAGGACGACGCCAGAATGGTTAAGAGAGAAGTTGACATCAAAGTTCCCTGTACGTTCACTCACCACCTTAAGACACCATTAAGAACACGAGAGGTCTGGCAATTGATTCTAAAGTCAGAAGCGGTACATGAAGTAAGATTCTTTACCACCACCTTGTAAGCGAACATCTGCGCTGTGAAGGTGTGCCAGTGAGTCTAGTGAGGATACAGCCTTTTTTCATTAAATGACTGCCTTGTTTTACAACTATTTGACTGATTCAAAGAGTTTCCCTAATGTAAAATAACACTAAAAATATACAAGACACTGAACTTATAATATAAACGCTGAGAATTTAGCATCTCTTTGGTTTACAGTGAACATTGCCACGTTGTACTGATGTTCAAAAAACTTCTCTAAGCATTTTGCTTTTTGCAGAGTCACTTCAGTGTTCATCTGCTAGCAGACAATCAGTTTATTCCCTGGAAAGCAGCATTGTTTTCCACTTGTATGATACACAGCAGCAGGACTCACCTCTGCATGAGGGAATGGAGGCTCTGGGAGATACACCTTTGATTGCTTGTTGTGGCAAAGCCTGAAAAGAAGGGGGGGGGGGGGATCACAAACCTGGATCAGAATATGTCTAAATTATCCAGGAGAATAATCAGCAGGTGGCTGAGAGGAACAAGAGCAGTATCGCTGCTGTAAACACACACGGTTTATAATTTGACTGGTTTCACACGCCTTTAAAGCAACATTAAAATCAAGAGGAAACACAGCTGGCTCACAGAAATGACTTTTGTCTGCCGCAATGCACCATTCTGGCAGAAAATTTAAATCAGTAGACACTGCACTGCTGCAGTCAACACCAGTAAATGTTTGCCTCCAACACTAACACCAGCATCTGCACTGTTTGAATGTGTAACGCTGGTGTTTATTCCCCTCGCTGTAAACAAATGTGATATATTGCTCAAGGAGTAAACAGCTGCAGCACATCTGTCACTGTCTGTTGGTTTTATCTTGAGCCATCGCTACATTGGCGCCACGTTTCTTACTCTATAATGACAGATTTGTAAATGACGGACAGCTCCTCACCACTCAGCGAAGATCTGAGAGAACTCCAGCGAGCTGTTGGCGACTGGTGAGATGAAGTAGAAAGGAGTGGTCCCCAGGTTGGCGCTCTCGATGAACTGGTACAAACACTCCAGCAGGTCATATATCACACCTGAGGAGTAGCACGGCACTAGCACGTTGCCTCCTGCTCGAATCGTCATGGCTACGGGAACAGATGAACAATAAATAACAACATTAAAACACTAAGAATCAACAAAGACGATTCACTTTAATAAAGCTTAAGGTAAGTGCCCACTTACATATGCTTTTATTTATTCACATAACGTGAAGATATTTCAGGATTTTTCAATCTGAACCTACCGAGGTTGCTGCAGAATTCTCCCAGCATGCCGTCTGGGTTGGCGGTGGGCATCTGGGTGAGACCTGTCAGAATCAGAACATCGCTGTTCTTCAGGGAGCTTTGGTCCATCGGCTGAGAGAAGAGGAGAAGAAGAGAAGCTTCAAACATACACACCTTAAATCAAGTAAAACTTTAGTATTAGAATCTTCATCACTGCAGCTTCTTCTCTGGCCCCATGTGCACTTTCCTCCTGCCTTAGGCCTGTTAACCTACCTGTGGATGTGTGGTGAGCAGGGATGAACCTGACACATAGGAAACTTTCTCATGGTGAGACTGGATGATCCAGTTGGAACTGCCTAACGAGTAACCGGAGCTCAAGGGGGAGATCTGTACAGCTCCAAACAGCTCCTAGGGAAAGAAGGAAAGAGGATGTCACAATGAGAACACAAAGGTAGAATAACACAGGAAGACAAAAACAGTTATTTTAGTGGCATGTACAGCACCCTGCATCACAGTCTGAAGCCTGACATTTGTCTCAGTGTCAGTGTATGTCTGTGCAGAAAGTGTAGCAGAAAACACGTTCTTACCACTTTCTGTGAGTAACCCACAAGCTGCACTTTGCTGAGGGCAGAGTTGACCTCCTGCATGCTGTAGCATCGCTTCCACGTCCACACATCTACTGCATCCTTCAGCGGCCCAGGGAGCAACCTCACATAATAAAATTATTTGTTTATTCAAACTAGGGCTGGGCGATATGGACCAAAAGTCATATCGATATTTTTTAGCTGAATGGTGATACTCGGTATATATCAATATTTTTTCCGTGGCCGGATAATTTTATACGTCTATTATTAATGGCCCGCCGGTAAATCGCACTCCCACCACTCATACTACAAATCCCACAATGCAATGCGACAGCTGACACACAGCTCAAGACCTGTGCATCACCTCTAACCCCGCTGCTTCGGTTGTTTACACACTAATCAGTGGTCCAGTGTTGACAACTTAGCGACTTTGTCGCTATATTTAGCGACTTTTCAGACCCTCTAGCGATTTGTCTTTTCCCAAAAAGCGACTAGCGACAAATCTAGCGACTTTTTCTGGAGTTATTGGAGACTCTGACGTGACGACGTCAACGAGCAGCGGGAGACCTGGACAGAGGGAGAGGAGAAATAAAAGCGAACTGGCGGCTCAAGGGAAGAAATGTATAGTCATTTTAACGCAAAATAAACTATATTGACAATATGGTCTCCTGCTATATTGCGTTTGAAAATATATCAACATAGATTAAAATATCGATATATCGCCCAGCCCTAATTCACACTGTATTGTATTATGTTCAATGCATCAGGTACAGGTGAAAAGATAGTGTAAGAGCCAGAATGCTCCTTTAAGCATCGCTGTTGGTGATGTCACAGCCACTTAAATGTCAGATATGGTTAACCAGGTTATTGTAGCTTAGAGACTGAATCTTGTAACTTTGTTTTTTTGCTTTTCAATTAAAGTTTTTTGAACAGAGTTACTTTGTCAGAAGATTCATTACCAGTCAAGCTTATTGCCGATGGTTGGCTTAATAGTGGCGGTAATGAGGATTATTGGACGGATAAAAGATTGCCGCTACATGTGATATGGGATTGTTCCACAACCACACACAGACACTCTGCTCTATCATGTGTTCACTATTTTTCTCTACAGCAGGGGTGTCAAACTGTTCCACAAAAGGGCCGGTGTGGCTGCAGGTTTTGTGGAACAGTTTGACACCCCTGCTCTACAGTGTACCTACCTTTGTATTTCTTTATTTTTCCAGCAGGTGGCAGACTGGGCTTTGGGAACTCTCTCCATGAAGTTCACCAGTTCCTCCATTAACAGTCTGAGAGGAAAACAGTCCACCAACCAAAGTCTTTTAGTTCACAATACAACACAATCATGTATTTTCCTTCAAACTAAAAAACAACTAAATGTATTTAAAAACAGCTGTTTTGGACCCCTGGCTATCTCCTTACCTGCCAATCTGCAGGGTGGGTTCTGTGGCATACACTGTCCCAGTGAAACCGCTGTGTTCAGTGATGTAGGGCAGGGCCATCATACAGTGGTAGTTGGAGATTAGGATGACATCAATGGTTGATAGATCCAGCAGTTCTCTCTGTAGCCAATAGAAATGAGAAAGAAGTTTAGATGTAGAGAAGTAGAGAATGTATTATACTTTATAGGATTATAATTTCCTGCACAAAAGACATTCATTTGAAGCATTTGACTGATGTCTTGAGCAAGACAGAAGCTAAATATACTGTATGTGTGGTGGCTGGGTGGCTTAGTTTACCTCAGGGAGGCAGAACTCTGGTTGTGAGTCCACAAACACTCTCCCTGTACACTCCTTCAGCTCCTGGAAAGACCACAAGAAATAGTTTGTTTACTTCTGTAACCCCTACAGAAATCCTAAAAAATTAACACTTCACAGACATAGAAAGAAAAGAGAAACTAGGGTGGTTGCAAAGTGTGTGAAAAATGCAAAAGGTCCTATCTATAGCCAGTGTTTGGGCTACTGTAGAAACTGTGCAACATCACACAAGAACCTGCTGCATCTGTAGATATAAAAGTTTCATTCTAAGCTAACAAAAACATAACTACTCTTATTTTCAGGTGGTTATACACTAATGAGAACATATGTATGCATAATATATTACATTTCTGCTATATTCTGTAAATACAGACCCCCTAAATCTGACACATCTTTAAATACAACTAAACAGTTTCTCATACCTTTTCCAAGTTCAATGTTCCATCCTTAGAGACCCAACCAGGTAGCTTGGAGAGCCTTGGACTGAAACAGAAAAAAGAAATCATCATGAGTCAGAACAAATGGCAACTCTATTCCCTATAAATGAATGAGTAAAGGCGCTACTGGTGATACCAGCGACTCACCTGTGCACGAGGGGAAGGGGCAGGAAGTTGAGGACAGAGGTGGTGTCCAGCCCACAGTCCAACATGATAGTGGTGGATTTGAACTTGAGGACATTGCAAGGCAATGTGGGATGACCAGAGAGACAATACTGAGAGACATGGAAGGGAAGTCAGTGCAGACACAGCAACCACAGCCAACAACAAAATACAAGACAGATACAGCAGAAGCGGGATAAACAAGACATCATATTCAGTCCAGGCAGGAGATGCTATCAGAACTGTATGTCTGTGTACACACACATACAGCTGTAGCGAGTCTCATTATGAGAACTAAATGTTCCATTAAACTACATTTGATTAACTAACTGACTAAACATTGTTCTTTCACACTGCTCTGCACATATAAAATAGTTTACATAACTTAGCTGTTAGCTGCAGAGCTAACGTTAGCCACAGTGGATGAGACAGGACCAAACAGAGCTGTTAGCTGCTAAGCTACCAGAGTAGCTATAACTAAACATACGCTGTGACGCATGATTATACACAGCTAACGGTTGAGTTGGCTATATTTATTATTTATACAGCTTGTTTACTCACCAGTTTCATTTTAACAGCAGCAATTGCTCATAAATTAGTTTTATGTAGTCTGTTTCGCTAACACTGCATCCTTCACAGTGTTTCTCGGCTCTCTTAGCTCTTAGCTTCGTTTCCGTGACTCTCTCCCTCTGCTGCCCCCTACAGACACGGAGTGTGTCACACAGTCAGTGGTTTATACAGGCATGCCAAACAACGACAAAACATCACGTGTTAGTGTGTTTGTGACTGTCATGTAAAGGACAGCATGTCTCTCAAAAATGAGGCAAAATATCAATTAAAGTGTCGATAAATTGTTGTCAACAAACGCACGTGCCTTGCAGGGCTATCAGTCAGAGTCGCTGGCTCTAACCAGAGTCATATATACATGAGTTAACTCAGTTTTACGACTTTGGAGGAGAGACAGACGTAGAGATACTACACTATTTGGGAACCTATTTGGTACATATGTTTATAACGCTTGCTGTAAAGTTAAAGTTGGGGAGGGTTTTTATGCAGCCGTGGCGCGGGGCGGCTGCTACAGGACGGTGAAGCAACACTTTCCACTCACTACTCTGGTTTAGCCTCCTCCCGTGCTGCTAGCAGTAGGCTAGCTAAGTCCAACATTAGCGACCTGTCAAACCACTCCCAAGTGACTCCCATCGGTAGATTAATATCCAGAAAGTATAATGGGTTACGTGGTGATGTTGCTCAACTGATGTAGCAACATTGCCACACAACTACTTCTGTATCTCCGGTAGGCCTTGTTTCTTGTTAAATAGTTATATTTGTGGCTAACGGCTAACCAGAAGATACCGAGCGGTAAGCTCGCTTGTGAAACTTTACTGAAGTCGATGTTTTCTCATGGAGGATTTGTACAGTTATTAGTCAAGAGGATTTACGAGTGGGGAAGGACAGGTACGGGTTTAAGCCACACATTTTTATTAACAATGTGAATATAGTAAGCTAGTGTCACCTTACAGGTAACGTTATAGCTCGTTGAAAACACCTGGAAAGGTTGCGTGTTGTTGTTACATCAAAATGTGACCTTCGGCACACGCGTGCGGTGAGGCTAGTTAACAGATTAATATTGTAATAACTGTCAGAGCTGAGTCACGTTTGGTTCGCTGTTCTTTCCTCATTCAAAGCAGCAGCTAAAAACTAAAGATAGAAACACTCATAAGTCTTATGTGTCGCCAATAAATGAAGTAGTTTGTCATACAACATAATAAAGGTAGAAGGTCACGAACATTGTTCATTAAAAGCTGTATTCATAATGCTGACATTTAAAATTCACTTTGCAAAAACAGGCTGAGTGAAAGTTTTTTAGGGTTTTTTTGTCATGCCATGTCTGCAACATGACAAATAGTCATCATCATTACTTCCTGTCTAGTAGTATTTTTTATCCTACAAGTGTCTCTGTGTTTGACAGAGCAGAGGAGGTACACGCTCAGTTTCTTCACCATGGGGAACACCTGCAGTAACCACCTTGGGATCCCTCCAGCTAAGGGCCCCAACGCAGTGGGATGCACTGACTTCATGATGGACCACACTGTGAAGGTAAAAAAGAAAAGCAAAACCAGCATCTGTAATCACACAGGATGTGTTGACTTTGTCTGTTTGTGTAGATGCGTTACTCTTTGTATATGTCAGTGGCAGTCACGCTTTTGTTCCCCTAAACAAATGAAAAACTGTGCCTCGTCCACAGGGCAGCTTCTTCCGGATCTACTATCCTTGCCAAGAGACGGAAAAAGCGGAAAGACCAGATTGGGTGCCGTGCAAGGAGTATTTTAACGGTCTGGCAGACTTCATGAAAATCAACAGGACTCTCAGTGAAAGGATTTTCAACTACCTCTTTGGTAATTTAACTTCAGTTAGTAACATGCAGATTATTTGATACGATAAGTGTATGCTGCTTCAACTCAAGTCTTTCCAGGACTTGTTTCAACTTCATTTTGTTTATAATCCACATCATTTTTATTGTAGTCAAAGTTGTGTTATTGTTCCGCAGTCTTCGCTGGATTATAACGGTCTGCACTTTCAGCTATACTTATAAATGACCTTCATCTGCTAAGTTTCAATTCTGTAAGTTAATGTTCACATGGTAGAAATGTATGGGAACCAGCGGTTTGCAGAAGTTGAGTTGGAAAACATGACACTGCAACATGCAGCATTTCTTGTAAACAGTCTAAAACGTACAAAGCTCTGTCACTCTGTGCTTTAAAAAGCTTCTGCCTTGTGTTTATTTCAGGCTCCTTTAAGATCCCAGCCTTCTTGGATGCTCCATTTAAATCAAATGAAAAATGTCCTGTAGTTATCTTCTCCCATGGCCTCGGAGCCTTCAGGTACAAACAATTAGTCGGATCGCTGCTCCAGTATTTACTCATCATCAGCTGGAGGTTCTGCTCATTGATCAGCCGCTGTAAATGGTCTAATTGACTCTTCTTGGTGTTTCCCAGGACTTTGTATTCAGCTGTATGTGCAGAATTGGCCTCTCAGGGCTTTATTGTGGCGTCTGTGGAACACAGGTACATCATTTCTTATTAAATACACTTATTGCTGATATGTTTTCATGTTGAAGTCAGGATTTATTTCATTAATTTCCGACACACGTATCAGGAGTGTAGGACAGCTGTACAAGACTAATCCAAACAGACCAATTGTGGTGAGCTGTCATGTATAGAATCTGTAGGTATTTGAACTATATTCAAACAATATGTACAGTAAATGTATTAAAAACTATGGCCACGTGTCAGTTGTAGGAAATTCTATTTGAACGTTAGCCAAGCCAGCAATAACAGAGGTCAGTCTCTTCTGCGCGCCGCTGTCTGTTTATCTGTGGAGTAGGAGTAGAAAGACAATGGTACGAACCAGGTCATCACATTTCTTTTCAGTATAGAGACAAGGGGACCATATGGAGATGAACAGAATGGCCACAGTGAGTCACTCCCGTGGATTGACTTTTAGCAGTTGGTTAAAGCCACAGGAAAAAAAACAAAACAAGTGTTGCTAGTGTTGTGACAGTTTATGGCTGTGACGTGAGACTTTGTCTGACCACAAACAGTCATTCAGCAGTGCTGTAAGCCACATTAACATTACATGAGTATTTCAAACCTCCAAGCACATCCATATAGTGATTTTAAAAAAGCCCAAAATACATTTTTCCTTTGGCAGTTAGCTTTTGACTCATTCTAATGTCGCTGTTTGTTTTTTCTGCAGAGACCAGTCCGCCTCAGCTACGTATTATTATCGTGAGAAGACTGAGTCAGAGAGGGCGAGTGAGACTTCTGCCTCAGCCCAAGACAACCTGGTACAAGAGTGGATGTACTACAGATCTCTGAAGCACGGAGAGAGCGAATTCCCCCTCAGAAATAAACAGGTAGGTCTTCATGTGATGTAGAATCCATGCGTCATGTTTCGCAACATAATTGCCGCTGCATTTTTGTGTCAACGGTCATAGTGTAACAGGTCAGGGTGGCAACTTTATTCCTCTTGCATATTGTGTGCGTTTGGAATCGCCTACAGCTGGATTGCACAACATGTGAACTTTATACTTATTAACCAATATGCTGCACGACTGATGTTCAAATCAAACCACATCCTTATTTGGTGTTATTTTGGTGTTTCTTCTCTGATCCTTTTATACGATATGTATCACATCATGATGTTTCCCCTCCTTTTATCTCTGTTGTGTTTATCATGTCCTGTGCTGTGCTATATTGAGGCTGAAATTGCTGGAGTGTTTACTGTAGGCTTTTCCTCCCGACCTGTGTGAACCTTTGGTTTCATTTGCAGGTCAAACAGAGAGCAGATGAATGCATTCTGGCTCTGGATACACTCATTAAAATCAACTCAGGGATACCAGTGCAAAATGTCCTGAAAACACAGTTTGACTGGACGACGCTGGAGGTAACTTTGTTATAAAGTTTTTGGCTTTGTGGTCTAGTTTTTCTTTAGAAATGAGAACAAGACAGCAGCGCACATTGTTCAGTAAGAAAACAAAGAGAGTTTATAATAAGACCAAAAGAAACTACTCATAATGCAAGCTGGAGCATGTCAGCAGGCTTATTTTTTTTCTTCTGGATCACAGCATCTAAGGTTCTGAAGTTCAAGATGTTTAAGGTATTCTGTTTAGATATTGCAGCTCTTTGTCTTCAAGGAATTCACAGGGGAAAAAGAAAGCAAGAGACACAAGAAAAACAGCTTGTAACAGATCAGTGTAATCTAACACGACCAACTTTAAGTAAAACTCCAAAGATTAAAAAATGTTGGTCTAAGAAAACTTGGTCCAGTGAACAGTTTACATTGTCGTAACCAAATATGACAAAGATAAAGGCCGTACAACTTTAAAAGAAATGGTCAAAATATAATAAGTCTCTTTAAACAGCGATAAATTAAAAAAAACTTATTACACAGTACCATTTGTGCTGTATTTTTACCTGTGTACTGTAGTATTAAAGCCACTTTCAGAGTAGTTTAAAGTTATTCTGTCATTGAGGTGCCCCTGTGACTTTGATAAATATAACGTGGTCACCACGTATCACTGAATTAGAGAGGGATTCTGAACCTGGCATAATTATATGAAAGTGCTTAAGATCGACACATTGGTTCTTTCACAGTGAGCTCATGTAACTACATGAACAGTGGGATAAACTGTGCTCAGATCAGAGTCTTGGGTCTTTAGACCTCACTCGTTCCCATAGTGGTAAATCTTCTGTTCTTTTTTTAATAACATAAAGGAGAGTAAACTTTTCACTCTTCTTATCACTCTTCATCCATTTTCTCTTCTAACCGTCAGAACTCGATGGATATGTGTAGGATTGCAGCTGTGGGGCATTCCTTCGGGGGAGCAACAGTGATCGAAGCTCTGTGCAAAGAGGTGAAATTCAAGTACGTGGATTCATAAAGTACATCCATCTATCGGCCAGTCTCCTTGACATGAAGCAGGAATATGATCAAATATATGTGAACATTATGAATTCACAGGAAATATTTGCAATCTATCAATAAATAAAGAAGAAAAACTAAAGTTAAATGTAAAAATATATCTATATTATTTGTGTCACTAGTATAAAAGAATTAAAAATCTGGGTCCAAGAGGCTTAAGTTCTGACCTGGATCTACAACCAAGTCCAGCTGACCCAGATTTAACTCTTCTCAAAGAACGATGACCTGGACAACTGAGAACCTTCACAGACTAGCATCAAAGAATGTCAATTAGAGATATTGCACTAATGTGTATCCTCTTTGTATTTTGCAATAATCTTAGAAACTCTGAACTCTCTTCCTTTAGGTGTGGCATAGCGCTGGACGCCTGGATGTTCCCTTTAGATGACGAACTCTTTCCTCGCGTGAAACAGCCAATCTTCTTCATCAACTCAGAGAAGTTCCAGTGGGCGGGGAACATCAGCCGCATGAGGAAGCTGGACTCTGCCGTCATCCAGAGGAAAATGATCACTATCAGGTAGAACTGACAGAACTGACGCAAAGTTCAAATTTGGTCTGTTTCGTCCTGTAAGAATCTGTTGCTTCCTTTGACTTTGTGGTAATGTTCACTTTATGTGTATTTCTTCAGAGGTACAGTCCACCAGAGTTTCCCAGACTTCACCTTCCTGACTGGCAACTGGATCGGGAAGCTGATGAAGCTGAAAGGAGAGATCGACCCTGAGCTCGCCATAGACCTTTCCAACAAAGCAACACTAGCCTTTCTGCAACGCCATCTCGGTATGACCAAGAAACCGCTAACCGTACCTGCATGTTATTTCTTTAATTTCTGTGTTCTGCTGCAATTTTGATGCTCAAAATCTGCTTGGACTTTTGCAGGTCTAGAGAAAAACTTTAATCGGTGGGACCCTCTGATTGACGGACAAGATGAAAACCTCATTCAAGGGACTAATGTCACCGTGCTTCAATCTGCCATCTGATCTGCCTCATATACTGCGAAAATACCTGGACTGTCTGGCCACCAGCTGAATGGGACTCACTGGGACGTTACTAAAATGTCAAGCCGGGTCCTAGCTGGCATTTCAGGATAGCAATTTGGAGCAGTAATGGATGGGAAAGATAATCTCTACCTCAACATCAGGAAAGATTTGTTTTTCTCGAAACTCAGTGGACCAGCATTTCTTTCATGAGGCTTGAATGTTGCGTACGAGCAGCTGAACACTTCCTCTTTTCATTGTTGAGTGAAATCTTCACTATTACCGGCAATTTCCTAGAGAAATTCTTTTAATCATTTTCATCTTGAAGTGTATATAAAACCAACTGAGATTATGTTATTTCACACAAATGCTGCATGTCTCTTTGGATAAATGACTTTCCAGCAGAGGCGAGCTACACTATGATTGCAGTGTGATTACTTGATGAGGCCTTTATGAAGAGAATCCTACCCAACCAATCGGCTACGTAAGACTCTTATGATCTTAGATGAAGTATTAGCCAAGATAGCACCAAATAATCCTGATTCAACAGAGAACAGCTACATAAGGAAATCATTAAAGGAATATTAACACTAAAGGGTTACCATGTGCTATAACTCGCAGTACTGTTCACCATGAGTCAATAACATGCAACTGCCTTCTACTTTTATACAATCATTGTCTGGAATATGCCATTTATACACAACGGAAATCTAATAAATCTGGTTTGTATACAAATACATTTTGTGCCCACTTATTCAAATGGCTTGATCTTTCTGGTTTGTGCACTCAGTTTTTGAAGTCCTTAATCATAGGAGGTTAGAAACAGGTTCCAAGGCTATAAATGATGCTTTTGTATATGCACGTGTAGTCTTTGTATACTTTTGATACTTTTTCAAGAAAGACTGAAATGTCAGACTCGTGTGCTTGTAGGAACTCGACAGTGCTGTTGCTCAGTATGAGAAACAGACTCATTTCTCTGAAAACTAAGTTCTTAGTTCTTGGCAGTGATGAGACAATTTCAAACAAGGGGGAAGGAAAACGATGACTTGTCTCATAGATCTGTAATGATATTTATTGTGCCAACATAAATATATCTTCAACGCATGCATGTATCCACACAAAATACAGAAAACTTTCTTGAAAACTGCCAAGTTTCAGCTGACAATCATTCAGTTTTTTTATATTCAACAAAAGATTCAGTACTTTTCTAAAGAATTATGGAGGCATCTTATCAGAACAGATCGTCTGTAACACAACAGTGCTCCAAGAAACTGGAAACGAATACTAACAAACTCTATGACTGTAAAAAGGCAATTTTAATCTGCTGGTTGTTTTTTCAATAGGAACTATGAAACCAGCCATCGGGCCAAAAGGTAAAGATGACCTGTCAGGTCAATCCAAGAAATCAAGACTGCCATTGAAGACTTACAGAACAAACACAACTAAGAAAACAAATGTACTCAAACCCGTCTGATTGAACTAAAAACACAAGTAGTTGATACATTTCCATTTGTGGTGTCTGATAAAGGCACACGAAGGAAACAGAGGGCGGTCACTCCTCTGGCTGCTGCTTAACATGCCGGATATCTGCAGAAGCATCATTGATGATCAGAGAGAGATGAGTTATCTTTGACAGCTGGGCCTCTTGAAAGAAAGGAAAGAAAACAGATTGTATATCAAAAATCAAGATGAAGTTGTGCTTTAAGACAGCCAGAGAGTTTTTCAACTAAACTAATATTCTATATATATTAAGATCAATTATTAATATCATCACTTACCAAAACTGTCATCAGCAGAAGAAGACGGTCCTTTTTCAAGTTCACCATCGCTGAAATCCTGAAAAATCATCAACTAATTCAGAACTCAGACAATACGTGTGTTTATATGGGCATACACAAGAAGCCTTACTCATATCACATCAGATTCTATCAGTACCATCTGCGTGCACTTGTCTTGACTTCTCAGCATTTGCACCACTATATCAACATAAACGTTCAGAAACACATAAGGTGTTGCAATACAACCAGAATTCTTCGAAAAAACAAAACAGATCATAAGATACTAGTGTGCATGTAAATGTGGTCAGTGATAGTGATCTCAACCATGTTTATACCGGTACCACAGGTGTTTCAGACTTCTGAAAAGAAGAGCTTTGTGCTGATTACTATTTGTTTAACAGCTACTGCACTGCTTTGCATGTAGCTGCACAGTGTTTTTTTTTTTATGCAGGTCATGAGGTCCCACACAGCAAAGTACATATCCCCAAACAATGTACACTGCACACACTGACAAACACCTGTAACAACTTAAGCCTTGTTTCTAGTACATCCTAATTCACACTGTAATGTCTGAGTCTACAGCTACATACACGTTTTACCGTCTATCCATAAGGCAAAGGTTTAACACCTTGTGGACTTCTAACAAGGCATCATCACACAGTTACCTCTTCTTGTTCAGGAGGTGTGTGCACCAGCTGCTCTCTGTCCTCTGTTTCAGCTTCTTGTGAGTCTGAAAAAACAAGGAGGAATCAGTTTAATCTTACAAACCAGCAGTAAAATGCCGTAAAAACTGTGACGTGGAAATTCATTTACACCATGAATCGGAATGTATGGCTAGCACATTGTTGTTCTGATACCTCTGCAGACATCCGTCAGAGAGATCTCTCTGACAAGACAGGTCACCTCTTCAACCAGGTCGCTCTGCAAAGCAACAGAGACAGCATTCAATCATCACTGATGTTTTGGGGTTTCATTTTAGAATTGTGTTTGATTGATCTCTCTTACCAAATCTGGAAAGGGAGCTGTGCAGGTTTGTGGCTCAGTGTCAGATGGCAGGGCTGTAAACAGAGGCAGGTGACAAATGCTCTGCGTCAGTGGAAACTGAACTGAAATGAAGCAACTGAAGACAACTGAATGACCAAGAAGTTGTAGAAACTCGGTAGTCAGGGCGAATCAGATGAGGGAGATTAAATGTGTTAATTTTGTTGTTTGTTGTAGCTCCAGTTTATCCAGTTTATTGATTGTTGAGTCTAAAAGTATATGCAATTTTATAACTTAACTGCTTCAAGAAACAACATCTTTGCAACTGTTGATGTGGCAGGGGGTAAAAACGACCCTATACAGCAGTTCTAGGTAGTACTGAAATGTTGTTGGTTCTTATGTTATTGAGCGTACTTTGACAGTGTGCATTTGACCACAAAGATTATGTTGTAACCAAGCAACAACATCTGTGGCTGTGAAGTGAAACCAAAGCAGAAGTGACAGAAAAACAAAAAGGTCATCTGAGGCCAGCAACACAGATGGCTACATTCTTGCTTCATTTGGCCCGCTTCAGGTCCTCCGACAATCCATGCCTCTCCAGCCAGGAGGTGGCAGAGGTCAAGATGGCAACGAACCACCACACTCTGAGCTTCACAACGGATAGGTACCCTTTAACTAACAACAATCAAACAGATTTCAGAAGAAAACTAACGTGGAAAAGCACAAAATATGTTCTGGTGCTCTGAGGGAGCTTCTGTGGAGATAACAGCAAATATCTGATGCACATCATCACAATGTGTGAACACAACATGACAAACAGTGAAACTCTTCAAGACTAGCGAGTCTTGACAAGTTTCACTGTTTATGTGAAACTTAAACATGTATCAAGAAATACAAGCTTCTTTATAAATTACTATAGTCAGTATGTTTCTTATTTTGAAATTTGCCTTGACAGACCGGGCCATCTGGGTTTTTTTCTGTGTGTTTTGATTCGGCTCATGCCGAAGCTCCAGGTTGCCAGATACGTACTACAGCCATGGAAGCAAATAAAGTGAATCAACGGAGTGAACATTAGATTCTGCCCGACCTAAGAAGCTCCATGAGCGGGCACGTGGTACAACATGGTAAATATTGGAGATGACTTAAAAGATAAAGATATTTAGAGCCCAGAGCGCCTTTTTTCTTTTTTTTTTTCTTCAGCGGGTTTCCTCCTGATTTCCTCTGTGAATCAAAAAATATCTCCATCATCATCATCCCTCTCTTTAATTTCATTGATTTAAGATTCTGTCATGAGAGATATCCTGACCCACAGTACATTGTGGAAAGTGACAAACACTCTGTAAAAGTTACCGACCTACCCGGCTCTCACTGCGGGAGGCAGAGGCTGTTTCCAGGGACAGAGTTAACCGTAGTGTCGTGTGGAGGACTGGGCAGGTAATGGTGACTTTTCCATGTATAAATTCATCAATTATTTTCCTCGTAAAGTTTCCAAAGACACTACCTACAACACCGCTGTGGGAAGTTATAAAGTCACTGAATTCAAGTATTGAAATCACATCACGTAATCATCATCAGTAAACAGCGGGACCAACTCGGCTCTTACTGCCTAAGAAGGAAGCTGCTTTCCTGGGGGAAGTGAGCCGTAGAGCCCGTTGGGAGGACTGACCAGGCCACGGTGACTTTCATCTCAAAGTTATCAAAACGGTTCTGTGGGGCGTCTAGAGGAGTTTATTTATGCTGACAAATCTTACATATTGTACCTTTAACCATGTGACCCAACCCTGCGGTTTTATTATTGCTAAGCTTATTGTGTGTTAAAAATGACTCACCAATTACTTGTTCATGAGGCAGCTCCCTCAAAGGAAACAGGGATTCATTCTGGACCTAAAATTTAAGAAATTGCACCGTCTTAATGTGGAGAAAGACAGTACAATATGTATGTATCTTCACATACGACAGCAGCACAATGGCAGAGTGAACTAGGCCTTTATTTAGAACAGGCTTGTATAGGAAGCTTTTATTCCCATTGACCTGCTCCCCCAGTTAATGTAAACTCTAAGCTTTCTCTATTTTCACCAGTTTAGTTGATAAAGTCAGCATTATGGACATTTTCACAGCACCAAAAACAGTCATGTCATATTCTATCATTCACTTCTCTAAAAGTAATATTTTTATTTTCACCAATTCATTTCAGTTCAGGAAGTCTTGACTTTCATTGATGGCAGCTTAAGGCATCAGTGTGCAGGATTTAGTGGCATCTAGTGGTGTAACTGCAGTATCATGACTCTTTTGTCAAGATTAGTTCTGTGGAAGTTCACATTATATAGAATCTACTATGTGTATTGTTATTGTCTACAAGTAATTTCACCCCTCTGTGTTTTTTTTATTTGTTCATGGTCACAGTTATTATTTGAAAGCTGGATTTTATATTAAAATTCACAATATTTACCACTGAAGAGTGAATTATAAGTTTAAATGAAATCTGTGTTTTACTCACCCTGAGCTCCAACTACACCACAAAGCCTCTAACCCAGTACACAAACACTGCAGATGCATATACCTCACATGTAGAAATTCAATGTGGTGCAACTTACCATTTCCTGTTCTGTCCCACTTCTGAGACAATCAGCTCCTCCACTAGTGACTTTGCTGTCATCATTTAGCTCGTGTGGATCTGCAGTGCAAAGGGGAAAAAGTCGATAACACAGTACACCTACTGCAAACTATTATAAAGCAGCGCTGTGATAAGATTGACTATCATGGTGACACACTGCTTGCTTAGCAGTTAGTCGTTGCCACTGAAGTGTGATACCTGTGCAGACATCCATCAAACAGGCCTCTTCATCAGAGCAGGTCACCTCTTCTACCTCATCACCCTTGAGCAGCAATAAAGACAAAATTCACCTCAGACACGAGGGACAAGTTCTGCACTTTGATTTTATATTTCTGTGGATTCAAATCCATTACCGAATTTCGAGGGGGAGCTGTGCAGGTGTGTGGCTCGCAGGCTGCTGTGTTAGTGTCAGCTATCAGGGCTGAGGATACCGAGACATCATGTTGAGCCAAGGTATCCTCTTCAGCCATCAAGTCATTCTGAAACAGAGGAGATTCATCCATCATTGATCTGAGGGCTCAATAATATCTTACTCCAAATATCTGCACAGTAAATATTCAAAAACGATCATTTACTATATGCAAGCACTTATTTTATAGCCAAATAAAATGCTGCATTTCCTTTAACACTACCTTGACATGTGTGGTAACACATGGAATCGCATCCTTTGGGACACCATCTCCAGCTTCCTGCTCTGTAGGAGCATATATATATATATATATATATATATATATATATATATATATATATATATATATATATATATATATATATATATATATATATATATATATATAAAAAAAGACAATCATAATCACAATCCATCATCATACACAGCCATTTCAGAACATGCACAGTATTTCACTTATTTTAGCTAACAACACCAACATTTTCTGAGTGTGACTTTTTACCTTATCATCTACAAAGCAAAGATGTTTTTCTGTCTTTTATTTTTTTATAGTTACTAAAGCTGCAGTGTGTTGTAGGCTAATGTGATCGCATGGCTTAAAAATGATGAACCTATTCAGATAATTTAGCCTAAACCTTCGCTGCATGAGTGTTGTGTGGTTAGAATTAGGAATCCCTCACCAAACACAGGAAGCACACGGGAGGGGGGCACCAGTTCAGTCTGAATTAAGTCTTTAGAAATCTCATCAATTGTTTCCAGATCCATTCTTTCCCTGAGACGTACATCTTCACGGGGAACCTTTGGAAGAACACAACACTCGATTAGATTGCATCAAGTCTACTTACCCATTTGTACTCAAGTCAGTGGTAATATATGTGTGTTGTTGTTTTTGTTTGTTTACCATTTTCACTGTTGACATACTGCTAAGAGATTTATCCCTTGCAACAACAACCTCAATGTCATCTTTCTGCTCATTTGGATCTAGAAATGCAAAAAAAAAAAGAGCAACAAATAGACGATTATTAAATTCAAACAATCACTAACCACGTCTTGAGAACAGGTGACCATCAGTTGTGAGTTGAGTTGTTATTTACTAATCAGAAACAAAGATAAACATTAGAAATGGATGTGTTGCTTACCAGAAACATTCATGATGCCAAAGCTGCTTTCCATGAGGTAGGTTTTCATCTCTCCAAGCAGAGACTCCAATCTAGTCATTGTGATCTCTGCCTCATCTATGGCCTCTGTAGGGTTCTCGACCAATGTAGGATTCAAGTCATCTGGACCAATAGTGTCCATCACTGAAGCACCCTCCTTTTCTGTGCCTTCATCGGTTTTCACCCGATTCTTGTCACAGCTCAAGGTCAAAATACCGTGGTCACCATTGTTACTGAGTGGAGGTAACACAGTTTCATCTTCACTTTCACATGGCGCAATGCCTTTGGGTTTGGTTTGAGAGACCACTAAGGCGGGGACTACAATCACCCCTTCATTGGAGACAGTCAAAATCTTATCCCTCTCTTCTTCAGGAGACTCAGCAAAAGACTCAGGAAGAAGACAATCTTCAGAGCTTTCACAGGGCTGTGAACTGCTTTCTAGTTTATGGACCTCATCTGCTCTTTGAGGTTCAACAAGCTCGCCTGTGCCGTGCTCTTCAATGTAGTCTCTCTGAGGGTGAACACAAGGATCCTCTATTTGATCGTCGGCTGGTGCAGTCTCTTTCACAGTGGAGTCACATTGCAGTGGTGTTTCATATAAAGTAGTCAGTCCAACTGCACCAGGTTTGTTTTCTGTCGTGGAGCTCTTCCACCAGGTTTTTAGTGCCTCATTTATGACCTGGCCCTCACATTCCATCTGCACAAGGTATTTGATTTTTCCTTCTTCCCCTGTTACTCTAGTGACAGTCAGCTGCAGCGCTTTGTCTGTTGTAAGTGCTGAGAACTCATCTACTGCACCATTGTCCCAGGATCCTTCTGAAGCATCAAAGCCTTCAAGCTCACACAAAAATGCCTGTGGAGGAGTTTCAATCAGGTTGGTAGGCATTTCTCTGACATCAGTAACATTGACTTGGGACTTGTTTCCATAGTCCACAAAGAAAACACACAGCTCGTCTCCTTCTCTGTCAATGATCTCTGCACGGTACCAAAGATGATCGTCTGAAAAAAGAGCTGTACATGGGCTGCCAGGGGAGAGAGAGCCTGGATCAATAATTTTGTGATCAGCTGCATCCCCAACTTCTGAGACACTTGATGTTATCTTATCAAGCTCTTCTGAGACAGCAGGCTGACACCAAAACGTGAGATTATCATTTGTAGTTGTGATGTAGACCTCCAACTTTTGTCCCTCTAAAATCTCTTGCTGGTGGCAAAATGGAAAACAGGGGTTCAGTAGCGATTTCTTTGAATTCTCTGGCATTTGTCTGATGTCAACGTTCTGGTCAGGTTTCTCCTTAAGTTGTTCAAGTTTCTCTGAGGTGGTTTCAGAAGTTGAACATCTAGTAGGTACTTTACACATGACTTTCACACCACCGTCTTCGAGACTGACTTCCCACAGGGATCCTGACTGCCTAATGAACTGGCACTTGAGCACTTTTTCTTCAGTACCACTGATGTCCTCTTTGAAAGCTGACACCACTTCTGGATCAAGCACTTCTTCTTTTCCAAAAGCTGCAGCGCTGCTCAGCATACAGTGTGTGCTGTACATGGGAGATTGCAAGAAATGCTTTTGGAGTCTCCCTATCTTGGAAACTGGCATCACTGCCGTATTTCCAAAATCAACAAACTCAACAAGAACCATCATGTTGCCGTGAATTTCTCTTACAACTGCTCGGTACCATGAGGAATCATCTGCAAACTCTGCTTGGACAAGGTCACCTGGATGCACATCTTTGATGTCGATGGTTTGAGTGGTAGATTGGGGATCGTTAAGCTTTTCCACAAGGGAGAGCAGTTCATCCTCCTCTCTGACAAGTTGCACGTAGAAACTCAATGGGCTGTTGCAGTGTGAGACATAAACATCTGCTTCCATACCTGGTGTGATGGATTTTGAGGGCAGGTCTTCAAGTTTAGGGAGTTTTTGAGCATCGCTTTCCTTCTGAGATTCTGTGTCAGGTGATTTGGACTTGATAGAAGGACTTTCTTTTCTTGGTTTGATATAGGCACCTGCTGGCTCAGGACCATTTTCCATATTACTTGGTGTCCTTTCAGATGATTGCCTTTGGTGTGGAGGTCTGTACAGCTGTAACGGAGCAGCTCTGACCTTCTGACCATTTTCACAAATATTGCGCAAAGGCATCGGTGCAGACTGCAGATTCATGTTGGTATTCCTCATTTGACGTGCTGGTTTTGGGGCGGAGACATTTTTCTTGACAGTTTGAGAGTGATCTTCCATTTCTGCAGCTTGTTGTGGGAACGTTTTTGGAATCTTTTGTGCATGATTTGCTGAAGCCTCAAGTGCTCTCCGACCCTGGTAGACAACCTGCCCTTCTGTGTGCATCTCAATCTGAAACATCTTCTTGATCTTGGAATTAATCTGAGAGTTTCCATGATACAGCTCCACCAGCAGTTTCCCATCAGGTTCTCGCGCTACTACTAGTGCACAAAATTTACATTCTGTTGCGCTTGTCTCAAACCAGCTGTTCACCTCACTGGGAACATGGGCAGGGACATCACAGAGACCACACAAAACTGCTTGTACAGGGACCGACATGATGTCATTAGCCTCTCTGGGAACAGGAAGCAGGTCAGATTTTTCTACCTCAATAGTGTCACCATAATCCACAAAGTGAACCAGAATCACTGGCTTTGTGGCCTTGATCTGTCCCCTGTACCAATGTCCATCAGTGTACTTTGCAAAACACAAAGTTCCAAAAACTGTTGGCAGCTTTACATTCTCAAGCTGATGACAGAGATTGTTCACTTTGATCCTGAGATCTTTTATCACATCAGCGTTCCTCTTGAGCTGGCAGTAGAACTGACTGACATTGTTCACACATGTCACTGTGACTTGTTCCTCTGTTCCAGTTTTGACATTGTGTGTTGAGTAGTAGTATGTGTCCAGACGGAAAGATGTCCCAGCAACTTTCTTGGTTGGTGCACTTTTGACTAGACTGACCATACTAGTAGAGATACTCTCAAAAGGAGTTTCTAGATCCACAATGTTGAAAACAATCTTCTGTTCACTGTACATGACTGCATATATGGTACACTTCAAAATCACAAAGTTGGATGCAGCAGTTTCCACAAAGCTGTGGAACTTTGCTATTGCTTCTTCACTCCACTCATTTGAGGCAGTCGTGGGGTCAACAGGGTTTAGCAGACTGCATCGAAAAGCTTGGCCATGCAGAGTGAGGAATTCTGGGCAGATCCTTCTCAGATCATAGAGGGAGACAGTCTCCGTCTGGCCATAGTCAACAAACAACACATCCACATGAGGCGTTTCATGTTTGTGAATTAAAAGGGCCCTGTACCACATTCCATTATCAGGGTGGCGAGCAATACAAGCTGTTTCTACAAGAGGATGAAACTCAGTATCTGCATAACGAGCCTGTATGTCTTGCATGAGCAATTTCAAGTGCCCTGCGTTTTGTACTAGTTGGCACCAGAAGTCATTTGGGCTTTCAATGTAGGACACAGTGACATCAAGCACACTTCCAATGGGAAACATGTGCTCCTTGAAAGTAGGAATTCTTCTTTCACTACTGGCAGGGCTAACTGTGCTTAGGGCCTGGAAAGACATTCCTTTGTTCCATGCACCTGAAAGTCTGGCATCTGAAAGTTGTGTGGAAGGCAGAATAGCAGGCTGTGTGGTCATTTTGGCTTTTGGCTGTCTCTGGATCTCAGCCCTTTCAGCGAGGCCAGCACCACACATCAAGGTAGAAAGATCTCTTTCTCCCTGGGCTTTAGGATCTGTTAGTTTGACAACATAGCCATCTTCATGTTTTGCTGTCACATGTACATTTAGCGTTTTATCTTTGACTGCTTTGATGAAAAACTCACAGGCACTTTGACTCCATCTCTCATCTTTCGGCTTGATACCAGCCAGGGTGCATTTCAGTGCAAGACACGGCAGCTTTTTGAACTTGTCAGGAAGGGTCCTGATGTTACTCCTGTCAACCCATTCGGAGTTTCCAAAATCAACAAAGAACACCTTGATTTTTTTCTCACCAACTTCAGCCACAGTTGCTCTGTAGAAATCACCATCTTCTGCCTTGGCAGCACAGTAGAGCCCAACAGTTGGATTTCTTACCACATCTTTATTCATTGGATCTTTGTAAAGATGGTAGATACTATCCATCAGTGTATCCAGCTCATCTGCATAGTTGTGTGTTTGGATCCAAAACTCTGATGGGTCAGATATGTCCTGAACAACTGCCATGTGGGAGGAGTTAAGACGGAGCTCTTCAGATGGCAACTTAAGTATTCCTTTCCCTTCTTTTTCCTTTACAGCCTGTCCAGGAGTTAACATCTTTCTTTGATTTCCTTCTTGCGGGGCTGGATGCTGGAGGCTATATGCAGTGCTACGAATAGCATAATCCCCAAGTGTTTTTTCACACTCCAGCGAACAGCTCTCCTTGGAGCCAAACAAGTTGTTAATGTTTGTGTTTTCATCCCCATAGAGTGTGACATAGTGAACACCCTCAGAGACGCTTTGGTACTCAAATTTGGCGATCACTGTCTTGTACAGAAGAAGGGACCTAAGATAGTCAATCTGGCTGGTTGTCCATCCAACTCCTTTGTCAATGACTCCATGAAGGGAGCAGATGTAGGTCACAACAGGCATCCTGAAGAACTCTGCAGCTAGTGGTCTCACATTCTCCACTCGGACAAACTGTTTTGTTCCATAGTCAACATTCAACACTTCCACCACTTTGTTGGTTGGGAATACCTGCTGTAGAATAGAGCGATACCACCTGCCATCACTTCCTCTTGAAGCACATGGAAACCCAATCATTTCTGGGCCTACAATGCAATTAGTCATTCTGCCCTCACAGAGCTGTGTGATTTGCTCTGAGAGTTTCTTTAGCTCTTGTGAGAACACCTTCAACTGGCAAAAAATCCGTTGAGGATTTGTCACATCTGTGACTATGACAGTCTCTACAGTTCCAGCTGGCAGCTCTGGGTACATGAAATGCTCTTGCTTGTGCAGTCGCTCACTTGCTCCCATGGAGATCTGCCGAGTCCCTGGAGACACCTCAGCTCCACTTTGAGACTGCAGTGACACAAGAACAAAGTCTTGAAACATGTCAGAAGACAGCTTCTTGGCAATTCCCATCTCATACATTTGTTTGGAAATGCAAGGGATGTGCAGGAGAAACGTTCTGTGCGCCACCAGTACATCTTGCACATGTGCCTTCACAGATTTCCCAGAGAGTGATTTCAGAAATGCGAGAGCCACTGGAGACCATCTGTTCTCAGGCGAGTGTGGTAACACATTGGCCAGCACACAGAATTCCACTTCAGGTGGCAGGTGGAAGTGCTTCTTCTGACCCCATGCCAGCTTACTTGTGGTGGTGCTGTATGTCACCCCTTTGTCAATGAGGAACACACTGTATTTAGAGCAATGTCTTGTGACTATGCGGCATCTGTACCAAATACCATCTATCTGAACCAAGCACTGGTCTCCCGGATTTCCTTCAAACTCTTTAAATGTGTTTCCAGGAGACTGAATATCTTTGGCCAGGTACTCATAGTCTGTGGCTCGCTCCTGGCTAAAATTTCCCCAAAACTCCACAAGCTCACAAAGGGGATGCAAGTGAACCTTGGTTATGAGGATTGTTACTTCTGATCCTCGTGTAGGGAGTCCTATGATTGAAGACATTCTGGCAGTTTCATGAAGTCCAGCTACCCATGACTCATCACCTCTCATCAACACAGCTGTGTCAGTACCAGATGTTATCTGGAAAAAAACACACACACACACACACACACACACACACACATTAAGCACAGTATTGCCCCTCTGGTTAACCTGCATTTGAGAAGACAGGTCACAATTGAGGCTGCAACTACAAATTTTAGTTACCCTTATCTATATAGATAAAACATTTGTTAATAAAATTTGATCAAAATGATCAATTATTATATTATATAGTTACACTTACCTTTAGTAACAATCTAACTTGTTAGATAACCATCTGTCTGAAAATAATGTTAATATAAAAATCGTATAAATGTTTTTGTGTTAAGGTTTAAGTATTTACAAAAAGAAATGTCTGCAGTGTGTGTGTGCAAGTGTATATAGTTACACTTATCTAACTAAGGCTGCCTTCTCTTATTTGGGAAAATTCAAACAATATGTATCTTTGCAAGAAAGATAACTATACTGCAAGTGGAGTAGATTGTGGGTCATTGAAGCTGCAGCTGCTCATTTGGATCACTTATTATTGAGAAGATATTATAACAGGTGTTGTTACACCTATTTTGCAGCAAACACCACCGCTAGTTAGAGCTTCAAAAATGATTGAACAAATCAGAGCTGTGCGCAGCGAGCCACAGATCAGACGAGTGAGAGACATAAGATATAAGTGAAACATACATTTCATGCATACACATTGCTATTCAGGGTTTCTTCATGGAAATTGGGTAGTAGGTGTGTCATACTCACTGCGTCTGTTTTGATGTTCAGAGGAGATGATGGAGTGTGCACAAATCTTGCAGAGAGCAGATGGAGTGGAAAATCTGAAAACATGAGGCCCAAAGCACATGTAACAAAAAAGAAACAGACAAATTGATACTGTTAATCAATTACATGCAATTAAATACTGAGAGCCAGTGACAATGAAACTATGTGATAAATAAACACACATTGCAGCAATCAAAGTCAATACAGGGTTTAAAAGAAACAAAAAAAAACACCAAATCTGATTTAGTTTGGAGTATACTGTTTCAAACTACTTTTGACAGGCTTGTGAGAAAGAACTAAATCTGCACTGATTGATGCCATGATCCGAGCCAATCAATCTCATCTAACCAATTCTGTGCAGGTCAATGCACCATACGATGGTTTATGTCTTGGGTACACACTAAACCAACAAGCCTCCTTCACACGCACTCACCTGCTGGTGAAAAAATCAAAAACGCCAGTTTTGTTTTTGGGTGGACTTTATGAAACATACTGCTGGTGATGAGGAGAGTCAACACAGCAGACTGACAGAGAGAAACTGAAAGAGGTGGGGCAGGCCGGTGTGAGTGCAGAGGTGTAGGTGTGTGGAGAAAACAAGTGAAGGGAAAAGGAAAGTGAGCAGATTAAAATAGTTTGTGAGTAAACACGGTGATGTTTCTAGGTATGCGTCCTGTATCTGACACATAACAATCAAACATGAGTTTAACAATTTGCTGAAAATGAATTTTATTTGAGACCCATATACTGAAATGGCAACCTGTAGGACTCACTACACCGAAAACCAAAATCACCGAAACACTAAATTCAGGTGGAGCTGCTGGAACTTTAATTTGGAGATTTGTTTAGTGACAGTGAGAGAAGATCCTATAAACTGGTTCAGTTATAAAGAAACTTTCATTGTTTGATTATGAACATACAACTGACTTAAATTTTCCATGACACAAAAACATTGTTTGCTGTCAATTATAGTTCTTAGAAGGAAATAAATGAATATATAAAAACAGATGTGTGCATCCCAAACCTAAACTACTGAATTTATGTTTTCAATTTACATTTAAAGTTCTTCAGTTTTATCACTGGTCATTACAAATCTTATTATTAATTGCACTGATCGTGTCTTTTTTTTCCTATTATTTAATCAATAGTTTAGCATTACTACTATCATATTGTTTCTAAGCGTTTCAAAACACTGTATTCATAATAAAAATAAATAAAAACATTTTTCCAATCACTTATAGATTTCTGCTACTAAGTTAAACTGGATCATGCTGCACATGAACTCTTTCCTGCTGGACAGTAAAGTAAAATGTTGCCTCTTGCTGTTGGAGTAGTAAAATAATACTAGCTGGCTGCTATGTCTTGTGTTGCTGACCTTGCTTGATATTGGACTCTGAAACAAACATGTTGCTTTAAACAGTAAACCTGACACACAGACCTTCACCTTTATGTTTAGGAAAGGTTTTTTGCCTATCATCACAGAAAAGACTAACTTTTTTTATGACCAAAGGCAGACACCATCTAGGTTCATTTTAACATATGGATACTGTGTTATAGGTTAATTCTAATGTAGGTTCAATGTATGTTTTGCATGCTGCTACTGGATGCTTGAATTTCAATCCATCCATCAAAACTTCTTAATGCTTCATCCTTCAACACAAAATAAGCCATACAGGAGAAAACAATACTACATGCTACCTACCATGAAAAAAAACATAAATAAAAGGACTTTTAACCGTTTTAGACATTATAAAATCTGGGTTTTTTAAACATTTTTTACACTATTTGATTTGTTAAAAACAAATAATTTGATGGATATAAAACACTTTGTGTTCGATCGTGAGCCTTTAATACGCTAAATTACATTATAGGTGAATAAAATGATTTGCGTTGGGTGAATTATCTCAAGGGTCAACGGATGACTTTACGATAACTTCTAAATACGTGCGTTCGCCATTATGTTAGACTTATGAATCGGTTTAATTAAGTTTAATAACGTTAATGCAGGCAAAATAATCGCCAAACTCCACCGTTAAATTAGCGTGGTCACAACAAAGCCATTGGTTTTGATTAATGTTAGCTAACGTCACGTTCAGACAGCCGTTAACATACAGCAGCACCGCAGCCGTTTGTTACACACTTAACTGGCAGGTTGCAGGTGTTAACAGGTTAGCATTATAACTGCCCTAAAGTTTACATTCACACATACTCGGTAACTCAAGAGTGGGCACACAATAACTCACCAGTTTTATGTAGACCCTGTCGTGTCTTCTTGAACTCAAGATGACGGCGATAGCTCAGGTTCACCGCAGTAGCGTCAACCTAGCTAGCAAATCCACACACGGCCGCAGCGGCGCTAATATTACTCCAACCGCCTAAACGCGTTCAGGTTTGGATAACAGTTAGCCGATGTCGGTCCAGTTTCAGTGTTTTTGTTCTGCTGTACTTTTTTTGTAACAGACGATCCGTTCGACTTGCCTCCGACGATATGTTAGTGTAGCTACTAATTCAACAAACTCCACAGCAAACGATGTTAGTAACAGTTAGCTGGTTAGCAGCTAACGGTGAACGACGAAACCCACGCGCGTGCGAGCGAACTCTCAACGTTTTTTTCCGCCTTTTTTTTTCACCCGGACACCGGAACTGTTTGTACCGCCGCAGAAATTCAAATTAAAGTGCTTTAAACGGTGTTTTCTCTCATGTTTGACTCAGCGCAGTGAAAACTGCTTTGAAAAAAAAAAGACATTTTAAAAAGTCATTTTAAAAAGTAATTTTTATATAAATATTACAAAAAAGAAACAATACGTCCAAACATCCATGTACTGTGGCCTCGGTCAAAAATTTTACTATAATTTCCCACTGTCATATTAAAGCTGCTTAACGTCACGTCAGATGACTTGACATGTCATGTTTTTTCACACTGTAGCTATGAACATGTCGATCAAAACTTTCAAATTTAAATGTTTAGAGGTCAAACCATCCTCCTCCCTGAGTATGCTGCTGCCTGAGGACACACAATAGTAGGAGTAGCATCTCCATGGTCGGTTTCGTTATATGAATTTCGGTTTTTAATATTTTAAGACATGAAAGAAAAGTAAATGTGAGAGGAGACAGGTGACTGATATAGAGTCGTTCTGCTTGCGCAGACTGAATTTGCCACAAAGTTCTTTTATATTTCTTTGCTAAAGTGACAAATGTGTCCTATAACTTGAAGAAATATGGGTGTTTTCAAATGCCAAGCACTAAAATGAAACTATTTATGTGAGGAAAGCGTTGCCTCAGGAGTTATTTCATCAGCACCTTCCTCTAAACAGACAGAATGAATGCAAAGGAAACAGCATGTAGATAATAAATATAGTGGAAATATGTCACTAGAAGTAAGTCTTATCATCTGTTGAGTTATGCACAATTTGTGTTCAAGAGCAGCAGCATGGTTTTAATTAGAACACAGATCATCTCTGGCTTAAACAATATAGACTTAGCTTTCTGTCTTGCATAACTTCTATACCAACACAAGTTAAGTTGATCATTTCATCATGTGTCACACAGCCGGTTCTGCAATTTTGTCCCAAGCCGCAACAACAAGCATGTCTCTTTTTATTTTCATTTCCATTTGTTACCTCTATTGTTGTATATATGTATATATTGTAATGTTTTAATTTTGTCCTGACTTATCCAGGTAAATAAAGTTAAAAAATAAAAATCCTACCACTGAAGGAGTACAATAATAACAAAAAGATCTTTTTTTTCTTCTTTACTCGAATCTCCAGAGGTGTAATTATTAATTTTGATGTTAATTTTTACATGTGGTGCATTTACCAATTTAGACTATAATTATATGAATGTGTTTAAATGTGGATGTTTTGTTCTGTGGATGTGAAGAAAAATGACACTGACACATCAGTTGTCATTGATTCATCGCTGCCTTATACCTTTGAGCTAAATTATTTTGCCCCAAATCTGCATGTAGCAAACATAGATATGAAGATTATATATGCGTTAAAGCTATTATGTAAGTTTTTCTATTAAAATTCAGCCAAATGAGTCCTTCAGTGGGACAATCAACACCTCCCTCTTTAAACATTTGCAAATTGGTCAAAGTAAAGTGAAAGAAAAGTAAAATCATCACAGTAGAAAATGGACAGTCTCTACCGCTTGTCTGGCTGAATCACACCACTAGAGGGAGCCAACAGACCAAAATGAACTAAAGGTGCAGTTATCTTTACAATGCTTCCAACTACCACTGCACCTCTGTACAGCTGTCAGATAAATGTCAAATTTTAGTGTTTCATTTAAGGCTGTAGTTTCAGTTTTTAATTAACTTTTGCAGTCCTATAATGTCATATTAGTCATAAGTTATTTTATTTATCTGTTTTTATTATATTTCATTTAGTATTTATTTCACTGTCTGTAGCCTCATAACAATTTGATATTGATTCATTCATGTGAAGCACCTTTTAACTTTTTTCAGAGATGCTAACAATTGACATTCAATCAGTCAATTTTAGTATTAATAGTAGTAGTATTAGAACAGTACAAGTGTGGCACTGTACAAATATTGAGTTTTATTTTAGTATGTGTTTTTTACACTGATATAAATGGACCATGCATCAAAAAGCATGTGACGCAGTCCAAATAAACCACATAGTCAACGTTCAAAGAACCATCAAAGAGTATCTGTGCTAAAACCTGAACTTCCTGTACACTGAGCCTCATTTCCACTATAAAGACACAATACAGACACACAATGAACAACATATTTTATATGATTCATGTTTATGTTTTTCTTTGCTTTCTCTATACAGTTCTTCACATGCTGGTGCAGCACAGGATCATCTCTACAGTCTGATAATAACAGTTCAATGTGAGATTCAGGTCCAGTCTTGGTCTTGATGACATCAAATGGATTTGTCCCGCGGTCCATCAACTGTGGCACGGAACAGCTGCCTCTGAGAGGTGGAGACTTTGGGAGGAACCTGGCTCTTTTTTTTTCTGTTCTACACCTGAGAATACAGTCAAAACACTTTGGGTGAACACGCTGTTGGTGTTTTTCTATTTCTTCAGTACATGAAGTGACAACGCTGTTGTCTTACGTGTCTCTTGTAGAAAAGGATGTAGGATGACTCCCTCCGCTGCTCACACACAGACGCTCCTGTTGTGTTAGTGACCATTGAGTCGTTGAAAGTGAGCCAATGGTCAGTTGTTTGGGACAGAGAGTCGTCTGGATGAACACTGTCACAGATGTAGTGTCCTGCTGCTCCATTTGAGGCAAAATGGCTGACGACGCTGATTAGACTGTAGCAGCCATCACCCTAAGAGGGAACACAGGGACATACTTAAGGGAAAGTTGTCGTTTGTTTTACTGCCATACTCTGCAGGAGCATGAGTGGTTAACCAGTGATTGTTATCCTGTTTGGCTTTATGCCCAGGCAAAGGCGAACACTCTTAGATACTGTTCGCAAAGCTGCCAGTTCTGACCCACAGCCTAGGACCCTGTGCCAAAAGACTGACCAGACAATGTTGGTTGAGTTCACGTTTTTTTCAATCTTTTGTTTCGTTCTTTCTACGCAGATCCCTCTGTTCCCCAGGGATCCTAATGTAAAAATGAGAGCAATAGATAGATATTTGGGTTTATGTTCTGTCTTTAGATCCTTCGTTTTTTTTTTTTGTTTTTTTTTAATTATAGATGTTGAATTATAGCTTTCTTTGTTTGATTTGAGTCGTTGACTTCACTCAGTGCAGATGTTGATACAATGGCAATGCTACTTCAATATATATAAAATACATGATGGTGCTGTGGACCTGAACATGAGGAAATTTTCTCTATCCGGACCTCCTGAAATCTTAATTGACTACCCCTGATATAGGCCCATATCTTTGTTGAATACAGACCTACGTATATTAACATCCATATGCATACGCAGTGAGGCTATAATGTTTTTTTTTAGCAAGTGTTAAGTAATGTAACCTGTAACATGTTTCATAAATTACAAATGGAGAATATGACTTGGCTGCAGCTCTAAAAAAAAAACTTCAGTCAAAAGATTTTTTTTTTTTTTTGCTTTAATCCATGAAAATATTATTTATTATTTATTTATTTTTTATATTTATTTATTTATTTATTATTTAAAATATTATCCATGAAAATATTATTTATTTATTTATTATATGTATTTATTTATTATTAAAAATATTATCCATGAAAATTTATTTTATTTTATTTTAATCCATCCATTTATTTCCATTTCCGCTGCTTATTATTTAATTACCTATTGTTATGTTTGCGGAGTGGCAGAGTGGGGTGGTGGTCCCTATTTTCAAAAAGAGGGACCGGAGGTGCGCCAATTATCAGGGTATTACATTATTCCCTTACTCCTGGAAAGGAGGCTCCAGCTTTCGCCATATTAGAGCGTTTCTTTCTTTTCTAACTTGAATTGCAGCAAAAGAATGAAGCATCTTTTGCTGCTATATATTATTTTTTAAACATTTTCGTTTATTTTAGGCTGTAGATTTTTACTTCACCACTCCAAGATTATTGTTCAATTCAATTCAATTCAATTCAATTATTATAGCGCCATATCATAACTTCAGTTATCTCATGACACTTTTCATACAGAGCAGGTCTAGACCGTACTCTTTATAATGTTTTTTACAGAGACCCAACAATTCCACCATGAGCAAGCACTTGGCGACGGTGGCGAGGAAAAACTTCCTTTTAACAGGCAGAAACCTCGGGCAGAACCAAGCTCATTGGTAGACGGTCATCCACCGCGACCGGTTGAGTTAAAGATAGAGAGGGGCAGATAGGGGGGGAGGGGAGCGAGAGAGAGAGAGAGAGAGAAGGGGAGAGAGAGGGGGGGGGAGAGGGAGAGAGAGAGAGAGCGAGAGGGGGTCCAGTCTTCAGGTCCAGTCTTCAGGTCCAGTCTTGGTCTTGATGACATCAAATGGATTTGTCCTGCGGTCCATCAGCTGTGGCACGGAACAGCTGCCTCTGAGAGGTGGAGACTTTGGGAGGAACCTGGCTCTTTTTTTCTGCTCTACACCTGAGAATACAGTCAAAACACTTTGGGTGAACACGCTGTTGGTGTTTTTCTATTTCTTCAGTACATGAAGTGACAGCACTGTTGTCTTACGTGTCTCTTGTAGAAAAGGATGTAGGATGACTCCCTCCGCTGCTCACACACAGACGCTCCTGTTGTGTTAGTGACCATTGAGTCGTTGAAAGTGAGCCAATGGTCAGTTGTTTGGGACAGAGAGTCGTCTGGATGAACACTGTCACAGATGTAGTGTCCTGCTGCTCCATTTGAGCCAAAATGGCTGACGACGCTGATTAGACTGTAGCAGCCATCACCCTAAGAGGGAACACAGGTGATAAGAGCTTCATATTCATGTACACACATTTACTTTCACACCACCCTGGTGGTTCTATTTGTTTTCCCTTACCTGGTTGGAGGACACCACCAGGTCCCTGGGCAGCTCGACGGGGTCATGCAACTTCACCAGCTCATAGGTGGGCGAGTAGATGAAGCGTTTTAGGTGCAAGATGAGCACGCTGTAGAATCAAGTCAAAGCAGAAGTCTGTTTATTTCTGTTTTCTCTATGTTTGTTTCTGTGTTTTGTCAGACTATCGTGATGTCACTCACTTTGGCAGGGTCTCGAATGCCATGCTCTGGCCAGATGTGTTTCCTCCACACTCACATTTGTACTCCAACTCTGCCTCCTGCAGATGAAAGACGACAGGCTGCATGTTATAGAAACGTGTCCACGCACACACAAACACAAACTGCCTAGGTGTGTGTTCAGTCAGTGATGTGATTGAATGAGGACAGGTAGATCTTACCTTCACGTACTCCTGGAGCATCTCCTTCACGGAGACCAAAGGGATCAGATCCAGAGACAGGTTTGTGAACTCCTCCTTCCTGTTTGACTGGGCTCCACATCTGCACAAAAATACACACACAGCCACAGAGGTCACATATGGGCAAAATGAATTGATTGAATCGACATTAAAGCCTTAATACATGAGAAAAATTGGACAATATGGCACGAAACTTGCTGACATTTAAAGTGTACAATCACAATAATTAAATTAGATTAAGGCTAACGGTCTGTAATGTCTGTATTATAATGATGTTGGTAATTCAAATACTCTGTGGTGTCCTAAATTAATACTAATGGGGTGAAACATTGAACGTTTTCAACCTGACGCTTGACATTGTGTGTGTGTGTGTGTGTGTGTGTGTGTGTGTGTGTGTGTGTGTGTGTGTGGCGCTTCACTTCTTGCATGTCCTGGTCATCTCGATTTTAAACACCAGGTGACGCTCAACAGGGCAGATGTATCTCCTGTTCATGTTGGCTGCGTTGACCTGCAGCAGAGAGGACAGACTCCTCACCTGGTCCAGGACTGAGGTCAAGAACTCATGAGCATCCTAAACACACAAGAACACATATTATGAGTTTATAAAGCTCTCAGTAGAAAGGTGAAATCATAAAACATGAAGCCAGTTGACTCACCTCTTGATTCTGGTCACTGAAACTTAGGCCCTGGGTCGAGGCTGCCTTCCGGAATGAGCGCAGCAAGCACCTTTTATTCCAGGTGTCTGAGGAGGGGTGTGCATCTCTGATTGCCATGAAGGATCTGCAGAGGGTGCCAGAAAAGAGATCTGTTATGTCACTTTGTTCTTCAAGTTTGTGGAGGAACTTGGGGGGTCATATGAGTGATTGATATTATGTGTTTGTGTGTATGTGTGGGCTGCTGTACCTAATCAGTTTTGCCTCAGGGACTGAACTCCAAACCGGCTTCTGGTACATGATGTCCTTGATCAAATGCACCATGGCAAACAGACTCTGCAGGATGGAGTTCATGTAGCAGCTCTGGTTGATGTTTGGAAACCTGACAAATCAAAACACAGTCAAAACACACGTGAGCGTCATCAGTCCTTCACTGACCAGTCACAAACGGGAGCATATTTTTGATTCATTCATGTCTTGTTCGACGACTTTAAATCTTGTGCTGATCTTGCAGCGCTTACCCGAGGCGACTGATGTAATTGACACTGCAATTGACTTCGATGGTGCACTGCTTTACACCAACTCTGGCACCAATGTTCAGCTCTTCCTTCATGACTGCCTCAAGGGTGGCTGCTTCATGCTTTATGGTGCCATTGACACGCAACTCAGAAATGACCATAACTTCGGATGGGTCATCACGGTCAAGCGGTTGAAACGGCACCACCTCATCGGCTGTGTTTTCGTTCTCGTGGCTAATTTATAGTAAAGAGATGGTATATTACAGAAAGAGAAAGTCAACAGTCAACATTTACGTGTGTGAGCTGGAGACTGATTTTGTTTTCTCCTGACAGACAGTGACAGCAGCATTAAATAAATGGTCATACCTCTTTGGTGCCTCCTCCGGAGCTGGACTAACACGATGGCCTCTCTGTTGGTGTAAAATCAAACTCTTATTGTTGAACAATGCAAAGACAGACTAATAAACTATATTAGTACAGTTATTTCATTTAGTCCAGACTGCTAACTGTCTGGTTGATGGCTCTTTTTGCAAAACATACCTTGCAGCATTTAAACAACCGATGGAACCAATCAGGCTTTTCAGCTGTTGGATGTGCCTTTGTAGATTTGGCTGAAGGGGTGGCTTCAGTTCTGGAGAGAAATACACTGGTTATTTCATTGTAGAGGGTGCTCTAAAATACTTCTGTGTACAAACAAGCTAACAAAAAACATGAATATAAAATGTAAATGTGTTCTAGATGAAGTGTCTTACCTTTCCTCTTTGGGATTAGTATGCTCTTTCTGTAGAGTAAAAAGAAATTCAGCATTGTGAGTAACTCATGTCAAGCATGTTTTGTGGTTACTTGCAACTAAAAAGTCTAACTATGAATCTTTTAGTTGACTAAAATTAGGTCAGAATTAATAAGCTCTGACATGTATGTATGTTGTATGTCAAACATACCAGACAATGGCCAAAGAGGATATTCTTCCATAACTTCTTTTTAGGTTTTGCAGCCTCAGATGACTTTGCTGAGACTGGAGCAGGGGTGGCAGCAGCACTGCTGGTACACAGAAACACAGATGGGTTTTGGGTTGAATAAATTATGAAATCATACAAAACAATTCAATAAGGTAGCTGAAACTGACAGTTATCAATTGTCTTACCTCTTATGAGAGCTGAGGATGCTCACATCTGCCACAGAATTCTTCGGGACATAATAAAGACAAATTATTCAATTTGAATGTTTACAGAAAAATAATTCAGTTCACAGAAAATATGTAAGAGACATTTCATTGGATCAAAGTCTAAACAATGCAAACTTTTTCAGTCCAAAGGTCACATGAATCTACAATAAACTGTATAGTTCATCAACATACCTTTCGAAAATGACGCTGTAGAAACATTTTGGTCTCTGTTTTGATCAATATCACACTTGGAAATATCTCAATCACCTCTACTATCCAACTGAATCTGATATATCTGAAACACTGCCTTTAAACTTGAGCAAAGTTCCAATTCCAGAATATGACATTCATTCTATGCATTCCATAATTTGCATAAATACCGTGTAAATATGTATGCAATATATAAGTTAAGATAATATAAACTTTAATGACCTATATGTACTAAACTACATATACTTTGTCAGTCCCCACTAGAGAGCTGAAAGCATTTAGATTCTTAATGCTCTTACTTAATGCTAAAATTACAGATAAAACAAAAATAAAAAGAAATATGCTCCATTTTTAACCTTATTCAAAATTTCATTCAAGGAAATAGACATTATGTCATCAAATGATCTTGTTTGCCATCTTACTCAGACTCAGATGAGAATATGGTACTAGTTTAATATCTGTGTGACCAGGACATGGAAGATGTGTAGCCTAGCTTAACTCATCCGAAGCTAGCAGGTGGAAACTGATAAAGTGATTTAACCACGGAATTTGCACATATGTTTAACCTGAGGCATGTACTCTTATACTGCATTGGTTGGGTAGGATGGGTACAGTACCTGCGGAGTGGCAGAGTGGGGTGGTGGTCCCTATTTTCAAAAAGAGGGACTGGAGGGTGTGCGCCAATTATCAGGGTATTACACTATTCCCTTACTCCAGGGTGCTGGAAAGGAGGCTCCAGCTATTGGCATATTAGAGCGTTTCTTTTTAACTCTTTTTAACTTGGGTCCAGACTTCAGGTCCAGTCTTGGTCTTGATGACATCAAATGGATTCCTCTGAGAGGTGGAAACTTCTGGAGGAACCTGGCTCTTTTTTTCTTTTTCTGTTCTACACCTGAGAATACAGTCAAAACACTTTGGGTGAACACGCTGTTGGTGTTTTCCTTTTTCTTCAGTACATGACGTTAAGTTCATAATCTTTTTCAAAATAGCACAATGAAAATGTTATTACATTACATGATTTAATATAACTATGTGGTGTGTGTCTTATTTTTAATATCCAAGGCCAAAACATGCATTTTGAATTGGTTTGGCTCAATTTCTTAGCAGGTTTCTGATGATTGGGGATGATATATTTACTCTACAGGCCACCACTGACAAATTGCCATTGATTACAAGTTACTTACCTTATCCATTGTGAATAATACAGACCATTTGCCTTTCAACTCTTCCATTCCTGATTCTTTTTCCACAATTTCCTGGGTTTGCTGTGAAAAAGTCTTGTCCATTTTTCCTGTATCACTGCACCATTTTTTCACTTCTGTACTATGAGCTAGCTAAAAACAACAATAAGAGCAGTAGTATTAGTTGTAGCAGAAATATTGGCCATAAATTATATCCATTGGGTTGGAGGGGTGGGAGTGGATGGGTTGTGTCAGGGTTTTATTATGTGAAGCACTTTGTGTTCCCTGTTTTGTATGAAAAGTGCTATCCAAATAAAGTTTGACTGATTAAGTATGTTCACAATATTTGTATAACAACATGTTAAACAGTAAAGCAAAGTCACCATATACACTAACATATATGCTAACCTGTGCACTGACACATCCCTCATTGTAAATCCGTACCTCTGGATTAAGGTGACTGACAGGCTGCTCTGGAGTCACAGCTTTGGAGAGGAGAGTAGGGGGGTGCATAACCTTTAAGGAAAAGTGTTTCAGGTTAATTATTGTTGGATTAACAAAAAGGGGTGCATGTCTGAAATGGCTGAATTCACCCTCTACACCTTATAAACTCAACGGTCATGTGCAGTAATGTTAAACAGACAGTTTTGTGCATGTGTAAGCATCTCTGCTGAGGCTGACACACACAACAGACCTCCGTCAAATTACATTTTGTTTGTTTGTGACAAGTTTTAAGAAGTTGGTCTGTAGTATTTACTCTAAATGTTATGCCACTTACATTAACGTTAACGTATATTTCAGTGTTCAGTTGGGTAAATTGTGTCCCCGGAGTTTCCCCCTCTTCCCCTGACTTCTGCTGTGGCTCTGTGTGTGTTGGGGAGCTCAGCCCCGCCCTTGGCAAAAACATGTCCAGCAGCACAGGCCCCAGACCAGCTAATACTAACACAGTGATCCTCACTATTTTTTTTACAAGAGCCACATTGGCAGTGCAAAATCAAAAGGAGATCTACTTTTACGACAACATACTAAGTCACCTTTGCAAATGTGCATTTCATGGGCATGGAAGGGGGTTTCAATAAAATTGAAAATCTCCTTATGTTCAGTCACATCACTGAATCTGGATTCAAACTCACCCTTCAGCTCCTCCAAAACTTCAACAAATCTGCTGTAGCTGAAGTGCTGCTGCAGAGATGGGTCACTTGTGGTTGTTGCTCTGAGTTTAGGGAAGTGGATGAGTTCTCTGTCAGGTATCCACAGAGCAGTTATTTTGTTTTGGAATGCTCTGACTGCCCTCAGCATGGCACTTGGAAGCTTGTCTCTCCCTTGGAGCTGCAAGTTGAGAGTGTCCAGGTGACAGGTAATGTCAGTAAGGAGGGCCAGCTGTATGATCCAGTATGGGTCTTTCAGCTCTGGCTGGTGTTTCCCCTTGAAACTGTTGATCTCAGGAAGGAGGTTCAGGAACCGCTCCAGCACCCTTCCACGGGACAACCATCTTACTTAACTATGCAACACTAAATCGCTGTACTCTGTGTCATAGTCCTGGATTAACTGTCTGAACTGTCTGTGGCGTAGTGCTCTTGAAACAATGTAATTGACCACATGCACAACCCTTTGCATCACATTTTGGAATTCACTGTTTCACTGAGCTTTGATACCAGTGCCTCCTGATGGATGATGCAGTGGAAGCTGATGAAATTGGGGATTTCATCTCTTTTCTTCATGAGGCCAACAAGACCCTTCTCTTTGCCTCGCATGCTTGGAGCACCATGAGTACACACACTTGCAAGTTTGGACCAGCTGAGATGATTTTCCTCAAAAAATACTAAAAGTGCATTCAGTATATCCTCACCTCTTGTTGGCCATGGAGTGGTAGTAAGCACAACATTTCCTCTTGAAAAGAGTTTTCTTTTGGGAACCTCACCCAAGTGCACAGCTGAGCAACGTCAGTGACGTCTGTGCTTTCGTCCACTGCGATGCTGAAACAAGGTGCAGCGCGCAGATCAGCCAACACCTGGTCATGTATGTCCTTTCCGATGTCTTCCATTCGCCTCATTATTGTTGAATCAGACAGCTGTAACCCTTTTATTTGTTTAATGATGGCGTCCTTGTTGTCAAAGTCTGTGAACAGTATTTCTGCTGAAGCCAAAAAACAGTCTTTCACTATTTCTGAGTCTGAGAAGGGTTTTTTAGCCCGCGCCAAAATCCACGCTATTTCATAAGACGCCTCTGTTAAACGCTCTGCAGTGGAGGTTGTCTGGAAGATTTTGCTGCTCACAAAGTGAAGCAGTGAGCTGTGCTATTTTCTTCTTTCCTAGTTCACTGCCAGGTGGGTAACTTTCATTGAATTTTGGATGCGCCATTTTGAAATGGCGCTCCAAGTTGCTTGGTTTGAAACCGGCACGGGTTTGTTTGCATATTAAGCACAGAGGGTTCATGCCATGCAGAACAAATAAGAATTTGTCTGTCCACTTGTCTTGACATTTTCTGTGCTCATCTTGTATGCTTCGTATTTTTCGTTTCTTACTGGGTAACGTTACACCTGCCGTTTGTCTGCTCGTCCCCTCTCTGGTGTCTTCGTGCTGATTTTTGTTTGCCGCTTACTCAGCCACTCCACTATTTGTTACAACACTGTGTGTCTGTCCGTCTGGTTTTTGAGCTCATTTCTGTCCCTTTTTTATTAAAAACCGGTCCATTTTGTGTTTCACGCCGACTAGCGGAGCTAATGTCACCTGCCTGCAAACATGCGCTGCGGTCAAGTGTTGTAAACAATGCCACATGGCATGCGGGCTGCGTTGCCAGGTTTGACGATGCCCCCTTTAGGAAGCACCATTAAGTCTTAATAACTTCCTTTCACCTTCATTATTTGGGTGAAGGGAGAAGTATAATTCAGATGTTTGCGTTTTTGTAGTGCAGTGTTGTATGTTTATGAAGCACATTTGAAAAAATGTATTGGCTGTGTTACCACATTGGAAGCTACCATGCGAGCCACCAATTATAGCTTGACGAGCTGCATGTGGCTCGTGAGCCGCGCAATGAGTAACTCTGTACTTATATATTCAAGCCTTATCATACTACCATTATTTTTAATTACGTGACTGTAAAATTACTGTATTAACAATATAGAACAGTGAAAGCTTCCCCCTTCGCACGCAAAATGAATGCAAAAAGCTAGGTTTAGCTAGTGCTAATGTTAGCTAACATGCTAACACATATTAAAAAAAAAAGTACTTGCCCAGCCTGCCACTAACCATAAATATGAAAATTAAACATGTTTTCCTTAAAACAACATAATTTTGATTTCTTACATCGCCATCGTCTTCCCTTTCGAAGCGAGGTAATGGTGGACAGCAAAACTCGAGCGGGAGTGAACTGTGACGTCGTGTGGTCACATGACCTGACATCTCTGGTTTGAAGTGAAATTATCATTATAGTCAACGTAATATTTTTAGTTTATTCTGTACAAAGCATATTTTGCTTTAAGGTAAACTGAAAAAATCTGGTTTAAACCAGAAACCAACATTTTCCATTAGTCCAAAGTGTTATGGAATTTTCCTGCGATCCTGATGGCTCTGCGGGTGAGAGAGACACCAATGATCTTCTCAGCTGCTCTCACAATGCGATGCAGAGTCTTGCGGCAGGACACGGTGCAGGCGCCGTACCACACTCAGTCATTTGAGTCATTTGTCCATAAACATAAATTCTACCAGTGAAACACAAGCCCGTCTGTCTTAGACTACAAATAGGCTAAATAAATTCAAATTTGAGAGCTGTTATACGAGGAGGGCAGTCTACTGTTTGTGCATTTGAAATTTTGATGCAAGAAATAAAACTTTGCATTTTCATTGCATTAATTATGAGGCTGTAAGTACTTCACAATTTTTTTATTCAGCTGCATTACATTCAACTGACACAAATACAGTATTATATTCTCATAGCTCACAGTCAGCATCACTCATTCAACTGTAAATACAGTAAATGACATCATAGAAATGTGGCGACTATAACTAACACACTAACAGTGTTTAGGCTGTATCAAGTGCAGCGAATAAGAACATCATTAATAACAACATATAATGCTGCAGTTAAAATAACGTTAATTACGTTTTGTCCCTCTTACATTGTTTTTAGCCTCTGAGCAGTGGCGGCTGGTGAAAAATAATCTAGGTGGGGCTGTACCATACCATCCCATCCCGATACAATTAACACAAACTGCAGGATACCAGTGCTCTGTGAAATAATAAGTAATTATTTAATGCCAATATAAAACATTTGAGCCATGCTTATACAAAAACAAACACTGCACAATCACAAGCTTTACATGTAAAACAGAACTTATAAACAACTGACGTATAAATTTCTAACAAAGCAGAACATGTTGGAAAGGCTGTGGACTTTAAACCAGGGCCTCCTGTGACAGAGCTGATCAGCTGTTGAGCTCATGACACGGTGGTTAGATTAATAAATGTTTATATGAACTCTTACACTGTATAAATTATGTATAATATAGAAATGTATATCGTGGTTGAACTCAAACCTTACATATACAGTAATATTAGCTTCCCTTTTTCTCTAGCTTGCTGTCTGATATCATGGTCAGGTTGATCTGGGCCCATCTCTTTCACATGTAGTTTGTCCGGCAAAGTTCTCCTCTCAAACAGTGCTGAAGGAGTGATTTTACCGTAGTGAGGGTCTTAGAAGAGTACCGTTACGTACATAGACATAATAAAGAGTAGACGCCGCATTGGCTGCTGGGGCACAAGAAATGCGGCCGCCATCTTGGACCGGTCATCCTACCCGCAAACCACCAAAGCAGCGCGATGCCTGAGCACTGTGCGGCCTATTGCTGTCAAAATAGGCGGACTATTCAAAACAGGGCTTGGGGGATTGCTTTTCAGAAGTAAGATTGAACATTATTATTGGTTGTACTTTGTGAATAGAATATTACTGTACTGTATTTATGTCCACCAGCGAAATCAGACAACAGAACATCTGACTGTAGAATAGCAAACAAGCTAACTCACAATTTCAGCAGCTTTGGTTCATTATCAAAATAGGAGTTTTGTTGAAGAAAGGTTCTAAGACATTTGAAGGAAGAAAATAGGAAGAAGAAGTAAATAGGAATAATAGGAAATATGAAGATAGGAAATAGAAAAATAGGAAGAAGAAGGTAGAAAATAAGCTTCGTAAAATCTCCCGTTTTCATTTTGAAGGTTTCCCAGAGACAGAGATGGTAGGAAGAAGTGGGAAGTGGCTGTGAGGAGGGAAGGATTCACTGCAAGTGATTCATCCGTGCTTTGCAGTGATCATTTTAAGCAGGACAACTTTGACAGGACAGGTCAGATTGTCCGACTCAGAGATGGTGTTATTCCATCCATCTTCAGCTTCCCGGTTCATCTCCAAAGAGTAGGTGTATCATCATAAGGCTATTAGCATTCATAAATGTAAATATTCTATTATCAATCACAGGGCAGGGTGAGATACTTGTGTATATACTTGCATACCCTGTATACTATATATATTTCTTTTCAAGTATTATGCTTCTTCATTTTAGCCGGAAAAGGGCAGGACTACGTCTACCTCCAGCAGAGCTGAAGAGAGCCTGTCTGTGGCCTCTCAGGAGGCCCCAAAAACTGCAACCTCACACCCACAACCTCAGCCTAATGATGTGAGTATTTCTGTTTTAAACATCATATCATAATGGTCCTGAACATATTAAAATCTCACTTATTTGCTGCCACTCATATTAAACACACTCACAAATAAACCCATACACACACAATTGAAGACATGTTGAACATGCATTCCTGGCACATATACACACACACACACACACACACACACACAGTGCTGGCAGTGGCTTTGACAGGTGATGACTATAAGAAAGAATGTGGGTCCTAGTGGTGTCAAATTGATGTGTGTGAAGTGAGACAATCAAACCATGTTCATCCCTCTTTCTACTAGGATCATGGCTATGCCTTGCCTGCTTCTCCTACCTCTCTTAAGGCCAGACTCAATGAAGCCTTAGCAAGAGTGGAAAGTCTGGAGCGAGAGAAGAAGAACGCCATGGCCAGAGAAAAGAGGGCAAAGACCACAGTGAAGAGTCTTTTTGGAGATTTGAGGGATAATAACCTTATTAATGAAGAGCTCAAAGAGAGGCTTGAATTCTACTCAGGTAAGACGAAATTAGCACTTTGAAATGCATCTACATCTTATTCTTACACTCTTTATTAAACTCCTTGTTGTTATCTGAAGGGGACTTATTAATTTTTGCTCATAAAATTTCAGATCTTCAGATAGACTTCATGGCAAAGCAGGGCCATGAGTACACAAAGGCCTACAGAGAGTTTGCCCTCACACTCCATCTGCATGGTCCAAAGGCATACAAATACCTGAGAGAGACTCGACATTTTCCCCTCCCACATCCACATACATTACAAAGGTAGTCTTAATGTTGTCCGATTGAATTTTTGGAAATTACTGACGCAAATACGTTAAATAGCTACTTCTCTTTTTTTTTTTTTTTTTTACAGGTGGCTGTGTTCGGTGGATGACAAGCCAGGCTTAAATAAAATGATGCTGGACATGCTGGAGAGGAGATGCCGGGAAGACCAGGCTAAATATGGATGCGTTGCACTCATGTTGGATGCCATGGCCATCAGAAAACACGTGCAATATAATCCACATACCCAGTCAATGTCTGGTTTTGTAGACCTGGGTGATGGAAACAGCGAGACTGATGTTGCTACTGAGGCTCTTGTGTTGATAGTGGTTGGAATACAAGGACATTGGAAGGCTCCCATTGCATACTACCTGATGAATTCTCTGTCACCAGAAACACAAAGGGTCCTTCTCAGTCATGCTTTGGAGGAGCTGCATGCACGGGGCATTCGGGTGGTATGTGTAACAATGGATGGGCATGCCTCCAACGTCAGAATGTGCAATCAACTTGGGTGTGAGCTGAAGGGAAACCCACGAGAGCCGCTTAAAACCAGTTTTCCGCATCCAGTGACTGGTGAGAAAGTATTTGTAATGATGGACGCATGCCACATGCTGAAGTTGGCACGTAATATGTTGCAGGTAAATGATGATCGTTGTAGACCTATTTGTACAAGTTATGTCTCTGCTGCTAAAAGTTATATCTAAATATTGTTGTCTTTGCACAGTTATGGTTGGACGTGATGACCAACATTTTGCTGTTTGTACTTGTTTTAACAGTGACTGATTCTTACTCTGCAGGCGTACAGTCCAATTGCAACGACCACCGGACAGATCAATTGGAGGTACATCAATCATCTCAATGATGTGCAAAAAAAAGATGGACTGCATGCTGCCAATAAAATTACAGACAAACATGTCAACTTTGAGAACCACAAGATGAGGGTGTCCCTGGCTGCGCAAACACTGAGTCGCTCCGTGTCAGTAGCTCTCCGCACAATGAGGGATCTTGGGTACTCTCAGTTTAAAAACTGTGAGGCAACGGCAGAATTCATTCATTGAGGTAATACAATTAGTGATTATAGAACCAAGTACATGTTTTTTTATAATAATTCATCAAAATTTGATTTGAGCATCAGGAACAATTCGTTGATAATTCTGACACTCTAAATTCAACATGCAAATATTGTCATAAACCGTGATATTGCATATTCTTCATAAATACAAAAGTTTGTACATAACCTTATACATACCTTCACAAATTTTAGAGTGGTAAAGCTCTGTGTGAAATTTGCTGTAGTACAAAGCAGGCCTATGGAGAGAAGGAAGTCAAGCAAATACTAATACTTGCATGTTTACACGTTGAACATACAGTTTAGAAATAAGTACTCTGTTCTCTGTATATTTTGAATAGATGAGTATTGATTTCAACTATCTGATACCTAATGAAACCCTGTAATGATAGTGATTTAAATGCCGATATTTCTTTATAGATGATTGACAGGCTGTTCAATACCATGAATGGACGCAATCCTCGTGCCAAAGGATTCAAAGCTCCCTTGGGTGCTTTGAATTGGATGGAGAGAAAAGCATTTTTGTCAAGAGCCAGGGAGTACTTGCTCACTTTGGTGACAAAAGATGGAACACCTCTTCATCAATCTAAGAGGTCTATTAAAATAGTGCTTGTTATTCATGCATGAAAAGTTCATGACATGAGTTCAACGCTGTTCTCTTATGCATCGAGTTCCTAAGATGCTCCGTTCTCTGCATCAGGTTCATATGATGCTACTGTTACAATGTTTTTTCCTTTAGTTTTGTCTCTGTTCAAATTGTTTTGTATTCAGTCCCACACAAGTGTCATAACAGTAAGTATGCTAACATGATGCTCTTTTATTTCAATTTTTTTCAGTGTTCAGTTTTGTTTGTCGGAATTGTCTTGTATTCAGTGTGTTTCAGGTCCCAGATGCTTCTAAATGGTATGTATTACACCACATCAAGTTTATGCAGGTGTCAGAAGGATGGTATGTACGTTGATATTATGTTCTTTTGTTTCAATGTTTTTCAATCTGCAGTTTTGTTTCTATTTGAATTATCCTGTATTCAGTGTGTTTCAGGTCCTAGATGTTTCTAAACGGTATGTATTACACAACATCAAGTACATGTAGGTGTCAAAATGGTATGTATTGCATGTGTTCTTGTTCTCAAGTTCTCCCAGTTCTGCAATTTCATTGTTCTTGTTAGCTAAGTGTCCTACAAATATACTGTATAAGTGATGTGATGTGATAGGCACTCAAGAATTGGTGATTACACATTACTGATGGATGTGGTGGAAAATTCACTTTACTGCTTTGAATGAACAAAATTATATGGTGCTTTCTTGAGGTGTCTTGTTTTGCCATGATCAGAGTAATAAAACTTTTTTTTTTTGCAGGTACTTGTCTGTCATTGGATTTGTCATTAACATCGACACGTTGATGCTGATGATTCCTGAACTGCTCCAAGTTCAGCGGTATATCCTCACCTACAGGTTCAGCCAGGATCACTTGGAGCTCCTGTTTAATTCAGTCAGAGCGTCAGGTAGGGTTGATGTTCTTTTAATTACAATAAATTCTGAAAATATACTTAATGAATATCTCTGTGTGTTATGTCTTGTGAGTAATGTATGTATTGTGTGCCTGTTTTCCATACAAGGTGGCTGGAATAACAATCCATCTGCACGCCAGTTCCAGGCCATCTTCCGCCGCCTGATGGTTCGGTGTGGTGTCTCTCCTAGTGAGACAGGCAATGTGGCAGCCCAAGATGACACTGTGTCCTTGTCTGCAGTAGAGATGTCGTCTGCTGAAACTGCTGAAGAGCACCCATCTCCATTCGCTAACATTTCAGCCGTTGTGTGTGACCACAGCTATCTTCCCACTCGGTTTGGAGGTCTGGTGGAAAACGCTCTGGTCTACATAGCAGGATTTGTAGTCCGGCAGATTCTGCGAAAGCTGTCCTGTGATGTGTGCCGTGCGAGCTTGGTCAGAGATGCTGTACCATCATCATTTGATGAGAGCTACCACCTTCTAGCCCTGAAAAACAACGGTGGCCTTGTGATTCCATCACAAGGCACAGTGAAGGTGCTGAGAGCTGCAGAGAGGGTGATTCGCCGAGCTTCAACACAGCAAGCTCCAAAGCTGTCGACAGTCACGCACATCGTCCGGGAGGAGATTGGAACGGAGGATGTTTTTCTGCTTGGGGAACACACTGAGGAGACACAGTTTGGCATCGACAACCATCATTCCAGCTTGTTGTCATTGGTTGTGTCTGTGTTTCTGAAGATAAGGCTGCACCACATTGCCAAACTCACCTCTCTTGACCTGCAGAAAGGGAGCACGAGAAAGAAGCTCTGCAAAACAGTCCTCTTTCAGGGGTTTTAGCTCATGTAACACTTTCATGAGCAACTTTGTACATGTGTAAATATGGTTTGGGGCGGGGGGGTGTCATGTTCTTGTGTTTAACATTTTTATTCTCTCTTCGCTTTGTTATGCAAGTCTGAAAAGCAAGATGAGAGCGTGTAGAGGCATTTCCACTTCCTTCCCCTCCCCATTTGTTATCCAGGCTTTGTTCTAGTCACTCATGGTTGTCACTCTTTTTTATTCTGTTGTGTAACCCTATCTATATATATCTATATATCTATCTATATCTATATATATATATATATATATATATATATATATATATATCTATCTCTCTCTCTCTCTCTCTCTATATATATATATATATATATATATATATATTTATATATATATATATATATATATATATATATATATATATATATATATATTGCCACTATCTGCTTCTGCATCTCTATCATATATTAGTGTATATACAGGGTTCACAAGAAGTTTGGGATATTCGGCTTTCGGATGAAATTTCAGAATGCACCTTCTCTAAACTTTTGAATGCACATGTCAAACTGTTCAGTGTTTCAGTACTTGTTGCATAATTTTCCATAAATTTCACCCGAAAGTCAAATATCCCTAACTTTTTGTGAGTAGTGTATATACACTACATTGTGTGTTTTGCAAAATACCTATCATACATCACATATATCATATATCAGAATATTCTATTACTGTTAAGCCCACTATAAATATTAATATACGCCAAACCATGTGTCCTGTATCATAGCTACATGTATGACGTTTACAGCAAAAAAAAACGCGTGAAAATCAGTACGGAAGAAAAGATCCAGTCGACTCGGTTGAATCAGTGAATCATCTGGGTCCGCTGGATCAGCGAGTGATCCGCGGGTCTCCGGAGCTTTTTGAGTCTCCTGAGTCTTTTGGTTGATTCTCGGGTGTATCCGGCTCTGTACGGACAATGCATCTGAATCCAGGTCTGTGCCGGTGAGTCTGAGTCTGCAGGAAGACACGCTGATCCGCTGAGTCGTCTGAGTCATTTGAGTTTGCCGGATCAGCGAGCGATCCGCGGGTCTCATGAGTCTCCTGAGTCTTTTGGTTCTTTTGAATCTCGGGCGTTTCCAGCTCAGATTTACCCGATGGATCTGAATCTGAATCGGGGCCTGTGCTACTGAGTCTGAGTCTGCTCTGCAGGAAGTTACGATGTTCCCGAAGCTATTTTAGCGGCGGAAACGAGCTTATTGTTAACAATATTAGCGAGGCATGTTGTAATGAGATTGTAGAGGTTAAAAGGAGAGGAGTGAATGGCGCATTTTATCGTTTTAATTTGCATATGTGCCCGTGTTTAGGCTACTGCTAGGCGGATGTAGGACGGTAGAAGATCCGGGTTAATGGAGATTATGACTCGTGAATCCCGAGTCAGTTAGAGGATCCGGGTTAAAGATCCGGATGAATCGCGAATCATACACCACTACTCCAGACTAGAATATGCTGACAGTAACACTATCATGGGTAAAGACATTCTCTTTGGCTAATTCTGGGCGTATAGTATTTGTGGTGTTATCTTGGGGTTTAAAGTCTGACCACCAGGATGAGTTGGGCAGATTGTGAGACCGAGTCAGGCACTTCTGATGAACTTTGAGAGTGTCTCTAACTGGGGATTCACACCGGGGACGTAAGCACCACGGAACGGCTGCGCCGCGGTTTAGCTCCGTCCTCTGCCCGGCGTCAGTCCCCACCGGGCACGGGACGGCAGTGTAACAGCGGAATAGCGAGCCAGCCATATTCACGTGAGATCACGTGAGAATCCTGAACATACGCGAGACCCCGCGATAAACTGTGTATAAAGGAAACAACAACAAAAAACAGCTTACTTTGCTTCTCCGACGTTGAAGAGATTATAAAAAATCTGTTGTGTCATAAATTATTGTGTGTTGTTCCACTTCAACAATTAGTCTCTCGTCGTCCATGTTGAGACCCTTTGATCGATTGACTGCTGACCTGGTGCCACCGGTCATGACGTAATGTTGATGTGAAGCTGTGATAGGCTACGTGAACTGCGTATTGTGTGTTATTTTGAAAGGGGGCGGAAGTGTATTACGTTGATTCTGTGTCAGATTTCCTGTCTGGTGCAATCTGCTCTGTTGAGATTCACGCGATTTAGCAAAGGCTCCGTCAAAAATAGAAGTGCTACGGAATGATAGCACTGCAGAGTGGAGAGACGCTGCTGGGACGTTCTGCGGCGCACACGTTGGGAATGGTTTCATTGATAGAGTGGCAGCGATCAGCTCCGGTGACCGCGGCGCAGCCGTTCGCGGCGCTTACGTCCCCGGTGTGAATAAGGCTTAATTCTCCTTGGCAAAGTGTCAATAAATATTGCAGCATAAGACATCAGAGGCTCCTGAACAGTTTCTTCCCTGCTGACCTCACCATTGACCTTTGACTTCAGCAATTTCTCCACAACAAAATGTACTTCAACTAAATGACACAGGAGTTTCACCTTTTTCAGTGCAGATGAGAACATGATACTAGTCTGTGTGACCAGGACATGGAAGATGAGTAGCCTAGCTTAGCTCCAGTCCTAAAGTAGCAGATGGAAACTGGTAGCTTAGCTCCATCAAAAGTGAAAAATGCCTGTTATTTTTTTTCCTTTTTTATTGTATTATTATTATTATTATTAATTTTAATTGTGGTTTAGCAGCACTTTTTAAAACAATTTAAAAGTTACAGTATTTCTTAAACAACAGCAGCAACTTGCACTACACTCCCATTTTTCATGAGTTCAAGTAAATGATTAAAACTTTTTCTATGTACACCAAAGTTTTATTTCTCTAAAATTTGTGAATCTTTTAATGGCAATGACACATTGGACTGAAGTTTGGGCTGGAAACTGGGAACATTGTTCTATGGCTTGGGCTAAAAGCTGGGAGGACTGGGGATCCAGGGTGGGGAAGGAAGGTTGACGTGGCAAGACGAGCCAGGGCAGGCAGGACTGTAGGGGAAGAGAAGACGGAGTTAGAGAAGGAAAAAACAGGCAAGGACAGAAAACTAACGAGAGAATCCTGAACATACGTAAGACCCCGCGATAAACTGTGTATAAAGGAAACAACAACAACAAACAGCTTACTTTGCTTCTCTGACGTGGAAGAGATTATAAAAAGGATCATAAATTATTATTATTATAAATATTCTGAAAGGGGGCTGAAGTGTATTACGTTGATTCCGTGTCAGATTTCCTGTCTGGTGCTATCTGCTCTGTTGAGCTTCACGCGATTTAGCAACGGCTCCGTCAAAAATAGAAGTGCTACGGAATGATAGCACTGCAGAGCGGAGAGACGCTGCTGGGACGCTGATGAGACGTTCCGCAGTAATGTAACCTGTAACATGTTTCATAAATTACAAATGGAGAATATGACTTGGCTGCAGCTCTAAAAAAAACTTCAGTCAAAAGATTTATTTTTTTTTGCTTTAATTCATGAAAATATTATTTATTACATTCATTTATTTATTATTAAAAATATTATCCATGAAAATATTACTTATTATTTATTTATTATATTTATTTATTTATTATTAAAAATATTATCCATGAAAAATATTATTTATTATTTATTTATTATATTTATTTATTTATTATTTAAAATATTATCCATGAAAATTTATTTTATTTTATTTTAATCCATCCATTTATTTCCATTTCCGCTGCTTATTATTTAATTACCTTTTATTGTTGTTATTCTTATTTAACCACGGAATTTGCACATATGTTTAACCTGAGGCATGTACTCTTATACTGTATTGGTTGGGTAGGACGGGTACAGTACCTGCGGAGTGGCAGAGTGGGGTGGTGGTCCCTATTTTCAAAAAGAGGGGCCGGAGGTGCGCCAATTATCAGGGTATTACATTATTCCCTTACTCCTGGAAAGGAGGCTCCAGCTTTCGCCATATTAGAGCGTTTCTTTCTTTTCTAACTTGAATTGCAGCAAAAGAATGAAGCATCTTTTGCTGCTATATATTATTTTCTAAACATTTTCGTTTATTTTAGGCTGTAGATTTTTACTTCACCACTCCAAGATTATTGTTCAATTCAATTCAATTCAATTCAATTATTATAGCGCCATATCATAACTTCAGTTATCTCATGACACTTTTCATACAGAGCAGGTCTAGACCGTACTCTTTATAATGTTATTTACAGAGACCCAACAATTCCACCATGAGCAAGCACTTGGCGACGGTGGCGAGGAAAAACTTCCTTTTAACAGGCAGAAACCTCGGGCAGAACCAAGCTCATTGGTAGACGGTCATCCACCGCGACCGGTTGAGTTAAAGATAGAGAGGGGCAGATAGGGGGGGAGGGGAGCGAGAGAGAGAGAGAGAGAGAAGGGGAGAGTAAGAGGGGGGGAGAGTGAAAGAGAGAGAGAGCGAGAGGGGTCCAGTCTTCAGGTCCAGTCTTCAGGTCCAGTCTTGGTCTTGATGACATCAAATGGATTTGTCCTGCGGTCCATCAGCTGTGGCACGGAACAGCTGCCTCTGAGAGGTGGAGACTTTGGGAGGAACCTGGCTCTTTTTTTCTGCTCTACACCTGAGAATACAGTCAAAACACTTTGGGTGAACACGCTGTTGGTGTTTTTCTATTTCTTCAGTACATGAAGTGACAGCGCTGTTGTCTTACGTGTCTCTTGTAGAAAAGGATGTAGGATGACTCCCTCCGCTGCTCACACACAGACGCTCCTGTTGTGTTAGTGACCATTGAGTCGTTGAAAGTGAGCCAATGGTCAGTTGTTTGGGACAGAGAGTCGTCTGGATGAACACTGTCACAGATGTAGTGTCCTGCTGCTCCATTTGAGCCAAAATGGCTGACGACGCTGATTAGACTGTAGCAGCCATCACCCTAAGAGGGAACACAGGTGATAAGAGCTTCATATTCATGTACACACATTTACTTTCACACCACCCTGGTGGTTCTATTTGTTTTCCCTTACCTGGTTGGAGGACACCACCAGGTCCCTGGGCAGCTCGACGGGGTCATGCAACTTCACCAGCTCATAGGTGGGCGAGTAGATGAAGCGTTTTAGGTGCAAGATGAGCACGCTGTAGAATCAATTCAAAGCAGAAGTCTGTTTATTTCTGTTTTCTCTATGTTTGTTTCTGTGTTTTGTCAGACTATCGTGATGTCACTCACTTTGGCAGGGTCTCGAATGCCATGCTCTGGCCAGATGTGTTTCCTCCACACTCACATTTGTACTCCAACTCTGACTCCTGCAGATGAAAGACGACAGGCTGCATGTTATAGAAACGTGTCCACGCACACACAAACACAAACTGCCTAGGTGTGTGTTCAGTCAGTGATGTGATTGAATGAGGACAGGTAGATCTTACCTTCACGTACTCCTGGAGCATCTCCTTCACGGAGACCAAAGGGATCAGATCCAGAGACAGGTTTGTGAACTCCTCCTTCCTGTTTGACTGGGCTCCACATCTGCACAAAAATACACACACAGCCACAGAGGTCACATATGGGCAAAATGAATTGATTGAATCGACATTAAAGCCTTAATACATGAGAAAAATTGGACAATATCGCACGAAACTTGCTGACATTTAAAGTGTACAATCACAATAATTAAATTAGATTAAGGCTAACGGTCTGTAATGTCTGTATTATAATGATGTTGGTAATTCAAATACTCTGTGGTGTCCTAAATTAATACTAATGGGGTGAAACATTGAAAGGTTTCAACCTGACGCTTGACATTGTGTGTGTGTGTGTGTGTGTGTGTGTGTGTGTGTGTGGCGCTTCACTTCTTGCATGTCCTGGTCTTCTCGATTTTAAACACCAGGTGACGCTCAACAGGGCAGATGTATCTCCTGTTCATGTTGGCTGCGTTGACCTGCAGCAGAGAGGACAGACTCCTCACCTGGTCCAGGACTGAGGTCAAGAACTCATGAGCATCCTAAACACACAAGAACACATATTATGAGTTTATAAAGCTCTCAGTAGAAAGGTGAAATCATAAAACATGAAGCCAGTTGACTCACCTCTTGATTCTGGTCACTGAAACTTAGGCCCTGGGTTGAGGCTGCCTTCCGGAATGAGCGCAGCAAGCACCTTTTATTCCAGGTGTCTGAGGAGGGGTGTGCATCTCTGATTGCCATGAAGGATCTGCAGAGGGTGCCAGAAAAGAGATCTGTTATGTCACTTTGTTCTTCAAGTTTGTGGAGGAACTTGGGGGGTCATATGAGTGATTGATATTATGTGTTTGTGTGTATGTGTGGGCTGCTGTACCTAATCAGTTTTGCCTCAGGGACTGAACTCCAAACCGGCTTCTGGCACATGATGTCCTTGATCAAATGCACCATGGCAAACAGACTCTGCAGGATGGAGTTCATGTAGCAGCTCTGGTTGATGTTTGGAAACCTGACAAATCAAAACACAGTCAAAACACACGTGAGCGTCATCAGTCCTTCACTGACCAGTCACAAACGGGAGCATATTTTTGATTCATTCATGTCTTGTTCGACGACTTTAAATCTTGTGCTGATCTTGCGGCGCTTACCCGAGGCGACTGATGTAATTGACACTGCAATTGACTTCGATGGTGCACTGCTTTACACCAACTCTGGCACCAATGTTCAGCTCTTCCTTCATGACTGCCTCAAGGGTGGCTGCTTCATGCTTTATGGTGCCATTGACGCGCAACTCAGAAATGACCATAACTTCGGATGGCTCGTCACGGTCAAGCGGTTCAAACGGCACCACCTCATCGGCTGTGTTTTCGTTCTCGTGGCTAATTTATAGTAAAGAGATGATATATTACAGAAAGTCAACAGAGAAGTAACATTTATGTGTGTGAGCTGGAGACTGATTTTGTTTTCTCCTGACAGACAGTGAAAGCAGCATTAAATAAATGGTCATACCTCTTTGGTGCCTCCTCCGGAGCTGGACTAACACGATGGCATCTCTGTTGGTGTAAAATCAAACTCTTATTGTTGAACAATGCAAAGACAGACTAATAAACTATATTAGTACAGTTATTTCATTTAGTCCAGACTGCTAACTGTCTGGTTGATGGCTCTTTTTGCAAAACATACCTTGCAGCATTTAAACAACCGATGGAACCAACCAGGCTTTTCAGCTGTTGGATGTGCCTTTGTAGATTTGGCTGAAGGGGTGGCTTCAGTTCTGGAGAGAAATACACTGGTTATTTCATTGTAGAGGGTGCTCTAAAATACTTCTGTGTACAAACAAGCTAACAAAAAACATGAATATAAAATGTAAATGTGTTCTAGATGAAGTGTCTTACCTTTCCTCTTTGGGATTAGTATGCTCTTTCTGTAGAGTAAAAAGAAATTCAGCATTGTGAGTAACTCATGTCAAGCATGTTTTGTGGTTACTTGCAACTAAAAAGTCTAACTATGAATCTTTTAGTTGACTAAAATTAGGTCAGAATTAACAAGCTCTGACATGCATGTATGTTGTATGTCAAACATACCAGACAATGGCCAAAGAGGATATTCTTCCATAACCTCTTTTTAGGTTTTCCAGCCTCAGATGACTTTGATGAGACTGGAGCAGGGGTGGCAGCAGCACTGCTGGTACACAGAAACACAGATGGGTTTTGGGTTGAATAAATTATGAAATCATACAAAACAATTCATAAGGTAGCTGAAACTGACAGCTATCAATTGTCTTACCTCTTATGAGAGCTGAGGATGCTCACATCTGCCACAGAATTCTTCGGGACATAATAAAGACAAATTATTCAATTTGAATGTTTACAGAAAAATAATTCAGTTCACAGAAAATATGTAAGAGACATTTCATAGGATCAAAGTCTAAACAATGCATATTTTTTTTGTTCAAAGGTCACATGAATCTACAATAAACTGTATAGTTCATCAACATACCTTTCGAAAATGACGCTGTAGAAACATTTTGGTCTCTGTTTTGATCAATATCACACTTGGAAATATCTCAATCACCTCTACTATCCAACTGAATCTGATATATCTGAAACACTGCCTTTAAACTTGAGCAAAGTTCCAATTCCAGTAGAATATGACATCATTCATTCTATGCATTCCATAATTTGCATAAATTCCGTGTAAATATGTATGCAATATATAAGATAAGATAAACTTTAATGGCCTATATGTACTAAACTACATATACTTTGTCAGTCCCCACTACAGAGCTGAAAGCATTTAGATTCTTAATGCTCTTACTTAATGCTAAAATTACAGATAAAACAAAAGAAATACAGTATGCTCCATTTTTAACCTTATTCAAAATTTCATTCAAGGAAATAGACATTATGTCATCAAATGATCTTGTTTGCCATCTTACTCAGAGTCAGATGAGAATATGGTACTAGTTTAATATCTGTGCGACCAGGACATGGAAGATGTGTAGCCTAGCTTAATCCTAAGCTAGCAGGTGGAAACTGATAACTTAGCTCCATCAGAAGTGGAAGTGCCTCTATGTTATTTGTATCTTTTTTTTAAATTGTATTAACTTTTTTTTTTAAATTTTAATTGTGGTTTAGCAGCACTTTTTAAACAATTTAAAAGTTACAGTATTTTCTAAACAACAACCGCTAAGTGCATTGATGCATGGTGTAACAAATAACTTGCACTACACTCCGAACACCAAAGTTTTCTTTATCCAAAATTTCTTAAAATTAGCATTTTTTCTTTTCAAGATGCTATGCTATATGCTATTTTTGTATTTTATAATACAAATACAAGCTCCAAAATAGGGTCAAAACTCATAATTGCTGACGCGACAACGAGGGGCTGGAACCAGATCAGGCAGGACTGCAGGGGAAGAGAAGACAGAGTTAGAAAAGGAAAAAACAGACAAGGACAGAAAACTAACATATGAAGAAGAATAGCTTGATGTGTAGACTGCATCTGTGTGAAGGTGCAGGTCTGAGTGTTTGTAGAGGCCTTGATTAAAGATGACGTGCAGCTGGTGTGGTGCTGCTCCAACTCCAGCACACCTCCACTTACGAAATCACACACACACACACGGAGAGGGGAGAAAGTGAAAAGTGGGTAAAGTAGAGTACACACAAAATCATAACAATGCACTCATAAAGATTTTTTTTCTATTTATTATTCTTTAAAGACTTAAAGTAGACATGTTGACTATTGACCATGAACCTAGGACGAAACCTCACTGTGCATGTGGATCTTTGGCCACATGCACCCTCATCCTTAATAATGGAATACTCCAAGGCTGTGTTTTGAGTCCCCTGCTTTACTCACTGTACACACACAACTGTGTAGCCACTTTTGACTCCAACACCATCGTCAAATTTGCTGACGGCACAGCTGTGGTTGGCCTGATCACTGAAAACAATGAAAAAGTCTATCTGCAGGAAGTGGAGAACCTGACCTCCTGGTGTCAAGACAATAACCTGCTCCTGAATGTCAGCAAGACTATTAGTATTACCAGCTGCTGAACCAGCTGTTCACGTGTCTTACTGATGGGGGAATCTTTAATTCTACATGGCAACAAAATGGTCTTCCTCAAATATATGTGAGTGAGTAAGCAGGTTATCCTTCAATTGACCAACAGACAAGTAACCTATTTATCTACTTCCTACTTAGTAGGTAGGTTACCTGTCTGTTGGTCATCTGAACTTCATAGTTTCAAATGAATTGTTATCTCAAATTCACAAGCAGACAGAGATCTGCATCTGTTTTGTGCACACTCCAACCCCACTAAGTTGCCACCTCCAGATGACATTACTCCCAGATGATTGATGATTCACCTTCGACAACTCAGTGGTCATTGAAACAATTGCTGCATCCATTTGTGAGCAGTGCAGGAGTCGGCCTACATCCTGTTCTTCAAGGGTCAGGTAAGAAGACAGCAATGTTCAAATCCTGTACTGAAGTACAGGAAGTAGGAGACAGATACTTTAAAACACACCAACCAGTGTGTTTACTACAAGTGTTTTGTCTGTGTTATCAGGTGTAGAACAGGTTGGCATGTACCTGAAGAACTCCGAATGGAAAATTTTGACCAGATGATCTTCAACTGAAGACCTGATGCCAGGAGAAGAGACCCGAACATGCCAGAAGCCAAATGAAGAGTTCCTTTGCATCATCCAGTCCAGAGGAAAGCTGCTGGAAGATTAAGGAGATAAGTGTAAGGCAGAGGACATGGAAGTTGATGATGGACAACCACAAATACGTCCTGTGGTCAGGAGCAGCAGAAGGTCCCACAACCCTCAGGAAGATGGGCCACCGCTCCCCAAGCCAGGTTCCACCCAAGGTGTATTGCCTTAAGATCCAATTGTTCCTTGCCATAGTCGCTCCACAGTCGGCCGACTGATGTTTCTGTACTATACCAGCATTTGGTTTGATCTCTGGTGAGAACTGTAAACAGAAGGTAAAGAAAATGAAACATTATTTTGTTTTTTATAGTCTCTTAGTTTAAGTGCAAGTCCTTATGATGCAAATGAGGATCAGTGGACAGGAAGTTCCACAGGTTTTGAATGGATCTAGTCTTCGGCCTTTGAATGTCGGGGTTATGGGTTGGTCCACTGAAAGCTATTTCAGTCCCTACACTAGTTTGGGTTTACTAACTAAAGTTGTCCAACAGGTGTTTTACAGTTTGCAGTCGTACCTTGGTTTCCTAGGTATTGCTGCAAAACCTTTTATCAAAAACATTTTTTATTTTTATCAAAAGATAAAAAATAAAGTATGACGTATGGCTTGCGGACCCCCCAGTTTGAGAATTAAATGAAGTGCAGTAATGTAATCTCCAGTCATCCTGCGGGGGGCAGCACTGCGCCGTATTTGGGTCCAGCTCCTGACTCCTAAACCGGATGTGCGTCAGCAGTTAGCGAAGGCTGCCATTTTGACGTGAAGGGAGAAGAGCTGTGAAGCTGCGTGTTTGTTGTTCGGCGGTCTTTTTACACATAAACACAGGTCACCATGGCTATGCAAGCGGCGAAACGCGCTAATGTAAGTCTGACCGAGTTGGCAGGTGTATTATATGATTATTATAACGAAGAATATTAGCTCGGTTAAGGCTAGACGCTAGCGTCGCACAGCGTTAGCCAGTTAGCATGCTAACGCATTGAAAACAATCACGCTTATCTGCTAAAAGTCGACACATTTTGCTTTTTATTGAGACAGTACAACACATCTACTTATTTATGTGACTTATTTTGGGACAATTACGGTCTAACATGTTGTTTTAGGCACGTTAAAGCATGTACGCTTATGTAAACACTTTAGCATGTGTTAGCTAAGTTTGGTTATTGGCCTCTGGGAAACGTAGTTGGTCAAGAAGGTAACTTCGTTAATGGTCATTTTAAATGAATGAGTCAAACTGCAGCCTTTACCACAGTCCATCTATACATTAGATTAGGTTACTCTAAGTATGCTACATGTGTAGCATCATTGTCAAAGGCTCATGTTGTAACACCTCTGTGGTTTAACCTCTTTAACATGTAGCATGATGTTTGACTGTGTTTGTTTTGTGTCTGCAGATACGATTACCTCCAGAGGTGAACAGGATCCTGTACGTCAGGAATCTTCCTTACAAGATCACAGCCGAGGAAATGTACGATATCTTTGGGAAATATGGACCAATACGTCAAATCAGAACGTAAGTGTTTATACACCGAACATTTCTATAGCATTTCTGTGAGCCAGGGTCAAATAAAATACTGTAACAAGAATGTTTCTATCATAGCAAACATGCTTTTTGGATCATACAATAGTCAAAGTAGGCGAGGGATTTTTGAGATGTTACAACCTCGATTTTTGAGAGGAACAATTCGCACAGATTGCTGATATTGTGGAACGAAACAAAAAAACATTTTCTTTGGGGATTGTGCACTTGTGACTGTGCAAAGGATGTCAGAAGGCTGCTCACTTTAACACATAAATTATAATAACTTATTATATCATAAATACTAACAGTATTTAACTTAAATATTCTTTAACATGCCATTTCTAGTTGACACTGCTGAGAGCTGCTTCATCTGGTTCAGCACATGCATTTTTCCAGCACATACACGTTGATACCAATACGTCTGTGTTAGGCCAACATGGCAGACTAATACATACACCTAGCTCTGGATTAGATTGACACGTCTGTTAATGGGGCTTTTTTCAGCACCATTTTAAAGATGAAATTGATATAAAAGTAGTACTTGATTTCCCTCCCCATCATTTTGTGGTGCATGCAAACAGATCTATATTGCTCAGGGAGGTTAATCAGCACTTGTCTCTTGAAAAGGTCAGATAGATGTTAATCTATCTAATCTAATCACACTTTATTAAAACAGAAGGGCAACATCACTAGAAAGAGGACTGCAGGATATTTTAGACCAGTTTTTCTAAAACTTTCTTTACCACCACGTACCCCCTCAGGAAAGTTCTCACCAAGTACCACCATTATGACAAATGTAGCGTGGAGGAGGCAGGTTTATTTCTAATAAAATGATTAATTATTGGCTGGGAAACCAGTTCAAAAAGTTAATTTGGTGGACTGGGTGGACGACTGATCCACATTTCTCTTCCTAGTATTTCCCACTTGGAGCCACAATGTGTTGAAACATTCATTTTACGTCGTACCTCCGCTTCGATCTTACCGTCATGTTTTAGCTCATCACTAATCATGGATGTGCACACACCACATGTATAAATGTGACTTATTTTCATTCAAAATGTATGTAATGTATGTAGTATTTTTTTATGGTATCAAATATTTTAAATGAATTTGATTTTTAAGAAGTACCACTATAGTGAGGTTGCGTACCACCGGTGGTACATGTACCAGACATGCTGCAGACATTTGTAGTTCAGCAAGACTGAAATATCAGTATTTCCCATATCCATTTACATATAAAATAGATCCTAAACTTCTTCAGAGCCACATAAATGCCTGTTTATATTGTACATACACTTTGCTTTCCCTGTGGGACTCTGTGGGCGTTGCAGTCACTTCATGTGTGTGTTGCTCTTCTTTGCTTCTCAGAGGGAACACGCCTGAAACAAGAGGAACGGCCTACGTGGTTTATGAAGACATCTTCGACGCCAAGAACGCCTGCGACCATCTGTCAGGCTTCAACGTCTGCAACCGTTACCTGGTGGTCCTCTACTACAACGCAAACAGAGTACGTATGAGCATCACAGTGTCTGTAGACATCATGAGGTCAAAGGGCAATTTAAAAAATCGAGGTTTGAATCTGTACAAAATTCAAAACATTAATTTTCTTTGTTTTCTATTTGCAGGCTTTCCAGAAGATGGACACAAAGAAGAAAGAGGAACAGCTGAAGCTTCTGAAAGAGAAATACGGCATCAACACAGACCCTCCAAAGTAACATTCAGGAAACACCACCACCTCCATTTTATCCCCCATACCCAGAATCTACTCTAATACAAAAATCAGATGTTCTTTTTACACAGGTATTGATTTTCTGATACACTTGTTGAAAATATTGTTTATTTTTTGATGATTTTGTTGAAATGAGGAGTTGGAAAATGTTTTTGTTTTATTATTCCCATCATCAAATATGTGTGATCACTGAATAGACGAGCAGTGTGTGAGTTAACAGAAGGGCAGGGAGCGGTTGTATGCCATTCCCAGAATTCACCTTTCAGTTAGATTTTGTGAGCTCTGCATCAAAATCTTTGTTGTTCCTGTCAAAGGTGGGACAAACTCTTCAGAGAGGAGTTTTACCAGGATTTAGATGGTGACTGGGAAAGTGTTTTCAGTCTTTTTGTTGTCACTTCTACTTCATACTTCTACAATCTTTTAATTTAAAGCCAACCATGGTCACGCAGTGTGCGACATGAAATTGAGTTGATCAGTACTGACTATGTAAATGGTTTCATGTAAAATAAATGTTCCTTTTCTAAACCCTCCTGTCCTCCTTTTTCTTTACTGTAGATGTAATGTAGCAGAAGAGCTGTCCTCTGTGTGAACCCATTAAGATCAATAGGCTGAATGCATTTTCCACATTTGCACACAGGGCTTAGGGGGTGGCCTGGTAATTGGCTTGCCTGAAGCTTCAAACAGCTTGTGATGGTGCAGCCTCTTGGGTTTTAGAGTGGGGTTTGCTGTATATGTATGAGGGCACAATCCTCCAAGTGAACCCTGTGTAATCAGTGGTATTATAGCGGGGAGTCATGGGTAAGCAGCAGGTTTTCTCTGTTATTTCAGCTGAAAAAGGGTTCAGTACAAAATACAAAAGTTAACTGTACTGTTACTTATTTGTTAGTATTACTTCCTGTGTAAATCTACCTGAAAAACTCAATGTTTCCATAAAAATGGAAAGCACCGTCTCAAAAGTGACACCTGGTGGCTGAACAGGAGCATTATTCCAGTAAGAAGTGCATCAGTACATCCTCTTCAATGCTGGCACACATTAGATCTTGTAAAGTGTAAACTGAGGAAGGAAACAGGGTTGCTGACCCTTGTGTAAAATAATTTATAAAAACATAAATCAACAAAGTAAATGTCCTGCATTCATTGCGTTACTTAAGCAAAAGTACAGAGGTAAAAATGTATCTGAAGTATCAAATGTAAAACTGAAACTAATATGAATTTCTGAGTGCTGGACAGACAAGATAAGACATCTGAAGACTTCACACTGAGCTTTAGGACATAGTCACGTTTTCCACCATTTTCTAACATTTTTTTAAAGCAGAAAAGTGACCCTCATGAGTGCAGTGTTTGGGGTCTTGGCTCTGACCTCATGATTGAGTGATGAGCAAATATCCTAAACTCCCTTACAGCCTGTAGGTGGATGCTGGGGTGGTCGTGGGGCTGAAGAACAGGCGGCGATACTGATGCAGGGCTGCAACGGCATTGGCAGGGCAGAGTGGGAGATGGGAAAGCTCCGACTCTGGTGGTCGTGTTTGGATTGGATCACTGTGGAGTGTGAGGCATGTATCATGTGTATATGCAGTGCAGCTCGAGTTGTCTGCCTGAACTAGCTCGCAGGTATCGCTCCATTTATTGTATAATTGGATTAATGTAACCGATGTATTAATATTTTAGCAGCATTTTCATTTTCTAAGCTGGGTCTTATTCTAAATGACATATTGATGTGATATATTCTTGGTAGTTTGCTCTATTACAAGGAGTTATATTGTATAGACTGATCATATATTTTGGTTTGGAGTAAAACATGCAATATTCCCCTCTGAAATACAGTGAAGTAGATCTATAACATAAATTAGAAATACTTACGTGCAATATTCAAATGTGTGTTCAAGTGCACTACTTGAATACACTGTAGGAGTGAATTTGCATTAGCCAATATGTTTAACTGTGCGACTTCATTTTGTCACCACCTACTGTCTTGAGTCAGTCATGACACTTTAAAGACATACTGCCATAAAGTTTATATATTTAGTTAGCCATTGAGAGAACAAGTGAGAAGAAAGGTAATTACTGAATTATTGAATTAATCAGCTATAAAACTGTTTAAATAGATCTTAAATTACTGGATAAACAGTAAAGAACTGGTCGAAGTGTACATCTTCTATATATAGATGTTGCTTATGTAGCTTGGAGAGATGGTTTGTTGAGTTAGCAGACCAGACAAGAGCCCATAGAGTTCCTTTTATTAGATTAAATCACAACACAGGGAGTAGTGCAGCCATGTTGTCAGGGACACAATACATGCTACAAAAGAATCCTTGTACACGTTTGCCTTTGCTTACATTTGGTATCTTGATAGCAATAATAGTAATAACAGAGTTGGAATTAGAAACATTGTCTGGCCAAAGATGTTCATGTAAAGAAGTTCAGATTAGAAACTTGATGGGGGGGGGGACAAGCCACACTGCTGAGAGATGACGATGGACTGGTATGCTAGCTCTTTATTGCAACACTGTATGTTATGACATATCACATCTCCTTCAACCTCCTTAAGCTCTTGAAACACTGGTGGTGTTAACGCGGGTTGGAAAGTGTCTGCGGTGCTTTCAGGCAGGGGGGGCCAGGTATTTAAAGATACAAGCGGGCTAAACGGTTATTTCCAAATCATCTACAGGAGGTACCACGCTGAACTTCTCTACATTTAGTATGCATCAGTACGTGTACAATGTGTGAGAGAGGGGAGTAAAAAAGTACAAAAAGATTGACTGATTGGTAAGAGAGAAATACTTCGAGGGGTCAGGGAGGGCGACTTGTCCAACCTACTAAAAACATGGCTTTACAGTAAGGGCTGTCCTCTACTAGTACAGTGTACAATGAAACGCCATTCACTGCTCCTCTCACTATGTAGCATTCATTTACTTCCACTGAAAAAGATAAATAAGAACGTTAAAATGCTGCGACGGGCCTTATTTCTTCTTCTCCTCTAAGAGTCTGAAAACACTCCTCCAAATTCATCGTACTGATATGCAACCTGCAGGCTAATTGGGAAAAAAGTGGATGTGATGGTGACACATAGGTTATAACAAAGTTTGATAACAATGCTCTCCAACTACAGATGGATCTTCTTTCTAATCTAATTTGAGTGAAGCTAAGGGAAGCCTCATTCATTCTCCTAATTGTAAATGTTTAATCTCGCTCGCCTCCAGTCTGTTAGTTCCAAAAATGTACCAATTGATCTCTTTTTTTCTGGTTCACATTCTGCTCATTTGTAAGGAGATAAGTGTGTTTAAATGCAGAGGGGCAAGGGATTTAGTTCTTAGCAACATATACTACAGCTAATCTACAAGGAAACATGCTCCCACAGTTAAAGCAGTCAAAAGAAAACGTCTCGACAGATCACAAAAAATTACATCCCATACGACGATACTTGTAGAAGGACCTACTTGCAATGTGATTATTTCCTCCCTATTCGGTGCAAATCTTTTCTCACGGTTTTCTCCCGAGTGTCACCGCGCTGCTTTGATAAGGCTTTCTGTCTGCGATTACAGGATGCAAAATGAGGAGGTTTTTTTAAGGCAGAACCTAAAGGCATGCAAATTAACTACGTTTACATTTTCTTTACTGACGATACAAGCATGTTTTTGGAAGGAAAAGTTGGACAAATCCATCTCTTCTAGAGCTAATATCAGATGGATAGAGTGTCGTATTGGAGGCAGATACATCATCATAGGAATTTGGTTCAGTTGACATTACTCAGTATTATGAAACACATACAGCTAGCGTCAGTAAACTCGGAACGATAAATAGAGTAGCGGCAAATTCAACGTAGCACATCACTGATGCGCAAGCTCCAGTAGAATGAAAGTGTATGGAAAATACTTTGCACACTTCACATTTTGGCAGTTGATCTTTGAATAATTTAAATATATATTCATATTTATATATCTATATATATATTATTTGTGCGAGGTGTTCATATGTAGTGAGAAGTGTGTGTGTGTGTGTGTGTGTGTGTGTGTGTGTGTTTTGTGGTGTGAGTGTGCACCCGCACTCTTGCACCCCGCACACTGTTGTTGTAATGTTGTGTGTAGATCTTTTTATAGCAAATAACATTCTCATGCACACGAGTGTTTCAAACACAAGAAGCAGATCCATTGAAAGGTAGTCCAAGCATATATTTTTTTTTTCAGTGGAAATAGCTGCAAACTGAATGGAACATGAAATTCTTTCTGTGCAGTCCGTGGCGGCTGGTGGAGCGCTCCGCTCGCCCTCCGGCCTATTTCTGGAGGTCACACTGCAGCAGTAATACGATGGACGGGTCGCTCTTGGCCGCCTCTTTGAACTCCTCCAGCGAGATCTGGTCGTCGTTGTTCTTATCCATCTTGGAGAAGATCTTGTCCACCCTCTGCTCGGGCGTCAGGCCGTCCTCGTTCATTTTCATCATGATCACGGTGCCCACCATCTTGTAGATCGCCTGCAGGGGGAGACAAAGCGAGCAGCAGAGATTGAGGTACATCTCAAGAGTCCTTTAATTGCGTTTTCCTTAGTAAGATGATTTAAGGCTGATAAGATATTATTTATAAACAAGAAATATATATAAAAAAAGTCATGAAGTCATGCTGGTGTTAAAGAGTCTGACAGCTGTTGGAATGAAGGTGGTGGGAGTAGCAGACTGTTGCTGAAGGAGTTGCAGTCTAATGTCTGATGTCCTCCCACATGACAACAGAATATGAAGTCTCTGCAATTCTTTTATTCTATATTTATGTACAGATCAGTAGAATCTCAGGTTGTTAGTGGACTTCACTGCTCAGATGTCGAATACACATGTGGCAACTGTTTTATAGAAAAGCAATTAGTTTAGATCATATATCTCATAGTTATATAGTTATATAGATATAGTTATCCGAGTTTCATTGCTACAAGTTAAAAGAAATGATGCTGATAATTGAATGTGTTTATTGCTGAATAAATCTCTGCCTCTGTCTGAGACAAAGCCCCTGAATCTACATGAGTCTGCTCTGAACATGCACTTTTGCCTCTTGTTGCTTGTTTCATATTATTCCCGTTCATGAATAATGAGTGTCTTGTCAGGCCCCGCAGCCCTCTGCTGTATAACCTTTAACGAAGTATTAAAAAAAACCCGCTGCATCCGAGTGACTCAGCAGGTTAAGAACAGAAGCCATGTGGCATCGTATCGCTTGCCAAATGTAGCCACGTAACAAAGCAGGAGAACCTTGAAGAAATATTGTGGGAAATGTGCTTATTTATCTTTAGAAGATGGATACCACTCTTATAAATGTATAAATCTTATAAATATGACAGTGACTATGTGTTTCCCCAATTTCCAGCCTTCATATTTGTAAAGTGTTATTGATCTTCTCATCTAACTCTTAACAAAAAAGTTTATTTCCCAGAATGTCAAACATAAATCATATACTACTTATTCCTTGCTGTGATACCTCGATGATCTCCAGCATTTCCACCCGCGTGATCTTGCCGTCTCCGTCCAGGTCATACATGTTGAAGGCCCAGTTGAGTTTCTGCTCGAAGCTGCCTCGTGATGTGATGGACAACGCACAGATGAACTCTCTGAAGTCGATGGTGCCGTCGCCGTTCTTGTCGAAGGTCCTGAAGGCGTGCTGGGCAAACTTGGACGCGTCTCCATAAGGGAAGAACTAGAGGGGAAAAAAAGAGGATACAAAATATATAAAGGTAAGTTTAAGTTTTTTTATTTTTAAGATCAAGATTTCCAAAGTCAGCTTGATTTCTGGGTGTAGGAAGTGAGCTTGAAATGAGCTTGATCTCCATGATGCAAACGCCACCCAAAAGGAACATCCAATGTTCAGTCAGAAATTGGTGTCAAAACCACATTTTATATTTTTATATGAAATTATTCACTGGGGATTAGAGCTTCAGATTTCTGGTGTGATGAAGTGATAATTTTTCATATTTCAAACCTGAGTAAAAATGAGTTGTAGTTTGCAATAAAAGTGCAGATTCATGAAAACAGATGGTGTTATTTGGGAACATAATGACAAAGAATGATTGCATGTTGATGGATGATTCATTACGTGCAGTAATTAAGTGAATTCTCGTCCAGTGCTTTTCAGCTCTACCTCTGCAAAATTTTATCATTGGTCTGTGTATTCATGTGTATGTTTGCATAACAGATGTTACGCTGGGAAACCTGTTAAACCGTCTGCAGCCTGCAGCAGAGATGCAAAATGAAATTCTAGTTCTAAAGTCAGCATCAACAGTTACACTGCAGTCTTTATTGACCCCTGAAGGGAAGTTGTCTTTTACTTGAGGTCCACACACTGGAAGGTCAGGGTCACGGACACGCAGCAGCTAGAAGCAGGCAGAAACATTAATTCACTCATAGAAACTTCACACACATCTTGAATATGAGTCCTCCAGTTACAGACCACCTCCCTCACAACTTCACTTTGCAGTTACACGATTTTCCTACTGTGTCTGTGTGTACATCTGAAGGGTTACAACAGCCTACGACTCTACTGTATCATTTACACAATACTATGGATCAGCTCTGTTCTCTGCATTGGCTGAAACTTAAATCCGCTCTGTGTGTCGGCGGTCCAAGCCATCCGTGTACAAAAAGGTCAGAGGTTAATGCGGTAATTCTGAATGGCCACTGAGCCCCTGCCGTGCTTGTCATCTAGGGGCTGCTCTCTGAGGACTTGTGCAAATGAAAGAAAGCTGGTGTTTCAGTAACAGCCTTCATCAAGGAAATGCAACAAACTGGAAGAGATGTTTCATATAAACTCTGCTGGATAAATTCAACATCTTTGCATCAGACAAAAGCAAAAAGGAATCACAAAGAATGTCAGTCAGCGGTAGTGATGAGAAGTAGAGTTTCTACTTTCAAGAGGGATTCAAATTTTATGAGTCAGACAGACTTTAAAAAACAAGTGAAAGGACTAGTGTAAGTTTGTTTGTTGCTTATTTACACATCCAACAGATCTGACACAACATTATCATTCAGTTGGAGTCCAGAGCCTCAGACTCAGCCTTAGAAACAGGGTGAGTAGCTCAGACATCCGGAGGGAGCTCGCTCGAGTCGAGCCGCTGCTCATTCATGTCTATAGGAGCCAGCTGAGCTGCTTCAGGTGTCTGATTTGGCTGGGCACATCCAACTGGGAGAAGACCCCGGGGCAGCCCCGAACTCGCTGGAGGGACTACATAACCCATCTAGCCTGGGAACGCCTTGGGATGCCCCAGGAGGAGCTAAAATGCATTGCTGAGAGAAGGACGGACGTCTGAAGTGGCCTGCTACACCTGCTGCCACAGCGAGCCGACCCCAGATAAGCGGAAGAAAATGGATGGATGGAGTCCAAAATCTGTCTTAACTCTGTTTTTGGTCTCCACCAACTCCCGAGGGAAATATCAGGCTCTTTAGCCTCTATGCTCACTTTGTCTTTCTGCTGTTTAGTGCTGTGCAGGTAGCTTACAGTGAGTTTTTAGGGCTTTTTTGCTGCCTGCTGCATCTAGAGATGATGCTGACGAGAGCGACGATTGTGAATCAAAGCACTGAATTTGCTGGCTGTAAAACCAAAACAACGAGACACCAAAACATATAGCCATTATTAATATAATTAATGATTATTATAGCATCTTTATAGCAGTTTTAAACTGTCCGTACCAACAGTTGGAATAAGATCAGCTGCGGTTTCACGCAGCATGTAAATCGAGGAATGTGTATTTTTGTTTCAGGCAGTGCAGCGACTGTTCTACACGGGGTCCTTGCTCTTGTGCGTAGCAGACAGTCTCGTCGCCCAGAGGCTAATAAAAAGGCGAGGACGCTGCCCTCACCTAAGAGTTAAACGCCCCTGCATGAACAAACTGTCTGCAGTCATGTCGAGGCCATGAATCCTAATGGGAGGAGGGGAGAGTGCAGTGGATGGGAGGTAAAAAAAGAGAGAGGGGAGGGAGGGAATCAGAAAGAAAGCGGAGGATGAATAAGACAGGGTTAGACAGAAAGAGTCAGTTTGTATTGCGAGACTGCCCAACTGCAATAAGGTCCCACCCATGTAAATTCTGCTGCAGTAGCAAACTGATCAGACTGCAGTGAGAAGTTAACAGACAGAAGAGAGAGGAGGAGGAGGAGGAGGAGGGCAGAGAGAGAGATGTCAACGAGGAAGGAGATGAGGAGAGACAGAGTGAATGAAAACAGGAGAGATGGAGGAGGAGATTAAAATAAGTGTGACAGAGAAAATGTTAGAGGAACTGTGACAGCGATAGTTCGCCCCCCAATCCAGGTCCCTATCTGCCCTCCTGCTCCGGAGAAGCCAAACTAATTTGAGGAAGGAAGCCCCTCCGGGATGGAGGGATGGTTGGGAGGGCGCGAAGCTGCCAGGATGAGCGGGAAGCGGCCTGTCGCTTTCTGCACAAATGCGACGTGGCTTCCTTCCCACGAGCTCTGCTCTCCTGCCCCCGTATGGCCCTGCCTCGGCTCATCTGCCCAAGCCCTCATGGAGGGAAGGGGAGGAGGCAAGTGGACGTGACAGCGCGGGGAGGGAAAGGTGTCAGCGATGTCAGAGATGTTGATGAGGGGAAGGTGGGGGGGGCACTGCGGCTCCTCGACAATCTGGCAAGTTATGAAACACTTTGTTACGTAAAAACAGGAAGAAAGAAAGAAAAGTGGGGCAGGGTGATGAGACTGTGAAATTTTTCCATCTGAGCTTCTTTGGTTCATCTCATCTGTCTTTGTCACGTGTAAAAGCATTGTCAGACGAACAGACAGCAGCTGTCGAGGCTGGAAAACAAAACCTTCACTAGATGGCACACAATTACCACTTAACAACCAAAACGACAGCCACGGTTTCCTCACTTTTACAGCTACGGATATTAGGCTGTTAACATTTCCATTAAGTCTTATTCCTCCCCTGATGTGGCTCCCATTTGCCGTTAAGTCTGTTTGATATGGCTGTTTGGAGTCTGCCATCAAAGGACAGGCTGAATGCCAGACGTTTCTGTCCACTCAGGGAAGAGCCAGGCGGACAGGCACAGCTGGCTTAATAAAGGCTAATGTCGCTTGTGTGTGTGTGTGTCAATGAGTGAGTGGCGAGGCCTATACTGTCAAACAGATACCTTACCACAGCACACACACACACACACACACACACACACGACCCAAAACATGCTGCTGTTAAATGGAACATTAAAGCCTTCGTAATCAGCCCGCAAGCTGGTACTGGTGCTGGTCCAAAAAAACAAGAGAGGGAACGCCAAAGAGGAGCAGGGCAACAAGAGAAGGGAGGAGACAAAGAAGGAAGACAGGAAGATGGAGGAAAGAGAAGGAGTGAAATGGCATGAAATAGAAAGACACACTTCACCCAGTCACACTTAAAGATAGGCCATTTCACACTAACAGAACAGTGACTGTCATAGAACAGATGAATAATGCAGCTCAGAACGATCCAACAGCAATCCTCGAATGAGAGGCTCATCAGTAACGAGCGACAAGCGGCTCGTGTTTGGTTTTTAAAGGAACTTCAGTTAGGTAACGCCAGTGTTGGATCCAGATTTGCTTTTGTTTGGGCCCGGCTGCCTGCACTGCTGCTGCCAGCTCTCCAGATAAACAGCTAAGCTGGACAGACATCTTGTAGCTTAAAAGCTTCCAGTGATGAGCTTGCGAGGGTCAGGATTTAAATGCGATGAAGATTTATTTACTTTATGCACAGTCTGTTGCAGTTTGGGGAGCTGCGGATTGCATGTAACTGGATTATTGTTATCTGAGTGCTTACAAAATAGTAAAAAAAAAAAAAGGTAACTGATCCGAGGCAGCCTGCAGTGAGTAGTTTTGGGATCTGGTAGATGTAGTTTTAGGACATCTGCCCACCCACTGAGACACGCTGCTGCTCATAAAGCAATATGAATCAGATTAGTAAACTCTTTGGACCGTTGACTAGGATTTACTTTCACTGTCATTTCATCTGTTGTTCATTTCATTCATTGTTCACTTAATTCATTTGTTATTGAGTTATAAAATGTCTCAATTATTCTGATCAGAAGCCAAAACCTCTTACATCAAGGTCTACTTTTTAGCTTTTCCCAGAGCTTTCAACCAAATCTCACAGTCCTCCTAATGGAGGGGGGCTATCACCATGACAACAAAGCAAACTCCACTTCTCCAGGGCTGCAAGATATCGTTGAAAGCTCCAGAAAAAGCTTGACTTGGACCTCAAATTAGGATTTTTGTCTCATGTTTTAAATGTTTTTAAATGACTATTTGCTTTGCTTAGCTTTGCTAGCTTAGCTGACAAAAACTAAAATCTTTTACTTGGTATCAAACTGAAAACATGAAATGGTAATGCTGAACCTTGGATGTGAATGTTGTCTTCTGCATAATTCCCTGTGAACCCCATCATTTCCTGTGTACCACACAGGAAAAGGCGGACTCCGCCACTAGGTGATGAAAACTACTATACAGAGAGGCATTTGTACATTTTGGTAAACATATTTAATGGCTGTTACTGACAAAATAAATAGTATCAAATATGTTTGATATTATTAAAGTCTTAAGTAATCTATTACAACTTTAAAGTTTTGATCAATTGATTCTGTCTCGATCACTATCTTCTCCGCCTGCTGTAATTAATCACACCTGACAAACCCGATAGACAGAAAAGCCTGACAAGCTGCAGACCTGTCAAAACAGACCCCTGCTCACCCAGAAGATGACCCAGTGGGTGATCATTCATGCGCCCACTGTCCCATGATGCCCGCTGTGGATCGCTGCCATGGCGATACCATGCTCTCTGGTGTGTATCTCTATTTTCCACTGGTAGTGTCTGAATGTAAATCCATCCCTCTCCATACATTTCTGTTCTCCTTGCTGCTTTCATAGTCCACACACACACACACACACACACACACACACACACACACACACACACACACACACTCACATGTACACACTCTTGGGAGCCTCAGAGCTCATTTGTGCATTATGGATGGTTCAATATCATTTTCCCCATGGATAAATGTTATCATTACCTGCAGGACTAGCAGAAAAAAAGAAAAATGAATACCTCACTGTAGATATAACTGCTCAGTGACCAGCAAAACTGGAACATCAGGGAATAAAATAGAATACAAAAGATCAAAAATTTATGGTCTAAAGTCAGATTTCATGAAGCCAACAAGGTCATCTCTCCTCGCTTAAGGGTCCTACAGCCACTGCCTCTAATGTTATCAACAATATGTGGCTGGTTTGCCATTGGCCATTCATCTCCAGCATTTTAGAGGTCAGTCTGAGTCTGTGATTTACCCCTTCAAAGCATTTGTACTTTCCTGTTAGTGATACACTCACAAAATGAGGCTTTAGCTTTGACTTGTTTCTTAGGGTTTCTGTCATTCCACTGTGGCACCAGAGGGCTGTGTAAATAATGCCTTATGTTTCATGCATCCCTTCGCTAACATTGTCAGATGCAGTCAAGCCTATTTGGAGAAACACACGAGCAGGACCTTGGCTTGACAGCGCTGGCTGTTGCTGCATATGGCTGCTTGCATTGGTTCGTCTAAGTGTCGCTAAGATGCTTCTTCGCCGAGCAGAAGGGAGCGAGAGAGGGAATACGTGCATAATCCATTGCTGGGGTATTTACAGTGTGTGTGTGTGTGTGTGTGTGTGTGTGTGTGTGAGAAAGAGAGAGAGAGAGAGAGAGAGAGAGAGAGAGAGCTCTTACATAAACCCTCAGTGACATGCCAGGCAGCAACAGAAACTTAGCCAGCACACTGCTGTAGCTGCTACGGCTTCCAAGCCTCCAGGGTCTGCACAGATAGAAAACACATGCAAGCATGCAAGCTGGCACACACACACACACACACACACACACACACACACACACCTCTTCTCTGTAAAATGCATTTTTAATCATCCTCTTGTTACTCTCAGATGGGTGTCCACTGTGATATCAGTGTCACCACAGGTAAAAAAAAAAAGTTAGCAGTGATCTATCCCTGTTAAATTATTTTTAACAATAACTGCTAAAATAAGCTCCCTGTGCTGGATCAGGTTGCATAATGGAAAATGATTAATGACTTTCTTTTTTAAGTCGATGTGACTTTGTTTGGTTACACCATGAAGAGAGTAGTAGAGTCGATATCGTATTTCTGTAGTATTAAACCACACTCGCTGTTACACAATAACCATGCAGGAAATCTTAAAGATCAACTGAACACTAAATTCACTGTTTTTTGAGTTAGTAACTTACATGTATAGTTGTTATTATATATATTATATATTACTATCTAATGGCCCCAGTCTGTAGTGTTCAGTAGAACAGAAGTTATCTTCCTTTTTCCAAATAAAATCCAGTAATTCCAGTAAGTCCTGCAGATGCCGAAAAAAATCACTGTAAAATCATCATCCTGTACACACCTCACCCAGACTTAAATATGGACGGCTAAAGGGTGAATATATCTCATGAGAAAAGCGACAGTCCAAGCACACAATGTTGGCAGAATGGGACGAACACCCCTTATTCCTCCACTTGGTAGTGTTTGAACATTGTTGGAAGGTGGTTGGCATCCACTGCTAACTCTATAGTCACAGATAGCTATGTGTTTATTGTGTTATGTATTTATAGCAGTTTGATAGCAAGTGAAAACACATACAAACCATGTATCGCTCCGATAAAATCAGCTGAATTGATTGTATTAATGTAAATATTGGATTTAATTTGAGGTCACTGCCAGCGGTGGTGCATTTACAACCATGTCTGTGGTTCTTTCCATCAAGTGTGAGAATCCTGGATATCTCTGACAGTTGTAGTCTGACATGAGGCATTTTTTCCCACTCAGCTACTCACAAATACGAATTATGCGATAAGAAATGAACGCAGCACGACTGCTGACACAATCAAAGATGCTACAGTGAGTCAAAAGTGGTGGCAGGCATCTATCTTTGGTAACGTTTAATGCACATGTGACCTTTGTGGTCAAGGTTGGTAAGATTGCTTTGGTGTTGAGGGATGAGCCTTTGATTCAGTGAGACAATAGGCTTTCAAGAAGAGGGGCCACTTGATTAAAACATAAACCAGGAATGATAAGTGTAACGAGTACTGGTTATATGTGTGTGTGTGTGTGTGTGTGTGTGTGTGTGTGTGTGTGTGTGTGTGTTGGAGGTGGCAGATATTAAGGGGTGGGGGAGTTTTTGTGCGTCATGCAAACCATACAGTAGACTGACCCAAGGGATATTTAACCTGCTTTGAATGGCTGACTAGATATCCATTATGCTGTCCATTATGAGTGATTGTGTGCAGTCCAGGAATCATCCTGGAAGGTCTACTGCACACAATCACTCAGCTTGTGATTTAAGAGGAATTTGGAGCAGACCTGTCTCTGACCCTGGTTTATCTGTGGTTACAAAACACCCATCTGGCAGCACTAACTCCTAACGCATTAGGAGTGTAAATCAGAGCGCAACAGCAGATGGCACTATTGAGTGTGGAAACATATTTCATGCCTCAGGGGACGGTGAGGAGAATAGGTATTGGCAATGAGGAAAGAATGACTGGAGGAGAGAAAGAGCAGGAAGGCTGCGATGAGAGGTAAACACATCAGACAACAACCCCCAATCAATAACCCAGATCAGAAACTATCCAATCAGGTGCTGAAAGAGGTTAAAGAAAATGTATTCATCAACCTATCAGCACACATATAGCGCATTCCACCAGTGCTATTTTTCTGCCTTTTTTTTGATACTGACTCTGATCTAAATCAGACACAGAAAATCAGCCAAGCAGGGCAGGAAGCAGAGTGTGACTCACTGCTTGCCGCCAGGTCTGGCAGGTAGGCCTGAGGGCTACCCTCTGCTCCTTGTGATGCAATTCAGAGCGAGGCAGAATATCAGAGAAGAAAAGGGGCGAGGACTTGCTCGCTTTATCTTCACTTGCCAGCGGTGTGTCCGAAATGGGCTCGTCTCTAAAGTTCTTGGCGAGATAAATCCGCGGCAGCTTGTGCAGTTTTGAAGCCCCCCTTTTAAAAAGCTCATAATCGGCCTGCGAGCTTCTCCAAAAGACAGCGCCAGAGAGGGAAGGGGAGGGAAGAAAGGAGAGGCGAGGAAAGAAAGGGAAGAGGGAGATGAAGCGAGAGAACACCACACAACAAACACACACCCTCTCTCCCATTTTCTCTAGATGTCTACAGTATGGTTCATTATTTATATTGTGCCTTCATTCTACATGACTCATCAAACCTCCTTGGCTTTTCCTCCTCAAGCTTCAATTCATCAATCGTGGCTGCTCAGTCAGTCAGTCTGTGCATGTGTGCATGTGTATGAAAAACCTCATACTTCTGAATCTGCATGCAAACATTGCTGTGTTTGTACTCCCTGCTGCCTCTGCGTTATTTCCATCTGACTTAGGGAGAGCTAAAACACCCATGAGATGTCTAAAATGTTTATATAATCTCCCTCATACTTGAGTCCATTTATTAAAGTCAAGGATCTAAATTTAATGTGCATTTATATTAACCCTTAGGTGCACGGAAATATAGATGGAGCTGTATTCTCATGGCACTCAAAGGAGATTCAAAGGTAACTGACTGAACCTGTGACCCATTTATAGAGCATCTGTCTTACAAACACTTTGGTTTTGTCAGCTGACTGCTGTAAGTTGTTGGCAGAGCTCTCAGAGTTTGTTGTGCAGTGTATTAATGTGTTGCATTCAGATCAACAGCACCGACCTTTCTCTTTCCACTTCTTGCAGGTGTCAGCACTTTGCCCACTCTCCAGGTGACTGAATTTACCTGAGGGGGTAACTGGGTCTGTTTGGTACAGAATGCTCACATCATGTTCTCCTCATGTCTGTGGGGGTTCTCTCTGGGTACTCTGGCTTCCTCCCACAGTTCAAAAACATGCAGGTTAATTGGTGCCCCTAGGTGTGAATGTGTTGTTTGTCTCTATGTGTCAGCCCTGTGATAAACTGACAACTTGTCCAGGGTGTCTTGCTTAATATCAGCTGGAATTGGCTCCAGCACTCCACAACCTTGATATTTGTAAGCGGTTACAGAAAATGGATGGATGGATGGATGGATGGATATTGATACATGGGCATCAGTGGTTAGCCCTGTTGCCTCACAGCAAGAAGATTCCAGGTTCGAACCCTGTAGCCAGCTGGAGCTATTCTGTATAGAGTTTGCATGTTCTCCCTGTGTCTGCGTGGGTTCTCTTGTGTACTCCGTCCAATGACTTGCAGGTTAATTGGTGGTCGTAAATTACCCGTAGGTGTGAATGTGAGTGTGAATGGCTGTTTGTCAGCTCTATGATGAACTGACGACCTGTCCTGGGTGTACCCCGCCTCTTAGAGGTTACAGAATGGATGGATGTTGACGCATCACTGTGTGAATAGTGAAACCTTGGCAGTTCATCATATATTTTTAGCCACGCAGGCTGCATGGCTCTAGAGATGGCATTCATCTTCCTCACAGTGCTAATGGTGTTGGTGATCTCCTGAGTTCAGGTCAAAATTCTGACACTCCAATGTCAATCTCAGCCTCACTTTGTAAGCTAATTAGCTAATGTTATTATACTTACATGCTAAGCATAAGCATTCTAGCTTTGTCATTGTGAATATATTAGCATGTTGATGTTAGCGTTCTGATCTCAGCCTTGTTATCCAACATTCCACCAACCAGTTTAATCCTTTGGGGTTTTATCAATTGCTTTTGCAATTGTGGGTGGGTTACCCTTACTAAACAACATAATAACATAATAACATGAGTGACAGTACAAAAATTGTATAAATGTGTCTCTAACCTTGAGTTTCTCTAAAGAACTCATGTGTATCTCAGCAGATCAATACTTGCTTTCTCTGTCCAGCACTATGCAATTAAAGTTCATTTCCAAGATGCTGGCAGTAGACAAAACACTTCCCAGTTTAGAATAAAAACCTGTTATTGCCCGCCAACTTTTTTAGTGCTGCTTCGATTGGTGGAATCAGGTGTCAGTGATTCAATAATAACTGCTACTCTTGTAAATTGGTTGATTGCTTGAGTGTCCATCTGTGCATTAACAAGGAAGGTTCTTGCATTTACATGAAAGCCAAATCTATATCCTTGAACTTCTTAAATGCTTAGTGCGTGATCAAGTCAACTGTGAGTAACTAAAAGAGCTTAGAAATCCAGTCTTTTGTCTATTCCTCCACACTCATATATAGTAAATGTATTTCTTCATATATGTAGGCAATGTGTAGCTTGTCTGTCCTGATCTACACAAAGCTTCATGTACTTACTGTATGTGATAAATGAGGCAATGTCTTTACAGGTATTCATATACTTCAAGTGGCCCCAGTTTATACAGAAGTCATAACTTACAGCCTTGGTATATAATATTACTTCTGAAATATTTATTTCATGGACAACACAAATGTGCCAGAGTTACACAGATGGATCATTTTCAGTCGTTTGGCGAGGTGTTTTGAGACCTATAAAATAAATCACCAGCAAAGTAAAACAACAATGTTACAATTAATATTAACAACTGTTTGTGTTTTGGTTTTTTTTTCTTTTGCCATTACGATTATGTTCAGATTAACCTTCATAATTAAATGCTTTTGATAAACGGCTTGTGGAAACAAGCTCCCTGTACAACTTAATTTTGAGAACCTGGCAGGCATATTACCTCACACAGTGTACCCATTGGGGAATGAAATTCAGATTGCTGATTAGGAGTCACTCTACATATCCACAAATGCATCTACATGGATTTACTAATTTGTTTATCAAACTGTTCCAATCATACAGATGCAAGTGAAACTCCATCTGAACCGTGGCGAGAGATTTAATGTCGTTAGTATCATTTTGCGGCAGAGCGAGCCTTTGGCTCTCATCGCTCTAATGGTTTAACTTCCATAACTGTCCTGTTTTCCTGTCCTTCAGTTTGGAGAATAGCTTCACTCTGTCAAGTCATTAAAGTCAGGCTGATCGGACAGCTGGGTCAGTGAGGATGAATGGCAAGACTGCACAGAAAAAAATATCTGAACAAAATCTGAACCAAATCAGCGCTGAATCTTTGGACTTTAATAGTGATGTTTCGGGAAGTGTTCTACTGGCATTTCTGCAGTCAGGTTAAAAATGTGCACGTGTAAAGATAGCAGTGTCTGGTTCCCAAAAAATCTGAATAAGTGAGAGATTTAGTTGGGTTCTTTCCAGCTGCCTCTCTGCGCATAAAAACATAAACATTCAGGCCTGTTGCTTCAACTTTTAATTATTTTCTGACACCTAGGAGACAGCATACGAGTGGGAAAGCAACAGAGAGTGATTTTGCTGAGAGAACTGAAACTTTACTTACAGTAGTACTTATTTAAAGATGAGACAGGATCAGAACAGCAGGAGCACAGATACTTTTACAATCCTAGGGCATTAAAGTAAAAATAAGAATGGACCCAGTGTTAAACCCTGAGGAACACCTAAACACAATAGTCAGAGGTTTAACTACGTAGAATAAATTATATATAGCCAGTTAAAAGTAATGCTGCAAGGGCTGAGTAGTACTGTACAAACATTTTTATTTCAACTTTCAACCTGGGGCTTATTCCTATTCTCTTTATAGATATCCACAGTTGCCACAGATACTTTCATATTCATTCTCACTGAGAGTTAAATGAAAAGATTATTACCATTCTCATGTCTGTATAAAATATATATATGAAGCTGGAACCAGCAGGCAGGAAAACAACTAGCCCAGATCTGTCTAAAATTTATTAAATCTGCCCCAGAGCACCTCTGAGTTTTACTAATTAACAAGTTATATCTTCTCCTTTGTTTAATCTTAATTGAGATTCTCTAGGAAGTCTCTGGCTGGCTATAACGCAACACATACTTTACGTTTTTGTTTGTGCAGAGGTAAAATAACAAATAAGATTTAACTTGTTAATTAGTCATATTTAGAGGTGCTGAGCAGGGAATATTTTTTACTTTGTACAGAGTCAGGCTAGCGGTTTCCCTCTGTTTTCAGTCTTTATGCTAAGCTAAGCTAACTGTCTCCTGGCTGTAGATTCATATTTAGCGTACAGACATGCGATTGATATTGGTATTATAATCTCTTGTTCTTGTAATCTCTGCTGGGCCATACAACAGAATATTAGATAGCGAGAAAGACAGAGAGACAAGGGGTTAACAAAACAAAAGCTGACAGTGATAAATAACAGTGATTACAAATGGCAGGACACAGGCAGAGAAACCAAGAGAGACAAAATGAGACACAAGATAAGGAGAGCAGGAGAGAAAGAAAGGGGAAAGCCAGGCTCCTAACCTAATAATGTCCTACTCCAAAGCACTGCAAGCTGGGGAGAGGAGGGCCACTCCACTGATTAACAAGGCCCATTTTATTCACAGAGTACTTTGACGAATGCAAGACAACCTGACTTGACCTTGAGTGCATATTTAAATCCACACCAACATCAATGTGTAATCTGTTTATGTACTCTGTCATTGCAGTATTTGCAATTAAGATATCAATATACACCTTATCCTATTTTCAGTGATTTCATAGCTTGTGTTGCAAAGAATCTATTACCTGTTTGTCATTTTATTTCCGTTCATACATAACAGAAATGTAAATGATACATGATTAGACTCTATTATCGCTATTCTCTCCTTGCTTGTCGCCCTCTGAAGGTCAGAGGTTAGTGTTAGTGTGATAGGGATTCAACATCTTCCTCAGGGGTGGATGCTTGCTGACGTGGTGGCTTGAACTCTTGTTAACCAGTTGAAGGTCATCCCTGCTACCACCCCACTCCACTGCGGGATTTAAACCTGCATGGTGAGACTAAAAGCTTTGTGGCCTGGTGCCTTCAACCACAATAACTGAAGTACCCTTACAGCGGATGTGCTAATGGTTATACACAATATGAATATGATTCCCTCCGGATGGGCGCTATTATCTTACTGTGTGCATCTAAAGGTACTCACTAACTTCTCCTTTTCCTCCTCTCACACTGCAGCAGCAGCAGCAGTGAGATTCAAGTTACTGAATAATTCAATTACAACTTCGAGGTTCGAAGTGAGACGCTGCAAAGAGGCCAGCGAGCAGCTGATTGGTCAAAAGCAATTCATTACTATAAATCCAACCGTCCCTTTATCTCTCTTTCTGTCCTCTATGTATCGTTCTTCTTCTTTCTGCCTCTCTGAGTGTATTTATGTGTCAGTAGTCTCTGTTACAGCTCATTTCGGATGCATCTGCAAACACTGACACCCTCAGCAATTAACACCAATTTTCTGTTCTGAAAGACTGGAGAAAATTCACGATGGGAAAAAAACACTGTTTGTCTTCGTGGAAATTACAGTCTGCTAATTCCGTGTCAGATTCCCCTCCCTCTGCGCTTTCTAAACATTGTAAACGACTCACTATCGTAATGAGTGAGTCACTTTGTCCAGAGTTTATCATTGCCACTTGTGTGACTCAAATTTTCTGAGTTCTAAACAAAGACTGTTTCTATATTTGAACGCAGTCCATCTCATAAAAAGAAGTCTTTTCAAGTTAACACAAACTGTTTCATGCTGTTTCATGCTGCTAAACCACATAAACAGTCCGTGTGTGTGTGTGTGTGTGTGTGTGTGTGTGTGTGTGTGTGTGTGTGTGTGTGTGTGTGACAGCGATGGAGAATGGCATGAGAGCTTCTGAGATGACAAAAGCTATTTTTAGTGTATGGCAGCCACAAGCCCACTTGGGCAGAGAGGAAGGGAGGTGAGAGAGGGAGTGGGTAAAGAAAGAAAGATGGAGAAAAGGAGCGAGAGTTGAGAAAGGAGGCTGGAAAGAGGAGGAGGAGTATCATATAGTGAGACAGAGAGGAGGGAGAGGAATAGCTCATGTTATGTAATATTATGAGGGCTACATACAAGCTTTGCAGAGCACCAGCTGCTGTGTATTTGTGTAAAAGGGGAAATACAAGGTTACCACTTTCTGATGTGAACCGATACCACATTATTTTTTAATAGATCTAATACGAACATTGTTGGGATTAAAGAAGCATAAGTATCTAACCCTGTCTCAGACTATATCATCATGTGACGCTCTGTAAAATCATATCATGATTTAATTGAGCACATACAGTATTTATATTTGATGAATTGTGTTTCAATGTCATATACTGTATGTTCTGATGTCATAAACGTTTATATAATGATCATATGTATGGCTTCCATGGCTGTGAAGTGAAACTCATGTGGAAATGCCAAAAACTGCAGTTCCTCAAACAGCCACATGAGGCTGGCTACAGAATGAATCAGTCTCCATAAGCCCTCCATGTTAAAATGTCCAACTTCACAGCAGAAATAAACATGTTTACAGGCTGGTACAAAAAACAGTTTTGGTCTCTCTAGCTAATTTCCTTATTCATGACAACTGTACTGAGGGTGGATCTATACATAACTCACCTGTTCAAATTATACTAAAGCTTAAAGTTACGCATAATTAACAGCGTGGCCGCATTGATTGACAGGTAAGTACCGGTACAGGCAGCTTGTTTGGGCACCCAGGCATCATTCGGCCTGCCTAAGGTCCACTGATGATCCATGATCCACAGCTTTGCCAAATTTTAGATTAGCCAGGAGGCGGACAAGGCAGGGCCAACATGGCGGGAGCCAGTGCCACAGATTTTGATCTTCAAAACGGCTCTTCAGAAAACCTATGGGTGACATCACGCATACACTGTTATTTTATATACTATTAATGGGATCCTACCATCAAGTAATGTACCTCTAGGATGGGAACCACCTATTACAACAAATGTTTTGAGCCAATTAAGCCTTCATATTTAGAATATGGTAAAATTGCCACTGTCATGTCATCATATCAAGTATTGTTTCACATAATTTTGTTGTACAAATAGTACTAATAGTAATAGCAGTAATTCTGAGCACATTGTATTGCAAAATGTGCAAAATTAGTCAATGAATTTTACAGGCCCAAACAATGGGCCTGGCCAATCAGCCAACGTAAGATTATCAAGAATTTTTTGTCCGAGAAGAGTTCAATATTAAGCAACTGGACTTGGTTGTAGATCTACGATGGATTTACAACCAAATTAAGAAAGTGATATCGTATCAGTATCAGCCTCAAATATCAACTACCTGCCGGGTGTATGGAATCTTCTCCTTTTTGAATATTTTGTGAGACTATTAATATCACTATCGGGATATTGATTTCAACCGCAATGCCCAGATCTAAACTCTAGTTGTATGAGAGTCAGTAACTATATATCATGTGGCAGTCACTGCAGAGGCCTAGCTTCACTGTGTGTCACATTGATCCAAATTATTACAAAAGGATTTTCCAGATAACTCCATCTGGGGGAAAAAAGGTGGGCTTTTGCAGCAGATTTCCCACGTCAATCAAACGCTGCATCTCTCTCTTTTCCGTCTGTCTTTTGTCTCCTGTGATCAGGTGACATATGTTTCTTCACAGATATCGGCTGTTGGCCAGATGATGTCAGTGTCCGTCTGTTGCTCCATTTACCTTCCTATCATTCTGTCTGTCTGTCCGTCTGGGGAGCCTCACAGTGAACGCTGCTGAATGGTCAGTGGTGCAAACACACACACACACACACACACACACACACACACACATCCGTCAACAGAAAAAGCCTTGAGGCTATGCAAGCGAGACGCAACAGAGCGGAATCCATCCATGCAGTACATCTACATTCAGGTCAGCATCTGTGTGTGTGTGTGTGTGTGTGTGTGTGTGTGTGTGTGTGGGCGTGGGCGTGTATCACAACAATGCTTCCAATCTACAGCGAGGCCGACTCTCCCTTTCATATCGCTTCTCATCGACAGCAACAAACCAGAGGTTAAATGTTCATATTTTTCATTTCCAAATGTCACATTTCTTCCCAGCCTTGTGTATGATGCTGCACAAACAACGACAAACTGAATTCCAAGTTGAAATATCAAACCTCGTTTCTGTTTTCCTGTATTTCCGTGCATGTGTTCTCCATAGAAACAATAACAGAGTAATGTGAGCAGGCAGAGAGTTGCTGTAATGAAGTCCATTATACTGACGTTGAAATGCTATCTCATCACAACAACAACAACAGAACATCAACTGGCAGGAAACCAGCAATATTGATGCTCATTTCATGTTACTGTCAGCCAACACGCTGACATATTGTATAGAGACACACACAACATGTGTAGCACGGCTAACAGGATTAGCAGTATTTTCCTGTTTAAAACAAAAGCATGAATAATGTGCTGTGGATGTGTACGGATCTCTGTTAAATGCGCGTGTTTGTGGATATCTCGGCGCGGCTGCTTGTCTCTAAATGCATCAAGCGCAGGCTAAAAAAATCGAGTGACAAAATCTATCACCTTAACATCTCAGGGAGTGTCGTTATCCTGTTACAAATGGCTCCCACAGCGGCTGGCGTGTCAGGGATGAGAAATTTCACACGCTGTGGCATGCAAGCGCTTGAGTGTGAATTTGTCGCTGAGGCCTCTCTTCCATTTTTATATCGCTTGTCTGGCATCGGCGATGCCACTAAAAGTGAAAATCCACTGGGAAACAAAAACCTGCAGGAGGTCAGTTTAATGATGCTGTCTAGTTTGACCAGGATTTATGAATAGCCATGCTCCTCTCGGAAAGTGAAAAACCAGACGGACAAGGCGTCATCACACCAAACATGCAGGTGGGTACTGAATGTCAAGTGATTTTTAACAGATGCGTGACATAACATTTTCGTGTTCTTAACTTGGTATTACAATGAAATTATGCCTTTATAAAATCATTCGAATGACAGAAAATGAACTATAGATTTAATAACTGAGTGTTGGTCTAAGCCATTTATCAAGAAAGGCGGCAAACGTTCTAGCTTCTTAAATGCAATGATTATAAAGATACAGTATATCTGAATATCTGAATATTCTGGACTGTTGGTCAAACACATAGACAGTATAAACATGGATGTTGTATCCGTGACATCACCCACAGGTTTCTGAAGAGCTGTTGTGAAGCTCAGAGTGTGATGGCTCTGGCTGCCGCCATCTTGGCAGTCCTCCCTTGGCTGCCTTCCAGGCTAATCTAAAAATGGTCAAAGACTTGGACCAACGGTGCATCTGAGGCGGGCTGATTGACCCCTGGGTGCTCAGACAAGCCACCCGTAACAGCACCCACCTGTCAATCAAAGCGGCCATGCTGTTAATATAACTTCAGACAGTAAACATGTTTATTTCTGCTGTGAAATTGGACATTTTAACATGGGGCCTTACAGAGACTGACTTGTTCTGTAGCCAGCTTCAAGTGGCCGTTTGAGGAACTGCAGTTTTTGGCACTTCCTCATTGGCTCTAGTTTCCACTTGAAACAAACATGACATCAATCTGAAAATGTCACTTTAGGCTGTCACACCAAACTGCACTTTATATAGTAACTGCACTGAAACCCTAAATAATAATCTAACAAGCAATAAAAACACAAATAACCCATATATTAATTAATATTGACACATTTGTTGGTTGCAGCCTATAAATAGTTCAAAACGTTGAAATGTTTATGCGAAATGTTGGTTTATACAACACAGATTCCAAAGAAGTTGGGACGCTGTATAAAACAGAATGCAATGATTTGCTTCCTCTATTCAGTTGAATACAACTGAAACATGCACTCATTCTGACTTTGATGCATTCTGTTTTTATTTACCTTTTACACAGCGTTATAATATCAAAGGAATTGTGCGGTAGTCTACTAAAACTAAATGAATTAATCTATTCAGCCTCGTCACCACAGTGAGAGATTACCAATTAAGTGCAAAATATGCATTTAAATAAGCTATTTCATTTGAATTGACATTACTGATGGACATTTAAATTGTGTTATTATCTGGAAACCTTTTCAGCTGCTTCTAATTTTAAAGTCTTTATCCATTTAGTCATACTTTTGAATCCAGTGTTTGACTCATTCTAAAACTTCATGCAACACAACTGTTTGAAAGGACCGAGATTGACTACTTTTAATGAGTTCTTTTATAATGACTCGACCCCCTCGGTCCTGATTAAATGAAACTGTAAGGAGCGATAATGCCGGTTACGGTACACAATGAAATGCTGTAGATTATATGCTACACCACAGCATCATCTATGAATATCACACACTGCCCTGAGATACGCACACCAATTATTTCCAGCTGACATGCTACACCTGCTTTCTCTCCCTTCGTCTGTTTCTTTCTCTCTTCCTGTTCTTTCATGCCTTTATCACCTTTCTCTTACCCTCTCTCTCTCTGTCTCTCTCTCTCTTTCTCTCTTTCTCTCTCTCTCTCTCTCTCTCTCTCTTTCTCCCTTTTCACAGCCTAAAAGATGATTACCTCCACAAAGGAACTGGGAAGTGAGATACAGAGCATGGAAGGGAGAAAAAGAAGAAGAAGCGAGAGAACGACGTGTCTTGTTTCAACCAAAACAGCACATTAAAGTCCAGGCAGACCGCCGAGTTGAGGTAACACTGCATTTAGCACCCTGGCTGGGGAGGAGGAGGAGGAGGAGGAGGAGGAGGAGGAGGAGGAGGAGGAGGAGAGGACGGGGAGGGTGGTTTCTGGACAACTGTCACAGGTGCAAATCTGTGCAAATGTTGGGACGTAAGCGGGAGTGCAGAGAATTAAAGATGTCATTGATCAGGTGCAAGTCGAACACTGCCGATCCCATGTATGCATGTGCAGCGAGGATACACACACACACACACACACACACACACACACACACACACACACTCTCAAACATGACTCCATCAGAGATAATGACTAATAAATAATCTATACACACTTTCTTTCACTTGCTTACTTTTCTCGTCTCCTGCCCGTCGCTGTTTCTCGCTTTCAACCGACGCAAAAACACACTGTTCTGTCTCCCTCTCCCTCCCACCAAACATATGACCCCCCCCCCCCCCACCACCACCACCACTACACACACATAGAGTCACTCTTCACAGGAACAATCTGTCCCGTTAATGTGAGGTCGCAGCAGACCATTTTTCCACTTATCAGCCCTCTGGATTTAAATAAAGCCATATCACTGATACACTGTTGCCTAGAAACACAATAGGATGCATCAATAATAGGATTTACCCAGAGGCCTACAAGACCCCTTTAGATGTGAGCCGTGTTGCCCCTTTTGTGCGGCGTCAGATTTTCCTGCCACTGTTGCTCATGTGCCGTGAAGAGATTTGGAGGGATATTCCATCTGATTCCTTTTGTGTTTGTATCCCTCTATCAGAGCTGCCAACTTTCTCTTATTTCCCAGGAGTCCAGGTTATTTTTGTAGTTCAATTTTAAAAGGATTTCGATGCTTCTCGGTAGATTTTAATGGGACAAATTGGTCCAAATGGAAAAATGTCATTACCGGTGGTGACAGATGTGCTTTGTTCTGGTTTTTGTTTTTTAAATCCTGGCATCACTTATGTATGATTTTTTCAGGATTTGTTGAGTTTTTTTTTTCTTCCCTCTTCTGGTCTCAGCTGATACATGAGCTCCGATGGCATTTAGAGGAAGTGCACCCATGACCTCAGTGCCCAGGCGTGTCTTATGTAACGGCAGCCCCCCTCTGGTTATGAGGCATTTCCTGGCACCAGTGATAAAAGATTAAAGTCTATTCTTAACACTACTCGCTTTCTTCCATGAAAACTCTTGATGCCGATATCTCGATGTTAAATAAAACAGTAAAAATGCTGAGATAAGTCTGATGTAACAGCAAAATAAGGACATACAGTCTTATTATGTATACAGTACAGCATGGACATGGTTCAGCGTTGTTTTTCCGGATTTATTACTTGCACCGTGTGATAATATAACAAACGTAATGTACTGTAAATCTCTTATTTTATTAAATTCAAGGTGTCTGCCTCAAATCTCATGTCCCTTTTACCAAAACCAGACCAGTACAGGTGTAATATTTATTTACTAATATAATAAGACAAAGTCATAGTCAGGACTTCCTGTAGGCAGATGGTGCTCAATCTGCTACGTCTACATTTATTTTTCTATTAACTATAAATATGTTCAGGTTCAGTAGGTCACAGCTGAGGTTTCCATTTTGAACCAGGAACCAGCAGACAGCAGTATTATTATAGTAGTAGAAGTACTCCTAGAGTAGTGAATATTACTACCATTTATAGCCATAATTTCTCTTTTATTACGAGATCACTGTTTCTATGAAAGTGTTCCTGTCTGTTTTATAAGCCTAAATGAATAAATCATGGAATAAATTCACACTCTCCTGTCAGAGGTAATGAGATACGCTAGGCTACATATTAGTAAGAGCAGATAATCATCAGAGCGCCTCTGATATCGCTCCTCTCCGTTGGTTTTCTGCCCAGATACAGGAGTAGCGAATGGGAATGTGGCAGGATGCCTGCTAAAATCTTGCAGGGTTTTTAATGGGAATCCCTCAATGGTTTTTGTGGTGATTCAGAATGTATTCATGTGACCCCAACTCACCCTGTTAATATCAATTGTGGGAAAAACCCACTGAGGATGCACTTTGTTGCTCTTTTTAATTTAGACTGATGCTTCTGCTAATGATGCTACACTATTACTAATGCCACTTGCATCTTCTGCTATTACTTCTATAACTACTGGAAATACCATCACATTACTACTACCATTATGACTATTACGGCAACTCAACCTGAATACACCGTCACTAACATCCTACCATAAACATAACAAATGACTGACTATGAATCACTAACCAGAATTTAAAGCCACATTAATCAGTATTTTTATATTAACACCAGATTACATGACTATATCTAAAGTGTAACACACTTTACTGTGTTGGTTCACTGTCACCACGCTCATTTACTTTGTTTTGTTTGAAATAGGTCTGATACACTTACTGTGCTCTACCTGCTCAGCAGACAGACAAAGTTAGAAACTAGCTAGTACCGTCACATTTAGCTGCTAAAGAGCCAGAACTTTCCCTCACGAGTTGGTGGAGACCAAAAGGGAGCTCAAAGGAGAGTAGTTATTGGACTTAGATGTGTCAGTTGCCCTGAAACACGACTCTGGATGAAAGCTAAAGCTTCTCTGTGTGCGCTGGATGTGTGAACAGGCAACTGTTTGCATATCAAAACAAGTGGCCAAAAAACTTCTTAATAAATGCAGCTTTAAGGGGTTTTTCAACTTGGAATGTGTTTATGTCAAAGTGACTAATGGGGGCAACAAGTTTTGAAATTGGTCCAGTGTTGAAAGAGAGCGCTTCAGCCTGCAGCAGTAAAATGGGCTCCAACGTAATCCTTGTTGCACACTGTCAATATAAATCCATTAAAAGTGCTTGGTTTTGCCACTGACAGGCTCATATAGTTATTTTAAGTGTCTGAAAGCCTGACCCTACAGAGAAATGAAACACTGTCTGTAACTTTTACTTGATCCACTGTGTGTCTAACTCATTGCTCAAGGAGTCTCGTTCTGAAATCTCAGGAGAGCTGAGGTGACTTATTGAAGAAGTGTTGTGTTAAAGCCGTGTAGATGTCATGGCTGAATATTTAGCTGATTTCAACAATACGGATGAGGCCTTTGATTTCAATACGGATAAGAGGAGATGTAGACCACATCTAGCGAAAGATTCAAAAAATTCCAAATTCAAAAACTGTTGTCGCCATTATTCACTTTGACACAACATAAGAAAATGAAGTCCAGGTTACCCTTTAAACAAACCTACATCACTTGCCTACTATACTGTATTTTTTGGAGGATTGTACTACTTTATAGTAACATCTTGAAAAAGAAACCATTGACTTGTCATGAATACGATACAAAAATGTTTGCCTTGGTAGAATATCGAGTTCAGCAGCATTCTAGGCTACAGATCTATCTTTTCTGTTCTGGGACCAAGTTCTCAAAAAACAAACTTGCCTCTGTTCTCTCTACTTTATTCTATTCATACAGCACTATTTTTTCTTCTACTATAACCTATCCACCCCCATTGCTTGTTGCTGAACATCTACTTCTTTACTGAACTCTAGTCAGAAATCAGGAATATGCACGCTGAGTTTGTGTGTGTAGCGAGAGTGAGTGTATGCGTGCAGCATGTGTGTAATCCATCACCTGAAAGTGAGTCAGTGGAGTCTCACCTTGACATAGAGCTGTTGGAACTCCTCCAGGTTGAGCCGGCCGGTGGGACAGTCCTTCAGGAAACCCTTGTACCACTGCTTCAGCTCATGTTCATTAAACTCTGTGTTCTTCACCAGGTCCTCCATCACTTCAGGGGTCAGCTTGCTGTTCTGTTTCCCCATTTTGCCTGCAAAAAAGGGCACACATACACGCAAACAGACACACACACACATACAAAATTAATGATCTTAAGCACCTTTCAATGAACACAAAGAAGTGCCTCTTTATAGAGTACATGCTATGAACCTAAAAGTCTGGAGGGCGTTTGGAGAAGTAATTTATCGAGGCCGAAAACAGACATTTCTAGAGAACTTTGAAAGTGCAAACCAAAGCTCCATCTAAAAATAAGCTTTAAACAAATGGAGCGTAATATGAAGTGCTGGAATAGTGTCTCATGTTGGAAATTAGTCCTGAACTGTTATTTCGTCTTGAATAATCGGGTCAGTTTGTAAGACGTACAACTTTTCCGTTCCGTCTTCTTTTTGAGCAGCTGCTTGTCCTAGTTTTGTCTCTTTGTTGTTGTTTCATTTTTAGAGGAACTCCGAACCCTTAAAATCTTTCACAAGTTTTTGCTTTCAGTGACAAACTTTTACATGTTTTAGAAAAGTAAAGTTTGAGGGATTGATGACGACCATTGTGCTGGGTTTGCATCCTACCATGATGAATAAAAAAAAAAAAACTACTTTGTCCAAAAAATACAGGGACTGTATTGAGTTATTTACACTACACTTTCAAGTGAAAGTGTTTGGATTTTACAATGGGTAATAATGACATCTTAAAGTAGTTGGGCCAAAGTGTTTTTGGTGTTTAATGTCCCTCCGTTTTTCCACTGGAGCTGTTTTCACCCAGCTGCCTCTGCGCATAGCTGATGTATCTGCACACTGCTGAATGCTGCCACTTTATTGCCTTGATGAGTTCATTACCCAACCCATAATTATCATAATTTGCAAAAGACGGCTAGAGTTTTGGAACATTTCTACTCGTACTCTCTGCTGAGATGTTTTATTAGACCTATTTAGCTTGAAAAGACCAAGGCAGCGTCAGTGTGTGTGATGCCAATCTGTCTCTGAGTACCCTGGGGTGAGGAAAGGAGATTTCGGCAAGCGTCCAAGAGGTGCTGCAGTCATACCGAGGGCTGCTATGCTGCATTGGGTTTTTTTTTGGGGGTTTTTTTTTGCAAAGCTCCACACTCCACAGTGCTTCCTCAAAGTGACCATTTTTTGAAAGCATACCATCAGTTTTGAGATTGATTTTGCACCTTGCAGGTTACAACTGGCTTCCATTTATTTCAATAACCTATGAAAATCAACAATGCAGTGGCCTGAAGCTCATCTGGGACAGATAATGGATTGCTTTGCTGCCTTTTTTGAATGCTAAAGTTGCATTATTTCTGTGTGGTTGAGCACGGACTGAAAGAAGCTCCAACTTCGAATTCTGAAGTTAAATACAGCAAGAAATGACTTAAATCACGTTTTTTCTCCCCAAAGCCTTCATGTTTGCTGTTTGCTCATTTTCAGGGCTTGATTGTGTCACAACGTAGCTGCAGTATGTGCCGCATTTCAGCAGCCAACTGTCATAGCCTACATGTAGATGCCAGATTGTGTTGAACACACCACCATGGCAAGTTTTCAAAATGGTCCCTGCTCACAATTACATAGATACAGTTCAATAACAATCACTACTGCAGTCTTTATGTTAGCTTAGCATTAAGCCTGGAAACAGGGTGAAACACCTAGCCCAGCTTTGTCCAAAAGTAAAAACCAAGCAGCAACCTCCATGATAATGAACTGAAGCCAATGTGAAAGTGCCAAAAACTGTAGTTCCTCAAATGGCCACTTGAGGCTGGCTACAGAACAAGTCAATCTCCATAAGCCCCCATGTTAAAATGTCAAACTTCACAGCAGAAATAAACATGTTTTAAAGTTATGCATAATTAACAATGTGGCTGCTTTAATTGACAGCGGTTTGTTTGAGCAACTGGGCATCATTCAGCTCGCCTCAGCTCCACCGATGATCCACATCTTTGGCCATTTTTAGATTAGCAGCATAGGCTGGACTACCAAGATGTCGGCAGCCAGCACCACCAGTCACAGATACGACATCCATTCTTCATACTGTCTATGGTGAAAACCAAAGTGCAAAACAACAATTGGTGGTTTTACAGGGGGCTAAGCTACCTGGCTTGTGGCAATAGCTTGACATCTAATGTACAGACACGAACGTGGCATCTTTTCTATTTCCCGAAAGGCAGAACAATTTCTTTGAGCCTTTATCTGGCTGGAATTGGGCAGGGAATAAGGTTTATAAAACATTTTTTTTATTATGACAGAGATATGTGTATGTCTGCCCCAACATAGGGGTCGAGTTATTTTATAAAGTTGTCAATGTGTGTATCTGTGCATGTGGTGTGTGTAGACAGTGGCTCAGTTAGTTGATCTAATTTTGTTGTCTACATTGTTGATGGAGAAAGAGACACATCCATCAGAAAAGTTATTGAATTGAGAATTGAGAAAGAAAAGGCATAAAAATAATTCCTCATTTCACGGAGAACCTTTAGAACCTTCCCAAGCGCCTCAGACAGTCCCTGCATCACAATTTGTAACCCATTTGTCTAAGGGAGATAGATATACTTTGCCCTGAAATTCAATTTTGAAAAAATGCTTTCAGTCGAGCTCAGCAAGAAACTCAAAGTTCATAATGTGCAAAACTGCAATTCAAGTTGTGACTAATCATGCCTGTCAATTAAACAGACAAATACATACATTAATTTATTACAAATAAATTAACTGTACTTATCATGAAGGCTGATTGTCTAGTAGTAGGAGTTAATAAGACAATGGTCCAACAGAAAAGTTTCAGAACTGACTGAAGGAGTGAGGGGTGGAGAGACAAATATATCAATATATCTATATAAATATACTATTTATATACAGTACATACATACAATATACTGTATATATACTGCATGGATGCCTTCATTATCAGCTGAACCCAATGAAGCCCGTCCACATAGTCAATGCTCACAGAAAGAAATGTCCCTGTCATTTTAGACCCATGTTTCAGGACTACTAAATGTCTAACCTACTTATCAAATGTAGGACTGAGATAAACAGAGTTTAGAGTTATTGGTCATTTATTGACCATAACCACAGCATCATAACAACCCATTCATCTTTTACCCTTACCTTGTAGCCCTAAGCCATCTAGTAGCATGATATGCATGTGAGGAGGAACTACATCATGTTGTAGTAATAACACAGATGCAATATGAGCATACAAGTGTTCACATAAAAAATCTTTTATATCTCAAACTCTGAGCTTTTCTTTTTCTCTTTTCCTTGTGTTATTGTGACCCGCCGCACTAAGTGCAAGCAGTTGCTTCTGAAAGGTTGGAGAGAAGGTTGTAAAATGTTCTGATTCACAACTGACCCTGCGATCCTTCGACTGCAGTGTGAATGTGAAAATCAACTAAATTGGTGTTCTGAGATTTTCAGCAGAAATTATAATCATTTAACGTCAGTAGATCAGGCCAACAGCAAAACTGCCAGCAGACAAAATGTGCAAAAAAGACCTTTTGTGAAACAACCTTTTCCCCCATAACACAAACACGTGGAGGTCTGACTCATCTGAATATCTCTTTGATGTGTGGAAATGATGCAACATTTACTGAAGGGACGAAAACATTGACACACCTATCATAGGTGATTCTCATCTGGCTCTTGGACACATTTTGTCTTTTGTTCTCTGATTTCAGTTTTTAGTATTGTTGCGGCTGGGCTCAGGAAGTAGAGCGAGTCATCCACTAATGAGAATATCTGTGGTTCAATCCCTGGCTCCCCCAGTCTGCATGTGGAAGAGTCCCTGGGCAAAATACTGAACCCCAAATTGCTCCAGAAGGCTGTGCCATTGGTGAGTGAATGTGTTTAGCATCCCTTCTGATGAGCAGTTGGCACCTTGCATGGCAGCCAATGCCATCAGTGTATAAATGTGCATACGAATGGGTGAATGTGATGTGTAGTGTAAAAGTGTCTTGAGCGGTCGGATGATTAGAAAGATGCTATACAAGTACAGTCCATTCTGAGACTGAGATATCCTGACCTTTTGTCCCAAGTATGGGTCATGATCCGAAAACACTGGAACCTACATTTCCCATAATGCAAATCAAAACAATCTTTTGTTAGAACCTCCCTGCCTTGTAGGCGCCCACATCTTTCGCACTCCCCAACTTGTAGTTTCCATGTTCAAGCTGAGATAACCCTGATGACATCACTATGACATTAACTCATGGTTATTACAGTTCTGAGTCATGGAGTGGATGAACAGGTTTGGATTACATTAATTTAAAAATGCACTACTTTGGCTCTGATGCAGCCTCTCCCTCTGTAGACTCGCTCAGTGGCCGCCTACAGCACTATCTGATTGGTTACACGTCACCAATAAAAGCCTATCAACATTGAAGGCTGCTGTACCACAGACTGACAAAGAGACTGGAGATGCTCCAGTGAGCGAGCAGAGCTGTGTGAGGAAGTGAAGGCAGGAGATGTTGCCGAAGTTGCAATAAACATCAGAATCTTATGATCTATTTCTATGATGACAAGCATGCCAAGTTTGCCCGTTACACCACCGAAAATACCCGAAGTCTTAGCCAACAGGATTTCACTCAGTGGAGGCGACAGCTTTTAAATGAGTCGTTCTTCCTCAACACGATCATTGTGCTTCAGAGCAAAAGACAGCACGCATCTGTCTTGTCTCGTCTTTTCGCTGCAACTCTGCATCGAGATTTAGGGAATTATTACTTTAGGAAGTAACGGTAGCAGTAAAACTCCATTTCACACTTTGATGGTTAAATTAATGCGCGGTTCACTTGTATGCCGAACCATAGGGGGAGTTTGGGGGGCCTGTATGAATCACAGATCAACTACATCCCATTACAGAGCGAGTAATAGCTTCTTTATAAGAGAAGAAAGGGCAGAGCTCCAGAATAACTTTTTACACTGGTGCCACTGGTGTGCCAAACTTTTAAATGCCAGCCATTTGGGTGCATCAACACTTAAATTAGGTGCACTCTGTAATACATTTTAAGTGTTACCTTTTTTGTCAGTTCCCATAACCACTGGTGATTTCTTAACACATTATGTAAACAGGAATAAGGCTGCAGATAAATGTTTCTCTTTATTTAAATCACAGCACATTCAACACGAAATTGCTACAGTATAACCTCAACTGTGCTGATGTGTAAAAGTGCTTGACAAACTCGATTAAATTAATCAAACTCAAATAAGTCAAACAAAAATTTGCGCTGCTTATTCCTGGATCCTTCCAGAATATTAGAGCTCCTCACATTTGAATGGATTCACTTTTTAATTAGTAAAGTAAAGGCAGAATGAGTTGAATTTGTTGGCTGATGTTTGCAATTAACACAATTTAAAGTTAGAGTTGCTGTGGTGGTCGAGTGACATAGATAGTGCATGAGGAGGAGGAGCGCCATTGGCTAGAACAAAGCGGTGAATCAGAGAAATAAAATGTTAATTTTACAGCGACCATGTCCGAAAGCATAAATAAACACAGCCACACAGTTCATCCCGTCGGCTGTGCTCGCTGTGAGTGCAGCTCAGCCCCGCCCTCGGTCAAACAGACACAGACCTGCAGCCCATGACAGAGAGCAGAGAGGGGACGCAGACTGTGATGTAACCTGGTCGCTATGAGGGTATGTGAGGTCGAGTCCTGACCTCACACCCTGTGTGCTGCATAATGAGGGGTAACACAATGAAAAAAATGTGAACAATTCGGCACAGAATATCCCCCTCAAAAATGCTGTGGGCCACGCATTTTATCAGATCTGCAGAATTTCAGATTCACCAGTCTCACTTGACAGATCGTTGATCGTACCCTGGAGCCCTGTCTTTGGGGAAATGCTCTTTTTCGTCTCAGCTGGCTGGATGGGCGTGTCCCTGTCTGCTTTATGATTGACAGCAGCTGACAGGCTGTGAGTGCCACTGTTACACCGCAGGGAATGAGAGACAAAGTAGTTATGGGCAGACTGTTACTAGTGATATTGAAGAATAAGCACATAACAGGGCCTGTTTGCAGGTCTGTTTACATGCTGTTCAACATGCTGCTGGTGATGTTCAACAAGCTCAGGTGCAGGACGAAGTTAGATAAGAAGGTGACTAGCAGGAAAGCTGTGGGTTGTTGGTCAAAGTCTGTGGCTCCTGTGTAGCGAGGCTGAGTGCTCTGCCACAGAACAGAAGACCTCCACCCTCTCAACACAATCTACCATGATAAATTTAATTGATTCATTCATTCTCATACAAGTCACAGCCAAGTTTTCAACTGCTGTCATAAAGGCGAACCTATGCACACGCCCAGTATTTTAGAAGATGACATCTGCAGCACTTGTGGATGGATGGACATGCAGTTACCGGCTGAATGTGAAGCCTCTTCTTCTATGTTTGGTGATAGGAAACATCCTGCATTACGTGGGAAAAATCTGTCAGTGCTGCGGTGAAACTGAGGAGGCATTGCTCTCCGACATCAAGTTGCAAACTGTTCCGATATCGACTGTCAGACGAGACGGGCTGAGCCTGAAGACGGCAGCTGCAGCAGCAGGAGACAGATGTGTCCCGGGAGAGATGGCAGCACAAGACGCATGACAGCATCGGCGTTATTATGTCACCGTGTAGCCGGTGTGTGTCCATGTGGATTTATAAAGAAAGTATGTACATTATGTGTGTCCATGCTTACAGTAAATATGTGTGTCTCACCAGTCATGAATGCAAGTGTGTGCACCATGTGTTTAAGATTGCATGCCTGTTACATTTGCTTATAGAATTGCATCCCAGAACTACAGAAGTCATTAAGAATTAAGGTTAAGTGCTGCACTTGAAGGCATCACAAGCACGTTATGAGCATACTGTCAGCGTATATGATGCCGCAGCACGCACACCACAGAAAACCTCTGAGGAATTCAGACGTTTTCCATGAAAAATACAAATGCTCACTCCTAATATGTTCACAATGTGCTTCCGACAGCTCACACTGCATCATAATGCATGCGTTACTCATTACTCTGTCTTCATTCATTCATGCAACAAGCAGCAGAGCTGAATCTGCATCTGTATTGTGTCAGTGTGTTGCCGGGGGCCCGGCTTTACGTCACAGCGTGAGCTATTTCTCCATATCGTGCAGTCATATATCTAATTCATGCCAAAAAACAGCTTATATAATAGGATGTAATAACTTTAACTCCTTGAGTGTTCACAATAATCAGACTAACACTTAAATAAATCACACTTTTTTTTTTAAATACCACCCCCGCTGCTCATTTTATATAAAATCTGTAAATGCACAACCTTTAAAGTGATGCAAATAGCAACCTGGTGTGCTGGAGTGATTTCAAAACATCATCTTCCTCCACATTTATTAAATATATCTTCATGTTGTGTCTATTACAGTCCCGTCACACATCTCAGTTTGTGTAAGTCAGTCTGGACCCAAGAAAACACACATTTCTGTGCAGTTTTGTGCAGCAACCCATGATTATATTCATCTTCTATACCTTTCACGTCAACGCCTCTGCTAACTGTCATTTTTCAGAACTGTGTCAGAGCCTTGCCACCCTCTCATCCGTCCTCCTAATGTTCAGCGTCAACCTCGCACCGCGATAGATGAGGAAAAACTCTCCAGATCTGCAAATGTGCCAGTGATGAGATTTGTTCTACATCCACCAGCTCACTCTTTAAGTATTCACTCTCTACAACAGAAAAGTGCATCAGCAGCAAAAGCAGAACAAAGTGAAAAATTATAAATGTGAGCGTAATAAAGGTGTGATTTCAGGCGGATGCAGAGAAAATGACACTCTTGTTAGCACAAAAGGCTGAACACAACCCACCCCCCTGTTAGCTCTTAATCTCATGCATTTTCAACAGTTACTCACAGCTACAGGGTAAAAAAAAAAAAAAAAAACAGAGCATAGTGCAACATCAGCAAATGTCAGTGCTTTTATTTTATCAGGGGAAACGAGAGCAACCAAGTCTGGGACAAGACACTCTGGGTCAGTCTGCAGTGCACTGCAGAGCAGAGCACCATGCTGACTCCAAACCTGAGTCATAGCCCTTTGTCTTCTAGTCCGCTGGGGCCTCGTCAGAGCCAAAGAAGGAAAGAAAAAAAATCAAAAGCTGTGGTCACACTCAGCAGACAGGTGTGAACTGACACACAGATATGTTGTCTATATTGTCAAATGAGTGCTTTTACAGTCCTGTAAGAAGCAGCAGACCTTCCCCAGAGGCAGGCGGTAGGCTATTACATAACAGTGTCCCTTAACCATCATTTGCCAACAGGGGATGACCTTGAGAGCCAGGCAGAGCCCCAGCCAAGAGAGGCAACAGCAACAATTCAGTTCATGGGATTAAATTCAGGGAAATCTTGTAGCTTTCTTATTGTCAAGAAATGTGTGTGTGTGTGTGTGCAGGAGAGGTGGGGGTACAATAGAGGCGCAGTTGGATGAGATGTGGTCATGTCTGCATTGATTTGCAAAAAAGTAGCCTCATGGTGAGGATGATGTGCTTTAAGGAGACACACCACACCCCCACCTTCCTCATCCATGCACACACACGCACGCACACACACCCTTACAACATCAGCACCAGTGACAAACTACACCAGGACACATCACCACACCACATCGTGCCATGTCGTGCAAAGCACAGACATCCCACGCAAAGTCCCGATTCCCACAGCCTGCACTGATCAGGAGGATTGCAAAAAAAACAGATTTGTGTCTTTACAGTTTTGTTGTTGAATCTGGTGTGTGTGTGAGCGTGTGTGTGTGTGTGTGAAGTGTGTAGGCAGTCAGAGTAAACCCAAGCAAGACACAACCATGTTTATCTAACACTGACAAGTGACGGGTCTGCGCGCAAAACGTGCAAATGGCATCAGGAACTGATGAACCAGCTGTGCAGGCTGTATTGATAAATGATATATGTATTATTTTTTAATTTCAGCCTCATTAATAAATCCATAAATTAGTCTCGTGAAAGCAAAAAAAGGATGACGCACCAGGTCGCATCATGCGGGTCTAAATATCTTATTTTGTCCGTGCATGAAGACGAGCCCGTCAACACATCACACAGAGCATCCGTCCTACCTTAACGAGGGTGCGGAGTCAACGGGAGAAGTCCGGTCTGATGTCTGGAGTGGTCAAAGAAAACCTGCCGAGGACGGGAAAAAAGAAGCGATTCAGACGTCTGAAGCTGCTCTTCCACTGCCACTAGTAGCTTGAGATGTCTGTCGTGCGTTTGGTTTGATTCTATTGTGCTTTTATTTGATTTGATTTTGTGGGAGAAAAAGTCAGCCTCGACCGAAAGTAAAGCGCTGCGGGTCCGTCGGATGATGCTGGTTAACGCGCACTGCTGCTGATGTAGTGAGAGGAGGAGACAGATACTGACAGAGAGAGAGGGAGAGGGAGAGAGAGGGGGAGAGAGCAGTGTATCTCTGCCTCTCTCTCCCACTGTGTGGTTAGATATTACAGGATGCTGCTGCCAAGAATAAAGAAAAATAAACACAAACACGAGTTTTCATATTCCACATTAAAGTTAATACGCCTTGAAGCACTAAACACACGACAAATTAAATATTTCTATAAACACCTGTAATGTTACCAGCTAGCTAAACTAGACTAGACAGTCCGTCTACTTACTCTACGGTAGTTTTTCCCGCCACACACAGGCTAACACGAAAACTACAGTAACGTTAACGTTAGCCAACTAACACAATAACCAGGCCTCAGGCTAAAGTATACAGTTTATACAAGGTGAGTAACTTTGGAGTGACTAATAATATCTGGATAAAGACGTACAATATTTGTCTAGCTTAAAATGTCAGCTAAAGTCAAAATAATGGCCCAAGGATATAAAATAATGACGTACTGGTTTTACATACAGTTAACTTAGCTCACTAGCTGACTTTGCTAATGTTACCTATTGTAAGGTTTGTGATACAAAGTCAGTAACTTTAACATATTAATAATTGAGAGGTATTGGGTTGAGTAATGAAAACTAAGTTGTTTAAAACAGTAAATTCAGGCATTTTTGAAAAAGCAGGTAGTTTGTCTTTTAACTAACTTACTGGCCAAAATTGTCATATAGCAACAAAGCTCCTTAGCTATCTGGTCATGGTATTAAATATCAGTCCACACATATCATCAAAATATTCTTAGATAATTAAATAAAAATAAGTTATGTAATATGTTTTTGTGCGACTATGAGATTTACTTAGCAAATGAGCTATTACACAAAATATAGAGATATATTAGAGATAGTGTTTTGTGGTTGTAGAAACTTCATAATATTTTCTGGTTATTTAAAAGTTTTGTCTGCTACAAAGCATTTGAACATGTATAGCCATGTCTGTGTGTGATAGAGTGGTCTGCCCAGGTAACCCACACCTTGGTGTCCTAAAATTCTTCTCTCTAACTTTTGGTTAATTTGTTTGGAAAGCATGAGGGTGAGACACAATTTTTAACAGAGGTTATTTAGTGTATTAGAGGAGGAGAAGCACAGGTGAACATTATAAAATAAAATATGGTTAAATTCCATTTACCTGCTTTGGTTTTAGGTGTTGTGCATATTGGCTCCGTGTCACGGCTTACTGGAACACTTGAATAAAACAGAGCCAGAGTCGTTAATGTTATTAGTTACACCTGTTCTTCTCTATGACAACACAGTTTGTCTGATGTGAAGACAGTCTATTGTGCTCATTGTAACAAAGCTGGCATTGACAGAAACTGTTTGGGGTTTTTAACTATGGAAGCAACAGTGCAGCAACAGTGCTATAGTGCCATTTATTCTGTGCAGTGAATCAGCATCATGCTGTGTAACAATCTGTTCTGCTATAGGAAACCTACTCACTGAATATCACGTTGTGTCTCCTATATTCTCTTCAAAGGTTTGCTGTGGGGTTCCTTTCGTGTTTTTTAAACTGCAGGTTTGGTGTGAGGTGAGTTACATGGAGAGACCATCATCTACCTGTTTCTAGAAATGTTTTCTACCAAAAGTAAACTAAGCTTTTTTTAGTAGTAACATTGATCTGAGTGTATTGTGCCGTTCTGATGCAGTGTCACACTCAAGCTGTTTCTATTTCAGGTGTAGATGATAGGACAAAAATGGATAAAATCACACTTGAAGTCAGACCACCAACTGAGAGAGAGCACACTTCACCAATCTCCCCCAAACGACCAAGGACAGATTGTGCAGTGCCAATCAACCACAGTGGGGAAAGCAAGTTTCCAAACCTTGTGACACTTTGGAAAACCATTGGTCCCCCATCGTCAACAAATGCGTTGCAGAAGAATGCTGACCTTGTGTGTACGGAAGAATGTGGGGATAATGAAGATGAAAAACCTCCTGAGCAACAAGACAGTGAATTAATTGTCACCCCTTTCACTAAGTTGAATACTTCACACTCTGACAATGCACACACAGAATCATCTGAATCCTGTTTTCTCGCTTGTGAGACACACTTCCTACTTCTAGAGAAAGACGAGCAGCCTCACGTTACTGAAAGTGACAAGCTCAGCTCAAACTCGGGAGATGATACAGATGGGGCATCAGCAGAGTCTCGCACTTCAAAAGACGCCGGCGCTGACACGTCCAGCCACCCTGATTGCAGACGACTTGGGGAATCACTTGAAGGCGAGCCCCCTGGCGGCTGCAATCTTCCCGCTGGAGATGGGAGACAGGTGCAAAATAGTGTCAGTCAAATCCAAGCATTCACCCATAATTCAAGTGATGAGGAGGTCAGATGTCGGTTTGATTGCACTCATGAAGATATGCGACACGACACAGGTTTCTGTAATACCTGGAGCCTAACTGCTGAAGTTGAAGAGAATAATCAGAAGAGCGACGGACAAGGATTTAGTGAGATCATACTTTTCAGCAAGGAAAAGGAAGAAGGTAACAGTCCCTTATCTTCCACCGATTATGCAGACACAAAATCATTCTACTCAAACCCCGAAGAGGACCCCTGTGGGAACTTGGCAGACGGTGTAAAAAATGAGGAAGAAATATTAGAATTGCAGATTTGTGAGAATGAAAATGTAGCCGTCTGCGATGGGGAAACAAAAGGCCAAGTTAATGAGAATGGCCTGAGCAAAAACTCCATCCCCCCTACTGCTGAATGTGCTGAGGGATCAATTGTGTCTTATGATGTGGTATTAGCCCGAAATATTGCAATTGAGAATGCGAGTCTTGAAACTGATGATGACTTCTGTGGGGCCAAAGGAGAACATGCTGCTGGCAAGATGATAGCCGAAGCTTGGAGTAAAACGGCTGATCACACAACAGAGACTCCAATGCCTGCAAGAATCAGTCAAGAGCCTGCTGAAGGAGATAATGATGCAGGCCCTTTCAGTGTAATTGACCCTGCAATCGGCAGTGAAACTGACAGGGAGGCTGAAGAGAAACGCTGTAACTCAGAGAGCACTGCAGGTGCAGAATTATCTCCATCAGTAAAAGTCTGCGAGATGGAAATGCCTTTTCCACTCTGCTCTGACGTCAGGCCATCACAGGAGGTTTCAGTTCCCGACCAGACCTGGCAGTTTAATCACCAAAGCAGAACACAGCGGTGCGAAGATGAAAAAGAGGACTTGTGTCAGTCATACACAGAACCACAGGCTTGTTCCATCACCACCAATGACACACACAACAAGACTGGCAATGAGGCGAGCTGTCTTTGGAAATCCGGTCCCAGCAGCAGTCCAAAGCTTCCTCCTGCTGAGGATAGAAGACAAGAAAGCCATGATACCATAGGGCATCAGTTTAAAGAGCAGGAGCAACAGTCGGGCTGTTTTTCTGTCAGTCTTGACCAAATGAAGACACAGGAGGTTGAATATTTACTGACTGAAGTTTCCAGAATGGACGGGGCGACTGAGATAAAAGAAAAAGAAGCAATAACAAGTTTAGAAGATGAACAAAAATCTGAAAACTCAACAAACTTAGAGGAAAGACTTCTGCAAGAAAATGAAAAACACAAAGAAGATGCAACTGAAACATCTACTGGTGATTACAATGACCAGACAGCGAGCGAAATAAGTAAATATGGCACCAAAGTAACACATATTGATGAGGGAAATAACCTTGAATGCTTGTCTGATCTCCCACATGTTGATGTAACTGTAATAATGGAAGGGACAACAGAGGAAAAGGAAAGAAAAGAAGAGGCAGGTGTTGTAGGAAAAACTGATGTGCAGGGTAACTCGGAGATATTAGTGACGCCAGCAGATGATCAGCGGAAAGGGGGCGTGACTGAGGCGTCACCTGACGAATGTGTCAGTGAATGGACAGAAGGCAACATGAGTAAAAGTGGCAACAAATTAACCCTAGTTACTCATCATGATCTTGGAAACGATCTCAGTTGCTTCTCTGATTACCAAAACAAAGCTGAGAAAGATGAGAGGTCATCTTTCTCTTTTCCTGCAACCAGCGATGCAGTCGTGCCAAGTCCTCATGAAGTAATTCATTCACAAAATGCTGACAGCAACCCCACAGCCCTGAACTGTAGTGACAGATTTTCCACAGTTTCCTCTGCCTTCACTCTCTGCGACCGCGTGCCGGGGGGGTTTGACACTTTCGAAAAAATCCAGCTCTCGCCAGATGATGATGACGAGGACGATGCCGGCCTGAGCAACAGCCCTCTCCTCACCAGCCTGCCCGGGCAGCTGTTGCACACACCCCAGCGACAGCTTTACCACTCCATGCCAGAGGCAGAGAGCAGTGAGCACGAGGAGGTACCAGAGGAGGAGGGTGAGGGTGAGGGTGAGGAGGAAGTGGAAAGATTTGAGTGTCACACTGAGAACGTGGCAAATGGATTTTTAAACAGCGATTACAGTTGTAATGAACTCGCAAACTTTATCTCAGCAGCAGATGTTACTGCTCTCGGCTGGCCGGAGCAACATCCTCACAGTGAATCAGCCTGTGAGTCCTCTGAGTGTTTCCAGCATGACCCACAGTCAGCGTCCTCCACTGTTTCCTCTCAGAGCGACAGGCCAGCCTCCAACATGAACGACAGCCCAAAGTTTGAGATGAAAAAACATTTCGACATGGTTCTGAAAGAGCTGAAATTATTTTTTGATATTAGTATGAGTGAATTTGCAAGCGACAGTAGAACATCATCACCTGAGCAGTGTAGTGATGTGACTGAAGCAATGGAGGACGACACTTCCAACTGCAAAGTACAGCTGAGCAGCCCACAACTAGAACACCATAGAGACGCATCATCAGGTGACTACAAACAACACAACTCCACTTTAAGTCCAGGGACCTTGACTGTTGTATCACCACTCAAACAATCATCACAATAGAGCAAATCCATTACTCGTGTTTTCAGAACAAGTTGCCTCCATTGACTAGCCAAATGCAGATTATACATACAACTCCATGATATGATATGATGACGGTTATATAGTGGCGTTTGTCTGTGTGTGCATATTCGAATTCATGGAGAAATAGATACTGAAACTGAAATTCTTCTGTGAGCAACAATAGTTTGACATTTTGGGAAATACTCATGTGGTTGCCTGGCAACCTCGCGGTCACGACAAGACTGCGACTCGCCAAGATATATTCCAGAAAATAACCCCCCATAAAACCATAACTTTTTGTCTTCAGACTTGTTCAAAGTACAGTGTGTTAATCAGTGAGCTTAAGAGGTGTTTATAGGCTCATCAGATCCAAGCTAGCTGTTTCCTTCTGCTTCCACTGTCAATAATAAAATACGCTAATCCGCTGCTGTAGCCTCACATTTATCAAACAGATAGCAGAATGGTATCGACCTCCCCTAACTCAGCAAAGTGGATCAGAGTATTTCCCAAAATGTCAAATCATCGTGAGCTATGTGAACTACTGTATCTCCACACCACGCTGCTCAGAGAAGAAATGCACTAAAAATCAGCCAGTGTAGGATTTTTATTCACAAACACTCGTGCTGTATAATATGGACAGTTTCACATTAAAAAACAACCATAGGGCCGAACAGTCTTTATTGACACCATGATGTTCAATATGTCAGAAAAACACAAAGACCAAACACTGCTCTGTGTCCTAATATATTCTGACTGCACTGTGTGTTGCATGTCTGTTGTTTAGATGATGCTGATGAAGACTTGGACATGTGCGGAGGTGATCCCGTGGTTTCTTGTACCTCTGGCAGCGGTAACGGCGAGCAGGAGGTGCCCCTTGGCAGCCACGTGTGCCAGGAATCATCCATGCACACTGCAGAGGAACACAGAGGTTTGTATTTTTTTAGTTGAAAGCGAAGAGTTCAACAAAAAAACATATTATTTCTTCAGGAATAAAAGAACCAAATATCAACAAAGTGCTTCAGTAATCAGTGTAAATGAGGGTGAAACTAAATTTGCAGAAAAACTCAACCAGAAAACTTCTTCAGAAGCCAAATTTTCAGCAATTAAAACATCTGAAAAGTGAGTCTGAAAAACATTAGATGGAAATAGTTTAATTAGAGCTAACTGTTCTTTTAGTCCATTGTTTCCAGCGTGCCGTGGTTAACGCTGCTTTTCCACAGTGTTGGGTGATAGACTTTGAAAGGTCAGCTAGGTTAATTCAGTGAAGAAATACAATTACTTTTATTGATTTGTCTTTTCAAACTGAAAGAGCTCCTCTCATGAATGTGCAAATAATTATTTCCATTCTCCAATAAGCTGCGGTGGAATGATAACGCCGCCATGAATGCAAAAATGTTGTTTAAGGGTAAACAGAGCAACAAATAAGACAGAATTAGCCGGGCCCTCTTGGCTGTCTCTAACTGTCAATACGTCTCTGTCAGAGCCCCGGGAGACGGAGCAGAAAAGGAAAATGTGGTCCCCGTCCTTCACGTGTCGGCCGTTCTTGGAACAACTGAGCCACAGTGAGTTTTATATTGTGATGGCAGACAAAAGAGTGAAAAGCCCCTGAGCTTTTCATTGATGAATGATGCCTTCTTTTTGGAAAAGAGTCATGCTTGTTTAAAGATGAAAAAATAAGGACACTCAGTCCATTTGAATCATTTTAAAGGTTTTTAATGTCTTTACATGTTTTGTAAAGTCTTTTTTTTTGTAAATGTCTTTTTTACGCTCCTCATTTTGCTGGTTTCCACTGCATTATGAACCAAAGCGTGTCTGCTGGGAGTCAAGTGGGCTGGCCTCTGAATATTTAAGAGGAGAGTCAGTCTAACAACCTGCCTACGTGGCGATGCAGTGTGTTCACCTTGTCAGTTTGAGGGGAAAAAATCAGTCTAACAACATGGCTACTCTCTCCGCACATCAGGAAGCACTGTGTTTATCTTGTCAGCTTTAGTGAAGGCACTGAAAGCATTAGGAAAGGCTTTATGTCCATTATTTTGTTCACTGTGGTCTCTTTGCAACCATTAACAGAAAACAAACCAGGATAATGAGCGGGGGGGGGGGGTTGCAGGACTGATGCACAAAGTGTTTTTGTGTGCAGGACCACCAGAGCAGCCCAGGAGACTGGAGCCTCTGAGAACGTGCACACGGCCGATCCGAGTCGGACTTTCAAAGAGAGCCAAGACCAAACACCTCCACCGTCACCACCCCTACAAATGAACATGAGAAATGCAGCCCAGGTGATGTGCCTGAACGTTTTGTTGCCATGTTATGTTCCGATTTACAGTTTACTGTTTGTGGTTCTTTTGACTGCCCCTTTACCCAGGGTAGTTTGCTTGCATCACTTGCCTCCACTCGTGAGAGGTTTCTATTTAATCACTGCTGCAGCAGCAGCTGGGTAGTAAGTGCCTTGCTCGAGGACTCCCTGACAGCATTTGTTGATAATCTGTTTCCTGTCCACATTTGCCCTGATAGAAAAGTATCCTGCGTTCCACAATATTTATGTATTTATTTATTTATTTATTTGCTTCTTTCCAACCCTGAGTAAGTCAAGTCTTATTTATATACTACTTAGAGATTACTACATATTTATATATCTACATATTTACATTATTTATTTACATTATATGAAATATATTCACTTTTTATTGAGGTTTGTTCTATATGATTGGCCTTCGTGTGTTCACTGTAGGTGTATTGATACAGCATGCTACTTGTTCCTGTTACGTGTGGGCGTCTTCAGTCAGAGTAAATGAGATGAGCATCTTCTCTCACTGTTCTGTTTTTACCATGAAACGGCTTCACGTGTACTGTATGCAACATGTCCTTGAGCAGTGTTGTGGGAGGTTAGCTGGAGTTATTTTTCAAAATGGCATGTTCTAGCTTTAGGCAAAATATATATTCATGTTCGTTATCGTGACAAACAAGAAGCTTTTACTCACTTTCTGATGTTGTTTAATCACTCGGTAGAAGCTTTGATATGCTGAATGGTTTTGTCGATTTTGTTTGTGAGCTGTGGGCCGACTCAGTAAAACGTCATGATTAAATTAAATTACTCTTTTTCAACAATTAGCTAAATGTGCTCTTTGTTATCATAACAGATCCACACATTACAATTTTAGTAACATCCTGCCACCAGTGGAGCACAACACAACAATAAATATTAATGAGCTGATTACAATATCTTTAAAAAGTCTGATAAGAAAAGCTGCTGGTTTCATAGTAATGCAGTTTACCTTGTTAAACGCTGAACAGGTTTCCAGATACAACAGGTAGAGAGACAGTGAATTGATTTTAACACGGACTCAGCACTCGCTGCCGTGGCTGCAGGCTGTGGAAGTGACACCTCGGCTCAAGTTATAACGATGCTATCAAGAGTGCTGTTTGGGTTTGTTTACCTGCCATCCACAGCTCCCTAAATGTGGTGTGTTTTTAGTCGTAAGTCAGGCTGTGTTTTCCAAAACACGGAGCGCATGTTGGAGGCAGACTCAGTGAGTAGAGGCGAAACAATGACAGCCTGACGGCACCTGCTTAAATGAATACAGTAGCCATGTTGTCAGGGCTTACTTTTCCTCGCTGTGTGCTATTCAGTGCAGCAAATTACAAATAGTAAAAACAGAGTTGGGGACAATTTGCCTGCTAAACCTTCCCTCTTAACTATTTTGTCATCTGAAACTTACTTTGATTGCCTAAATGAGCAGAATTAAAAAGCAGAAATTACATGGCACATCTCATTTTATAGAGAACAGTTAGGATTTTTCTCTTGAATCTACCTCCAGTCGTTCCATTAATGTTAGCGGGAGTCCCCTCAGGGTATTTTATCAAAGCAATTAAACCAATGTTGTATTCACTGATGTCTCTCACGACTTTGGAATAACGTTTTTTTTGTGTCCTGATCACATCTCTGGATCCGAATGGTAGGTTTTTAGTAAATGGTTGAGTTTTTTTGGGGGGGAACATTTTGTTTCATTGAGCAAGGTGCCTCAGCTGGCAGACAGGCAAGTGCAAATCAAAAGGAAACAATGCCAGGGTATGGCTTTCCAAAAATAATTGGATTCAGACACTACACATTCAATCTGCCTTTTTAATCAGGCACAGTCTGTGAAGGCTGAGGGAGTTGACTTACATTTTTTCCTGATTGATAATGACTTTGTCAGTGCTAGTTGTGTCTGAGCAGTATTTGCCCAGTTTGTTTGCTGATTTGTTGCAAGGTTTAATCTCCACATGGATATTATTTTCATCTTTAAATGAAATCTTCTCTTCAGTCGTTGGTAATGACACTTTGCTATTTCTACAAACTACCAACTTCTTAATACATTATTAATATGTGGATTTCTATTATTCTAACAACTAAATGTTCCATTCACTATGTTTAATGAGATTAAATTTCCATCTGCAGTGGCTGGAACAGTGTTTCATCTATTGTTGTTTCTTATTGATTACACACAAGCCAGTAATCTTGTGGTTTTAGTTACACTTCACTTGAAGTGCAGTAGAGTGTGTTACTTACGCACTATTCTTACGTAATTGTCACATTTCAAAATTAAAGCACCATGAGGTATTACCACATGCATTGTAATGAGGGTGGAGAATTAATCCCAGACAGTTTTAAAGTTAATGAAGCAGACTATTATTATTAGGAAGTCTGTTCTGTTCTAAAAGTGTATTTGGCCTACACTGTAGGTACATTTGAAAGTAGATGTTTGTGGATTTGGAAACACACAAACTGCTGCAGCTAACGGAGGAAAAGTGGGTTTAATAGAATTATTAATAAATTACTGATATGATTGTTTTATAAAGTTTTGATTTCTTATAGCGAGTTTTTAGTGTGTGCTCATGAAATGTTAATGATGAGTTTTTCGATCCTCACACAATCCCATTTATAAATCTTTTAACTTTTACATATTAATATCTGATGACTTGTTTCTGATGAATTAAATGAGGAGCTGAAATGGGTAATATATTATGAATTTCAGGGTGAGAACAAGCATTCAGGAGGCACAGTGCCACAATAGGGGAAGATAACTCTATTTAACACTTTAAAATCAAGATAATTTGTTCGAAAACAAGACTGTGCTAGATGATTTTTCAGACTGTACCAAGCGGCAACCTCCGTGGCTATGAAGTGAAGCCTATACGGAAGTGCCAGAAACTGCAGTTCCTCAAACAGCCACTTGAGACATGACAACTGTACTGATTCTGAATTTTTATGAAACTCACCTGTCCAAATTATATTAAGGTTTAAAGTTATGCATAATTAACAGCGTGGCCGATTTGATTGACAGGTGATTTACAGATGGCTTGTTTAAGCACCCAGGCTTCATTCGGCCGCCTCAGGTCTGCTGGTGATTCACGTCTTTGCTGATTCTTAGATTATCCAGAAGGTCGAAGAGGCAGGACTACCAACATGGCAGCGGTCAGAGCCACAGATTTTGAGCTTCAAAATGGTTCTTCAGAAACCTGTGGGTGTCACAGGTACACTGTCCATTCTTTATACTGTCAATGAGCTGTACTCTGGCAGAGCGGTGCGTTGCTAATGTCAGCATGCTAACATGTCAGATGAATGGTTGTAATGGATGTATGGTTCACCTTCTGGCAACCATGATTGTCTATCTTTCAAGTCAATCTATCAATTAGTTGTCGAAATATTTCTGGACCAAAGTGGTGGACCTACAGAGCAACATTGCCATAAATAAATATTAGAATCTTAAACATATCTTATTATTATATATACAGCTGTTATTTTCCATTTGTTACCCAAATGAAACATTGTGCAGTTATACTGCTCAGTAGGATAATACCAGCCTCAACCATGGACATGGTCCATGTTCTATCTATCTACTAAAACTCACTGGCAATAGGAAAACAATGTGAAAAGAGCGTGAGCAGGTGGTCTGAGGTTTTACAAAAAGTAAAAACATGGTTTATGCAGCAGAAGGTTAATTTTCTTTTCCCTTTTTCATTACATGTGATATTAGGTTTTAAACTTGTATCTGCTGCCTTTCTATGTAACATGAAGAAGACATCACAGCTTTAAAATCAGCGAGGAGGCTTCAAAGGCTCCAGTCGAACCAGAAGTTATCTCTTTTTTTTCTTTTAAGTTTTCACAAATGTACCCCTCCCTCTCCTGACAAAAGCTTCACTGTGTAATTCACTTGCCACACATAATGATCTCCAAGCATAACCCAGGGATCCAACATGTAAAACAATACCAGAAATGAAACCTGACAGTGATTTGCATTCCCGTGTTTTTAATTTCCTCCCCACCACCAAAATTAAAGGGATTAGGCACGCACACATTTGTTTATTTTCATTCGGCAGAATGGAAGACGGGCATTATCCCAGCATGAGAGTCCAAGTAACGTTATTATGCTCACGGAGAGACCTTGAAGATGGAGAATACACACACTTCCTCCTCCCTTTATGCCCCTTGAATCATTTGCATAGTTCCTCTGTGTAGGAAGAACCACCAAAGACTATACTTAGAAAGCTTATTGCTGGAAAGCTAGAGGATAATTAATGGGCATCAGCCAATATGCCTTCAATATTTCAAAAGCTAGCAAGAGTGCTTATTATACAGCCTTGAATTGCTACTTCTACTTTGACCCAGGCTTCTTGCAGAGAAAATGTGAGCAAATATTAACACGAGAAAATATCTACAAAAATGAAAATAATGGAAACTCATGAAACACAACAGCTTTTGTCTTTTTCTTTCCACTGCTCCACTGGGGCCTTAAGGTACCTCTCTGTATCAAAAGGCTGCTTACAAAGTTGACAGAGTTTCAGCACAGTAGCTGATGCATCTGTGCGTTATTATCAAAGGAGAAGCTGTGGTGTCAAGCTGTCTGCAGCAGACTACAGCGTTTCTTTCCAAAGCAAAGACAGGGCTTAAGCTAAGAGTTTGCCTTTCACACACACATTACAGCACTGTATGTATTCACACACACACACAAACACACACACTCACACACACAAACTAAGCCTGCATGTATTTGCTGCCTTTTTCAAATCAATAGCAATCACCGGGCCACAATAGCAGAATCAGATGATCGACTCCGGGGGACTAAAAATACACTGGAGTATCTATCGCCTCTGCACACTACTGAGTTCACTGCTGGACTGTGAAGCCATGAAAGTGACCAGAACTAAACGCTTCTGATTCTACAAACATCATTTCATGGACACTTTTATCATAAGTGCATGATACTCTTCATTTTTAATCTGATGGGATATCGCTCAAAAGCAGCTCTGACGCAGAGGCCGAAGCAGACCAGGACAAAGAATAATGTTCAGTGGAGCTTTCATGACTTTAAAGTTGTTTAATCACTCTTGATTTATCCCACCCAACATCTAAACAGTCTTTGAGTGAACACTCAAAATTTATGCCACTGTTGTTTCCCTGAGGTCGGCTTGCGCAGTAATCTCTACTTTGGTGCTGAGCAGAATGAAGGGTAGCGGGCCGAGAGAAAGGACAATAAGAGGATTTCACAGTCGAGTGTAATGACACAACTTTGCATTATTGTTTTGCCTGCTTCCGGAAAAAAAAAAAATTAATAATTAATTGCTGTTAGACCTGTCTGAGTGCAACAGAAAGCAGTGTCACTCCTCGATCCTCGCTGACTCATGAAAGACCAAAGATCAACTAGAATCACTGGTGGCAGGGTCAACTGGGACATCTGTTCTGCACATGTAATGGTCCACAACGCTGCTCTGCGAATGCTTTTGATGAAGTCAAACATGCCAATGCGGATAAATGCGTTTATTTACACTTCACAGCATATGGTGGCTGAAGATTTAAGAGATTACTGTAGCTCTTAATGAACTATGGCAGATCAGTACCGCCTATAGAAAGACACTAAATAGTTCACTCTATAGTGATACGAACAGATGCTAAGACCCTCAGTGGAGATTTTCACATCTGTAAACAGTGACGCAATGCATGGGGGACATGAGGACACTACATAGAGAGTATATTTAACAATATATTGTGTATACAGTAACATTTCTAAAATAAAATAACAGATTTTAAATCTGTATCTCGTACTTCTGTTCTTGCATTATGTAACTTTCAGGGTTCAATCTCCCGCAAGAAGTACATAGCACTTTATGGCGCTAAGTCATACACCACCAACTATTGCCCTTATTTTGTTTCAAACTGGATATTTTATGGAGAAAATGTCTGATGACAGTAAAACAAACAGATGCGAACTGTAGCTGCTGTTAGCTCAGTTTGTTAGCCAGCCTGTCCGGACTGTGAGCTCGGAGCGCCAGGGAAGTGTTTGTACCACAGGAGTTTTGGACCACCGGGAAGAAGAAGAGGTTTTCAGGCCTGGGGCAGAGGAGGAGCATAGGGTTGTATTTCTTTGAAGATAAGGTTGCCAGTCAGCAGTTGCAGATGATTACACTTGAGTGGTTTAAATGTCAAAGGTCATCACTGTTGGTAAGATTTCCTTCTGTACAGCTAAAATCGACTGTTACAACTGCTATTAAGCCATGTACCGTACTTTTAAGGTGGTTTTAGATTGATGGAGTTGAACTATTTCTCTCAGATTTTGTGTTTTGGTTTTGTAGGTCAGAACAGGACAGCTCCTGCCATACAATAAATCATCATTAGGGTCCTTAACATCAAATGCTGTTGTGGGCATCAGTAAAATCTGCTGCTGAGCGATGAGGCGGATGGTTATTTTAGTCAGGCGAAGTCCAGATGAGTGTGTGGAGCCTGAATCAGGGCCAGGGCCTATCAGCTAAAAGAACGTAGGTGGGGCCATTTAGTAATGGCCTGAATTAACAAGTGCCAAAATCTCTCATAATTCCATTATGGTACTTCATTATGTACATGCTGCAGTACCATTTTAATCCACCCACACTCTGAATACTGGCCTTTTGTATCCCAGCTGTCTCCAGAGTTCACGTTTAAAGCTAAAAATCTGTACATTCCTGTACAGATATGCAGAATGTAAACATAATCATGCCGTTATAATATATAACGGCATGATTATGCAGATCCGCGAATGCAATACAGATTTTACAACACGTTCTCACTGACCTGATTAAACAAGAAGATATTCAAAGTGTGTGTTAGAGCTAAAGCGCAGTCACTGAGCTGACATCAAAATGAGGGGCTGTCATAAATTCACCGCACCCAGTGACTAATCGCTGTCTGCCTCTCAGCTAACCCCACAGGCATGATGGGAGAGAGAGAGGGCATTAATCTGCAGAGGACTAGCTGGGGAATGTGTTCTCTCATCTTAGATAACTGCACTTTGTGCCGTTAACCTGTTTAAAAACAGCAACTACTCTAACGAGCTGCTAATGTTAACTGATATTAAAAGAGGAGGTCACTTACAAATAAAACAACGAGGGCACATCCTGGAGAGTTTTAGAGCAGCTCCGGCAGACAGGCTTCCATCAAAATTTGATAATGTTTTAACGGGATGAGCTTTGCTTCTTCTGGGGAAACTGCTTGGTAAAGCTGGAACGTTCGGCGCAGCTGTGACCGGATTGAATAGAAAAATTTATGCTTTTCTAAGCACATATGCCAGCTTTCTGAACCTCATGCGCTGTTGCAATGACTGTTTCCAAGACCGTATTATCGAATATCTCATGGCTGCCATTTTGCTGTACCAGTCAAATGACAATTAATCTGTTTATTGTTGTTGGGCGGCTCGGTTCACCAGAGAGGAAATGCTGCAGAGCAGAAGCTTAGCGGTCCAAGCAAAGACAGAAGACGTGTTATTTTCTTTTAGCGTTTAATCAGATTTATGATTTTTCTCCTCAGACTCTGTGAAGCATTATATTTATTTCAAAGTAGATACTCTCTGAAATAGCTCGCCACGTGTCCTCATACATATGTCAGACACGCTCCTCATTTCTGGCAAATGATGTTGGGACTTTTTGTTTGTGACCCCAATAGCACTTAACTATTGTGTGCTGCAGCCTCTGTGGTGGAGGAAATGACAGTATTTACTCTGAATTCAAACTCTTTTTGGGGACATTAGGTCATTGCAGCAACTATTTACGAAATAAATACTTAAATAAAATAAATAAAGCAAGAAGATCATGAGATTTTAGCCATGTTGGTAGTTGGGTTGTCCACTTTGGCCCAGAATGAAATATCTTGACCATTTTTGATATATTGCCATGAAATTTGGTAAAAGATATTCATGGATCCTAAACAATGTAGCCTAATGACTTTGGTGATCTCTTGACTTCCTCAAACAACAACATCTTTGGTTTTGTTCCCCTCTGGATGATTTGTAATAACTTTGATTCCTTAACTTTTCCTTTGGCACCATCAACAGTACTTTGGTTTATGACCAGATTTCAGGGTGTTGTTTAGCTCAGTTGGTAGAGCATCCGCCCCGTGTACAAAAGCCCAGCCCAGGGTTCGAATCCAACCTGTGGCTCTTTGCTGCATGTTATTCCCCATCTCTCTCTCCCTACATTCCTGTCACTCTTCAGCTGTCTCTGTCAAATAAAGCTAAAAAAAAAAGGCCAAAAAATAAAAATAAAATAATGGATATTTCAACATAGATGTAACAGTATGATTCGGACATCAAATGTGTCATGTACACATTATTGTAACTATTTTTCTCTCAAAAAACCTTCAATTTTGAATTTGTTTACCAGTCCAGAAAAGCGTACGTGACCACAACAGTGGTTTGGTTTTCTGCATTTAAACTGTGTCCAGTTTACAGTATGTTCAGCTGATAATCTAACCCTAACTCAGCCCAAGACTCTATTTCTGTTTGAAGTTTGAAAAATAGCTTTGCTAACGCAACACACCCTTTAATTCCAGCTTGATAGAGGCATTATTGTGCACTTGACACTGAAACAGGAAACTGGTCTGATTTCAATCTGCACAGATTTTGATGCTAAGCTGACTGCTGATTTCCTGTACTCTCATTAAACTGTTGTTCGGAGGGATCTTTGTCTATTTCTGCGCTTTCATTTGTCAGCGTTTTGTTCTCCGTGTACAAAACATTACTTTTTCTGTAAATCCTTCATACAAAATAACATCTCTTTGTGCAGAGAGCTTTCTACAACCTAAAAGCATGAAAGAGCATTCAAAATGATACAGCAGTCCCCTCACTAACTCACTGTACTGAATTAAGCTTTTGTGGCAGGCGAACCCAAACTTTAAACCTTGAGGGCCCGACATTTACCAGGTATTAAAGGGGTGATTGACTGTGAAAGTGTTTCATAATGTTTCTAAATGAGACCTCTGCTGATAGGCTGACAGGACGTGCTGTTTATGCTTAACAGTAGAGGCCGAATAGATTTTTTACTGCCATCAATGTCGCTGCATGAGTCACATCATCATTTTTTTTTTTCCCCAGTGTCGAGGTGGCACAAGTAAGAAGCCTGCGCAAAGCAGCGCGGCGGTATTGATCCTGATCAATGATGCAACAGTATCGATCCTGATCAATGATGTTTGATTTGTTCAGAGCTACACTACAGTATCCGTGGCTCTGTTTAAACGTGTCTGGTCGGAGGTCTCGGAGTCAGCGTTCCTTCCGGTGCTTAATTAGGTGTATTTATTTCAGCCGTGGAAGAAAGGGGGAGAGCAGAGGTGTCACTGAAATTGTTTATAGTGCATTGATCCTCCAGACTAATTCTCATTCCACACGAGTCCTCCCCCGCCCTGATTCCCAGCATGACGCTGATTCCATCATTGATCTCCAGGGTGCTGTTCCACACAAAACGGCTCTGGACACTGCTGCAGTTGTTGCTGGCTGCAGGCCGTTTTTTTTTTTTTTATACATGTGATAACACACAGAAATGATGGACACATATTGAAGAGCCTCCAATAAGCTTTCAGGTGATTGGTGGTGGCAAGCGGAGACAGATGAGATAGAGTGGAGAGGTGGGAATGACTGATTGCATGCAAGTATAGGAACATTGCTGCTGTGTTATTGCATCAGTCGGAAAAATCTATTGCTGCTGAGATTTTTTGTCGCCGGCCGCCAAGCATAAATCTATGCACTGAGTGGATAATTTAACATTTGCACTTCAGAATTTATAACTGAAGTCTAAGGCTGCTGCAGAAACTAATGTTGTCTTTTATTTGAGGGTAACTCCCAGGGAAACACATAAACCATTGGTCTTTTAGTGACTAAAAGATCAATCAAATAAATATTTCTCTGAATAGTACTGTAATTGTACAAATGGCCGTAAAAAGATTCAGCACAGTTGTTCAAAAAACAAATACAAGCCATATTAAGAGCTAGTCAGCCAGTAGCTAAGTAAAGTCAGAGTGGGAAAAGTCTGTTTCTGGGTCTATAATGAATGCTGTGTGAGTTAACAGTCATCAGACTTGTAATTTGAAGTCAGTTCATGTTGCCGGCATTCACAGTTTTGGGAGGTGAATGTCATAGACAGTATAAGACATGGACGTAGTATCCGTGATGTCACCCGCAGGTTTCTGAAGAGCCGTTTTAAAGCTCAAAATGTGGTGGCTTTGGTTGGCGCCATCTTGGCAGTCCTGCCTCTGCCGCCTCCAAAATATTGGCAAAGATGTGGATCGTGAATGGACCTGAGGCGGACTGAATGAAGCCTGGTTGCTCAAACAAGCCACCTGTCAATCAAAGCCACCACGCTGTTAATTATAGACAACTTTAAGGCTTAATATAATTTGAACAGGTGAGTTGTATAAAAATTCACCCTCAGTACAGTTGTCATGAACAGAGAAATTAGCTATAGAGACCAAAACAGTTTTTTGTACCAGGCTGTAAACATGTTTATTTCTGCTGTGAAGCTGGACATTTTAACATGGGGACTTATGGAGACTGACTTGTTCTGTAGCCAGCCTCAAGTGGACGTTTGAGGAACTGCCGTTTTGTGCATGTTTAAACTTTTAACACAGCCACACTTTTCCCCTACTTCCAGTCTTATGCTAAGCTAGGCTAACTGCTGTGGCTCTGCACATTCCTGACCACAAAGCATGTCAATCTATTATTTTATTATAATGCTGTACAAACAGACAAACATTAGTTTGTGTATGACAAAACAATGAGACTACATCAATTTTAAATCACTCAGTTGGAATATTGGCTTCTGCAATTAATTAACTCTCCCTGTATGTGCACGCTTATTAAGTACAAGCTCTTATCCATTAATACAGGGTCTAATTTTGTCCCGTGGGTGCAGGAAAATGAGAGTAAACTGTATCCCCCTTGGTTTCGTGCTGTGTTTCCTCTCTTCCTTTTCTCTCCCCGCAGTCCCCTGCAGGGAGTCCTGCCATAAGGACTGTAAAAGCCGACTGACCTCTGCAGGAGGTTTTGTCGATACTCTGACCAAAGATCACGCCTCCTCAATCAGCCATCTCACACATCCCTACAGGGATTAGCTGATTTGACACAGAAAAATAGAGGAGTGGCAAATCTGTCTAAATCATCATGGAGCCGGCAACACCTTCCACAGAATAATATTGACGTTTTTGGAATTGATGTCTGTGTTGGCACAGAGGCTAATAAATTGCTTTGATCTGGTCAGAGGAATGAAATATCAGGAAAGATAGGGGGTATTAGTGCCACTGATGGAATAATATGGTGATTTGGAGGAATATATAAATGAAAGTGTTATGGATTGCAAACATAGAAGATAAAAAAAGATGGATGGGAGTTGATAGACGAGCAGAAAAACAGCCTCTTTCGCAATCCAGCGAGAGTAGTGAAGAGTAGAAAAACAACAACTGTAGGATGATCTCAACATTTGTATTTCTACACAACGAGCACAACAGATCAAGTCAGCTTAGAGAGCGAGGCGTTTGAGCGGTGTGTTTTAATGCCACGAGTTGAACTGAGATTTAGACAGCCATGTTTGAGCTTTTTTATTTTATTTTATTATTTTTTTTACTCTCCCTCCTTTCCAAAGAGACGGCCATGAGGGAACCACTGCTGCAATGCAGCAAAACAAATCGCGGGAATCTATTAAGAGTTTGTGATTGTGAGACATTGCCTCTCCCTTGTTTCTCATTTTCACTTTGCTCCCACTCTGGTTGGCTCTCTCTGTGGTCTGACATTAAAATAAATGGATATTTATGGAAGATTGGAAGATAAAAATAGCACATCTGTGTATTTTTATGATGATGGACTTGTAGATTGTAATTGATTTTAAAAATACTTGATCGAAAACATACTTTACCACTTCATAAATCACGTGTATCTTTTTTCTGAACTGACTGACCTGAGAAACAGACAATAACTGTAACTTCAGAGTACATTCAAAAGGCCTCTATTGACATATAGAACCGTTTCAAATCACTTAAAGCCTAAGCTGCAGTATAGATCAAGGTTATCCTTTGTTCCCTTTGAGGTTCAAGCTTTACTTCTGCCACACAGCATTCACTACAGAGGTATTGTACGACCGCACATCTACAGAAGTCTTTCACACAATGCACATCCAAACAGAGCTCTGACATACTAGAAAGAGAAGCTAAAGAAAATATATAGTACACACCACAATTTCCTTTATTTATATATAAAATACTCATGATAAACTCAAATGGTAAATCATGTCATGATAAGAAGCATAAAACAGATTTAGATATCATCACTGTCCAATGAAATCCACTTTTATTTCTGGTGCTAAATGTGTCTCATTACGATGTTTTAGGCTGAATTTGTAATGCAGTTTCTGAGAAAAACTGTTTTTCATCCTCCTTAAAAAAACTATTTTTGGACATAAATGGTTTTCATCAGACTGTGCTGATGTACATGAGTTATTTTCTGAATATAAAAACCAGACCTTTACTCATATTAGCAGTTGTTTGCCTCATGATCAGAAAGCAAAACCACCTCAATTCTTTATTTTCCTTGTAAGCCATTCTAACGTACATCTGTTTCATAAAAAGATGACATAATCAAACACTCACTCACATTCTACCTCTCTCTCCTGAATCTGTACATATTTGAGCTTGCTAACAACTCCAAACAGCCTCCTCCCAAGCTAGGCTGAAATTTCCAGCAGAGAATTAGGCTGCATGTAAAAATCATTTGCTCTTTCCTTGACCCCAGTCAACTGAGGCTGCCTACATGAGCCACGCAGAGATAGTCAATATATCTTTCCTCCTGCTCAGCGCTCGCTTTGGCTACAGTCCGCAAGGTGATAGAAAGCGTAGATGAGAAACACCCAGAGGTGTAATAGTTCATACACAAGTATACAGATTTACTCATTGTCCATCTTCTAGAGCCAGGCTGCGGCCAATAATTTTACACTATTTAATGTAATCTGTGGCCACTGCTTACAGGACACTTTTCTTCCCTGATTTAGTACTGCCCTAAAACATAAACAAGCCTGGGAAGGAGCTTAGACTTAGAGTTGCACTAATCCTTTTTTTGGCCACTTGGGGGCAGAACCGCACAACAAACTAAAAATAACCCACATTTGACATATTAAGACCTTGTAAACTTGACAAGGCTTATTTGCTGGTAAACTATTACTATTTTTGTAACACCGAGCAGGGAAGGAGCAACATTATCATTCATTCGGTGTTTGTGTGTCTGGTGACTTGACAATCAACAGTTCAGAGCTTTTTTTGTCTAAAACAGCTGCTGGGAATAACACTGATTACAGTGGTGAGAGTGAACCAAACTGCTAAGGTTGCCATAAAACCAAAACAATGACCTGAAATATACTAAAATGCTTCAGAGAGCTGAGAAGAACTGCAGAGTTGGGTGCGATTTTTCTGTGGTTTAGAGTGACCATCATCTGACCCCATCGTTTATAAAGACATATCAAAACAGCGTTAAACCTGCAACGTCTAATTTTCTGGCCACTTGGGGGCAGCAGAAACAAGTTGTGAAGACAGGATTGACATATCATCAACTTTAAAGTGTAATCCAGCAGCTATGGAGCAACACTATCACTCATTTGGAGTTGTGTCCCTGGCAACTTGACAACCGTAAGTCCAATATTCTCTTTCTTTTAGCTCTGTTTCTGTTTCTATGTTCACTAGCGACTAACTTTGTCTGCTGTTTGGTGCCAAGCAGGTAGTGTACACTGCTTTTTTAAGACGTTTTCTGTGAAAGCAGCTGCCTGCTACAGCCTAAAATGGCACTATGAGAACGGAACCAAAACAGTAAGTTAAGTAAGTGACAGAGAGCTAAACTGTGAACTGAAACTCTGCAGGTCGGCCAAGGGGAGCTGCTGATCCAAGTGATATCTGATTATCTGTAGTGTTTAACATGTGACCCTTTTCACAATTTGCAAAAATGAGCAAAATAGTCACAATAATTGAAGAGTTGTATGGAATAATTTTAGGTGTTTGTTTTGGAGCCACGTTATGTAAGTCATGAAGAAGCTACAGCTCAATTGTTGTTCCCCTGCACGTCCTGATAAACAGTAATCTAGTAGTTTTCCCAACAAAAGTGGTGATATGACAAGGAAGGAATGGCTGTCTGCATTGTAGGGTGATGGTCCTCCTTTCTGTCCCTCTTTTTCTCTCTCCTCTGTTCCTCACCACCTGCAAAGGTCTGTCATCTCCTAAACATCAGTATCAATTTTGCACCGCCATAAATCACAGCCACCAACCTGTCAGAGACATCGAGGCGCTTTGTACAATGGAAATAGTGTGAGGACGCTTTTAACAGCGACAAAATGAGTTTCTCTCGACGACACAGGATTCTACTTTGTGTCCATGAGCATAAGTTACAGCAGTATGAATATAAATGAGCGCTATGACTAAGCGTTATCTCACTGTGAGCATACAGTAAACAGCAGATCTCAAAGCGTTGTTATTTGGCAGCATAAATCTGCCTCACAAAGCGGGTGAGAGGTCCGGGATGACAAAGTTGAGCAACTGAGATGAGCTGCAGGGAGAGAGAAAAGGAGATAGGAATTTTCATGCCAAACCGTAAGAAAAACTGGAATTAATTTATGTTCTGCTGGTCGACATGGGACTCATTGCCATGGTAACAGGCCATGTGCCACACCACCTTCCATCTCCACCTCCTCCCCTCCCCTCCCACAGCCATCACTCGTCTAAGGGAGATGACACTGGTTTCTTCTCTGCTGTCTGTGAATTAGCTCTGTTGGATGTTGAATATTTACCACCCACCACAACATCCAGGGGAGACGTCACACCCTCTAATTAACAGTCCCTCCGTCTCTCTGTTTGTCTCACTTTCTATCCATCTCTCACTTGTTATCCGCCACGGTATCTCTCTCTTTCTCACCCTCTCTCGGCAAAAACAAACTACGTGTTGACACAAGGAGGAAACTGGGCCGAGCTGAACTGCAGCCCAGCGCTGGATGCTTATTTCCCCACTGAGCACTCCAGTGATCACAGTGTGGTTTGTTGATTATTTGGCCTGTTTATCTCTAATAAAACCTTCAAGGGGAGCACCTCAAATTCAGCAGGATAGATTTGATAGCATGCAGTTTGCAGAAACCGTGCCAGTAATTACATGCTCTGAGAGTAATTACTAGTAATAATAATTATTTTCATATGTTGTCTCTGGTGACCAGTGTAAACAAGGCATGACATACAACCAGCCTGTACAGATCACATTCTCGAATGTATAGACAGCATTTCAAGAAAACTGAGACCTACAGAACCAGAAGACATTTCTTTGAAGGCTCTGACACTTTGATCTGCTCCCTGTGGATTCAATAAGCAACCTAGTTCCACTCCTGATATTACTGTTTTATTCAAAAAGAAGAGATAACTTCATTTCTATAGCAGAGAAAATGTCATCCTAGATGTAGAAAAGTTTGTATATTCAGTATGGAGATGTTGAGATGAATCAGTATGATGATCAGAAAAACTTGAAGGAGTATTGCAGGATTTAGAAATGCACTTCCGTAACACTGGGGGACTTGGGAGAGACGGGTTCAAAGATAAGGTAGCAGAGGCCATAATATCCGAACTTGAAAGGTATGGTGACATTTTGGGAAATACGCTTATTCACCTTCTTGCTGAAAGTTAGATGAAGAAGATTCACACCACTCTCATGTCTGTAAAGTAATTCCAAAGCAACAGCCAGCAGGGGTTCAGCTCACACAAAAAGCAAGCGAATTTTCACCCCTGTGTACTCGCGCGGGTTTGTGAGTTTGTGTGTTTGCACCTCTGAGGGTCACTGCAGACAGGTTGAAAAGCAAAAAGTGAAGATAAATCCACTTTCCAAGGCAAAAAGTCTAAAAAAATAAAGCCTGAGCTCTACTCCCACCAGATCAGAACAGGATCCAATGTGACTCTGGGAGTCTTGGTCTTAATTCATCCATATTCACCAGCTCTGCAATATATAGCGGCTCAGTATCAGCCAGTCCTCCCCCCAACACAACGCTCTGCAAAGCCCTGTAATAGACTCATTTTTTCGTTTGAGTCGAACACTTTAAACTCATGCATGTCATTGGTGACGTTGTATTAATCTACAGTTCTTTGGGGGGGTCTCATTTTGGTCCTTGTTGCAACGTTTAAATAGCATAGGGATAGCAAGATGCTACTTCTAAACTATGGTGGCTCTATATTGTCAGACAGAATGGCCAGTAGTAAAGTAAAAACCTCTGTGGCTGTGAAGTGCGGTGAATGCGGAAGTGCCAAAAATCACAGTTCCTCAATGGGCCACTTGAGGCTGGCTAAAGAAAGGTCAGTCTCCATAAGCCCTCATGTATGTGCTCTTAGCATTTTAATTCACACCAAATTAATATAACCATAGATTAACACTTTGCCCTGAAGTGTATGAAATCACAGTAACAGAGTTAAGATTCCATTTTACACTGGGCTCTGGACTACTGTAGAAACATGGCGGTTCAACATGGAAGAGGTCTTCTGGCTCATTTGAAAACACACAATTCTTGTTTTCTGTTTGATTATACATAAAAAACATACTTATGATTATTATATTACATTTCTACCATATTCTGTTGCCTGATTTTAGACAGAATTGTCAACTTGTTAAACTCCATTTCCATCTACAGAGATTTGAATATCTTGCAAATATTCTTTGAATAGATCCCTGTAAATCTTACAAACTGGTCCTTTATGGGAAGGGGACGTATGTGTTCTACTTTGGGAGAAAAAGGTTTTCCAACAGAAAACCATGTGTTTGAAACCATTTCACTGTTATTACAGTTATTTCAGAAATGCCTAAAAATTATAGTTGGGTCACATCAACATCACAGTCACAGCAGGTGTCTGTTGAGCAAAAATGTTTGAATTGAACGGTTTATTTACCCTTTGCAGGGCTTCACTGTAATTTTCCCTGAAGGACTACAGGTACCTGAGAGAAAAGACACAAAAGAAATGCCACATGAACCCTCATTGTACTGCATATCCTGTGTTACAAATGTAAATGTAACAGCTAATTCAAGGTCATCCAGCAGAATGACAGGGTGTTCAACACGAATATCACTGTAGTGCAACTAGTAGTAACAGCATTATTAGCAGAATATGAAGTGCATGTTCCTGTGAAAAGGAGCAACATCAACACCTAGCAATCACATAAAATAAATTGAGGACTTGCACATAAAAAATAGTAACTTCACACTAGGAGTACCGTGGTGGATCTATCAGCTGTTAAAAATAGAGAAATGAATCTCATGGTCCTTGACTTACTGCAACTTCAAAAACTATAAAACACTTTCAGCTGAGAGAAATATTGACACCTGCTTCAAAATTACCAAACAATGAACGAGATCTCATAAAAATGTTTGCTGAAATACGGATAAAGAGATTGTCCTGTTGCCTTGCCCAGAAAATCTCCCGGTAGCTCGCTGTTGACTCAGAGGATATTCTGCGACTGAAACAAAACCCCATTTGCAGCAAATGCACACAAAGAGTGAGCAGCTATATAAATCCTGTGCTACAAATCCGGCCACAAGCAAGTCCAATTGATTCCAGATTGCATTTACCAAAGGATCCTTTCAAGTCCATCGACAGATTGGCTTGGTGCATACACACCCACTGCTGGGAAGCTCCAGAAAAAGCTGCAGTGGTGATAATGTTGTACTCGGGGAAAGTCACACCAGATAAAAGTGTCAGACGACTGCCGAAATCTAAAATGTGGCTCTTTCCTTGTACAGTTAGCTACATTTCTAAAGGCAAAGTCAGAAAGGTATACTCTATCTCAGTTTGCAGCATATAGAGTTTGCTTCATGTGTTCCTTACATTTCTTTAATGGCAACTCAAATACCAGAAGAGACAGCTAGAAGTGAGTAAGTGAGTCCTCTGGCCTATCTGCTTAACAACAGGCCTGTAGGCAAAACCCATGGGACGTCTTGACCTGAGAAGGATAGAAGAGAAGAGACGGAGAGAATGTGAAGAAAAAGAGGCGTGAGTCAGAGGAAGCAACGTTTATACTTTGAGTCAGAGGTGGCACGCATGCAGGCAGCTTAGACCTCCCGTCAATCTTGCTCCAAGACACAATGAAACTTTAATGAAGTTGTGCTGCTGCCACATGGTAATGCACAGCCTCAGGGGCGTCAGAGATAGGGATTGGCCCGAGCGTGCCCAGGAGGTGCTTGTTTCAGCCGTCACTCATCTAACATGGAGAAACAGCTGAGAAGTGAGCCCCGGTCACACAGCTTAAACATGTTGCCTTAAGCAGTCCATGTGTAGTCCACGCTCAGGTCAAGGATTCGTTTGCAGGTGCAGTGGATGATGAAGAAAGGTGTCACGTCTGATTTGTTCCCGTCCTGATTTAACTGATGAGCTTGTCAGTTGCTGGTTAAATAATTTAGTGAGGCAAGGAGAGGAAGGGCAGCGTACTGTTAACCTCTGTCTTCTGCAGAGCTCCTGGAGCTGTGAGTCAGACCTTTAACGAAGAGTAGAATGGGTGAGAGAGGAGTGTTGGAAGCATGCAACAAGAAAAGAGACGTTTAAATTGAGGTAGTCCAAGTGTGGAGATACTGTTCAGGAGACTGTCTACATGAAAAAAGCAACAGAACAATGGTCAAGGTTTCAAGATTTCCTGCCAAGAACTCTCTTGTGGCTACATGGGTGATTCATTTCTCAGATGGAAAAATACCTGACTTTGTTAGGCACTGGTGCTAACGGATCTCAAATCTTTTATCATTCTCCTCACTCTTCTTTTTTGCAAAGAGAAATCGAAAACATATCTCATTTTTTGGCTGACTGTTGCTGTCGCTGGTTAAAATGACAGACACCTCCGGCAGCATATTAGATCACTAATTAACGTCAATTTCAAAAGTGTTGGAATGAAAAGTTTGTTCTCCGGTTGATGTGCCGGTGTCTGTATTCGACCGAAGATTGTTTGTGAGTGAAAAGACGCATCACTCAGCAACACAGCTGTGCGACTGTGAGTGTGCATTTTTGTAATTGAGTAAAGACCAAACAGAGTGATCCCTTCACGTCAATTAAAGTGTCTCCCTGTTCGTTAATCAACGTTTTTAAGCTGATCAGCAATCATCAGATCAGAGTCCTTGGAAGTTGGGGTGCAGAGGATGCAACAGACATTTCGACAGCCTTCTTTTACTGCACCAAACCACAGCCCACTTGTTGTTGAAACAGCCCATCTGATTGGGGGTTGCATGGCCCAAAAGTTGTCAATAAACTATATATACTCTATGGCAGGTGCAGGAAGTGATCTCTCCCCACCCATTCGAGTGGATTCATCCATAATGTCAGAGGTCAAGAGGAAATAATCCAATTTAATAACGAGCAGAGTTCGAGTCAAAAATCCGAATGAATTGACTGTAAACACTTCAACAACTGTGATTATTCGGTTGCAAGAAATATTAAAGATTTACAGAGATATACCTTTCCTATCTATCTATAAGATATACCTATAACCACAGACATAAAGTTATGATGAATACAATCAGTTTTTTTGGTGGAAGATCACTTTTGGCACAAAACTTGTCCAGTAAAAATTAACTGAAGAGTAAAACACCCCACGGCACCTTTCCTCATGGCAATGAAGAGCAAACTGACCAATACATTGGACTTTGATGACATTGTGAATGATTTCACAAGAAACGTAGCCAGATAAACTGCATTCTATAAAGTAAGACTATGTTATTGTTCATTTAGTCTTATAAAGTCTTGTTTGCAATGTGTGACACCTTAGGTTGCTGTCAATTCTTCTTTAGACTTTCTTCTTGTTAATATTAGAAGGGGCTCAAACTTCTTATCTCTTATTTGTGGTCGATAGCGAGCGGTGTATTTTATTAATGTGCTGTTGGCTTTAATTGAGTGAATCTGCACTGTAAATTCTGTGTTGCACGTGAATTTATTGTGCTGTTGGCTTTAAGTGTTTGTGTTATATAAATCCTCTTGAGACACAAGTGAATGCAGTTATTGTGCTTTTGGCTGCAAATCAGTCTACCTGCTGTTCAGGTACCAATATTTACAACACACCCTCCCAGAAAAATAGTTCCAACGTCGCTGCATCAGGACAACAACAATCAGGACCTTCAGTATTTGAAGTACTGAAGCACTTAAGTACAGAGGGCTACATCTCACATATTACTCACCGTTTACATCACTGTTAAAAGCTGCAGTCTTTGTACCTTCTCAGCAAAGGTTTGAATTGCAGTCACTTAGACCTTTGGTTACCTGCGAGAGTTGAGAGATAAGCCTAAAAAGAATCTATAGGGGACAAGAATTTATTCTGATTTGATCAGTGGATTTGATACTAGATTTAAATTTAGTTTGATGCTATTAAACCTCATCCCAAATACAGACCTGAGTGCTGGCTTGCTGACCTTTAAAGAAGAAGATTGCCAGAGAGTCCATAATAGAGGAAACTATCATAGCCTATATGGTGTGCTGCACAATCCAATGTTACACAACCCTGCACTGTATAATGAGGAAAGATTTACATCAGGTTAAACATGTTGAACTAGAAGGGCACTTTAAGAGCAGAGACCTTCAGTCAGTCCAGTCACGCAAATCCTGAAGCATAACTACTTTATATGTCTGTCAATGTTGATGTTACAAAAGAAGAATGATTTGTTTCGATCTGCACCAAAATTGTATGGGTTCTTCCATGACTCATGCCCCACCCTTCCACCAACGTACAAGAATAATCAGCACCACTTTCATCGGGTTGACCAGTACTTCACCACATCACTGACGAGTGCAGTGTCACCTGACTAATTCTTAGATTTATAAAATGTTACATTGTTAGCACAAAGTATTGTACTCGCCACAGTCAACCAGGTACAGTTGGAATGCGTGATTGTAGTGTCTAAAGGTCATTGTCAGCTCTTTTCTGCTCTCCATTACTTCCCCCCTCTCTTCATGTTCACCTTTGTTCCACTCTCTTAGCTCTGTCTTTTCTTTGTTGTGTAGAGGTATACTTGGCTTGTTCTCAGAGGTCACCTCTTGATCTGTTTGTTAGGGTCGACTAAACATCGATCTGTCCCCCCTCTCCCCCCACACACTTCTTCCCTCTCTTCCATCAATCCCTCTGGACCAGCAGAAGATCATCAGTCAGCATGCAGCCCATCCTTAAGAAACACAATCAGCTTGAATCTCAAGGCTCTGATCTTGGGCCAGAAGTTGGGGCAAGCAGAAAGTCAAGTGGTACACTTGTTGTTAGAGTCTTACACTTACTTACGTACACTTGCAGTCTTTCTTCTTTTGGTGCATTTGGACAGTAAAACTATAATCCCCTCAGTATTTGAGCTATTTCTGCAGTACAAAGATAAACTATTGAATTTTTCCTGCCCGAACAGCCTGATTGACTCATCTGTCCATCGCATGGGTAATTTTAAAGTCGGTATGTGGCACGCTGGTGAAAAATGTTCACATAGTGTTTATGAACCATGGAATATCCTACGAATGAACCCCCTGTTATTCATTTCTCATGTCTATGCTCCTTTACAAATAATCAATCAATCAGCATTCGACGTGACTTATTTCATGGGCAGTTTGCTCGGCATCATATATTTCTATTGAACAAAAGTTTTAAACTTATTTCACAAATCAGAGCCTGGGAACGTCTCACAGAGCGATGCATGAAATCACATACACTTTATTTACTCCTTTCTGCAGCCATCACTCTGCTATATAGTGCTGGGTTGAATTTAGGAATATGACTGAGAAGGGAAAAAAATGAGTTAATTAAATTTGAAACCCATAACACGTAATAAGAAACATAGACATATCCAGGCTTGGACTGACAACTCTGGCAAAAGGCAGACAGGCTGGCCCACCCAGGCCCACAAAATAAATCTGACCCCACTTGTTACAACAGCAAGCAGAGCCAAGCAGTGGTACGGACCGGTCCGGATCATAATTTCCATGGCCAAATTTTGTTCCCAGTCTGACCATGACCTGGTCATGTCGAAGAAGTATTACATTTTGAGAAATTTGTGAAAATCCCCCTTTTAGAGCCAGGCTGGCTCTTTCCCCCTGCTAACTAGCTTAAACTAAGCTAATCACCTATGTATTTAACACAGATACATGAGAATGGTATTGATCTTCTCTTCTGATATTCAGTCAAACTATTCCTTTAACTGTGAATGTATACATTGCATATTCAACTCGGTATCCAAATATTTCCTGTAACTGCTTATCCTCATCAGTGTCATGAGTGGCTGGAGCCAATCCCAGCTGGCATTGGGTGAGAGGTGGGGTACAAGTTGAATGGCTGACAAGTTGGGGTACAAGTTGTCAGTTCCTCACAGGGTTAACTCATAGAGACGAACAACCATTTACACCCACATTCACACCTACAGGCAATTTAGAGTCATTGGATTGTGGGAGGAAGGCGGAGTACCTGGAGAGAACCCATGCAGACACAGCGGGAAAATCCCAACTACTCAAAGAAAGGCTTCGGCTGGGGTTTGAACCAGGGACTACTGAAAACTGCAATACTGTGCCTCTCTACATGGCAGCCTTCTGCGACCATTTCTTTAAATCTTTAGCTCTTTTGAAATCACTTCATTTTTTTATAATTAGAGTCTTTCCATAACCTTAAGAGCAGCAACTTCCCCAGAGAATCTTTGTCTTTACAATATAACATAATGCTGCTTGAGGGACATTTTTCACTTAAGTATCTCTTTACACTGTGGGAACAAAGTGTTTTAATATGGAGTTAACGAAGAATAAAAACAGTTCCTTCCATTCCAGACTTATGTAGTAACAAGTTGTTTCACAGATACTATAAAGAAAAGCAGTGGTTTATTTTCCAGCTGCATTTAATTGAAGTATTAATCCAAGGTCAAGAAAACAACAGCAGTACAGCTGGATAGGACATATTTTGTTACGTTTTGTTAAAGCCTAATTACAGTGTAATGAAAGGAAGACGAAGCCAAGATGTGTCAATCATATCCAAAAACACAACGGCATTCTTAGAAGTGGTACAGCTGTTGCCATGGATCCCACACCCCATCTGGGGAAAGTGGTCATTCATCTTGGATGGCTGACAGTTGTTAGGGAGGCACAGGCACGAACAATTTACAAATTTGCACTGTGGCTGTATTTGTGATCTGTGTGGACTTTTGTACTTAAAGGTTGTTATCTCCTCTTTCTGAGGCAGTGTACACCGAAGGCTTACAGAAAGGATGGATGAGAGCTAATTAGACTGAAGTCATATTGGACTAGATGTACCAATACACACACTTCAGCAAACTGAGATATTTAACTGTTGGATTTTTTTTTGCTCAGTGCAAAATTATGTTTGTGAAAGCTGGTGGTGTAGAACTGTAGATTATTAAAGATGTAAATGATCCCGAATCAAGTAAATATAATAGTTTTTTCATCTGCCTTTGAAAAGTATGATCTGAACACAGAATGAAGTTACCTTACCTTTGGCATCTCTGCAGTACTTAATAGCAAAATAATCTGAGCAACAAAATAGTTTTGTAGCTTCTACATTACAACCAAAACAAAACATAACTAGTGGCAGACAAAACTGAACAAACAATTATTTTCTACTGATATTTTTGCATGGCCGAATTATCTTGATTACCGCTATGTGCTGCTTACGCCTTCTGGCTAAATCAATCACAATATTCAAACTTCATAGACACTCTTTGATGATTCTAAGTTGATATTACATACACCATGTAAAGTAAAAATTTAAAAGTAGATTTTGCAAATACAAGTCATTAAAAATGTAATATACCTCACTGTATCTTTCAAAACTAAGTATTTGTACTTTTATCTCATATCTCTATGAATCAATACCATATGAAAAGCATTTCTGTCTGTGAAATTTCCAGAGACAATAATATTGCCTAAAGACTACCCGGACTACCTCCCTGCGACTTTTGAATGCTGTGTGATACAAAAATGTAGCATTTCATTCATTTAAAAAACATTGCCTGTGTACATAACACAAGCAGCAAATACATCTGTACCATAATGTAACTGGGGAAACAAATTAGTACAATATAAACACAGGGCTGTTTGTACACATTCACAATTATTTCAATTCATCTGAAAACGAAATACCTCCCAACTATTCCCATCAGCTTCAGCTGTACTTTTTGTCAGGTAATAATTATTAGGAAATGTTAGCATGCTAAACTAAGATGGTGCTATAGTAGACATCAACATGTTACCTCGTCTTTGTGAACATGTTGGGTAAAGTCTCACAGTGGCTGTAAACTGTCTCGTTGTAATATCTTTGCTCATAATCAAGCAATCCTTTGTAATTTTTACGCTTCGCACTCCAATTTACTCTCATATCACTCATTGTAGAATACCATGTTTCTCATGAATTCTAATCAGGGTGCTTGTATTTATTTTGTAAACGTATCACTTTTTGCGCATCAGAGGAGAAGATGAACCTATCTATCTCATATTTGTCAGGACGGTGTCAACACCATTATTACCAGCTTTCATATTTTCCTGGAAGTTGACTCACTGCTGTTTGGTATCAGTCAGAGATGCAGAATAAAAAAAGCATCGTGACAGCCTGACATATGTGACTTTCCAACAAGTGCTGCTTTGAATATGACGCATGATGCTTAAGTGATGTGTCTTATAGTTCAAATAGCCTTTCCAACATCACATTTACAGCTCTGTCCCCTTGATGACGCATGGTGGATGGCGTGGACTTACATTTTTAGTCTGTCACACACATTTCTGTCGGTTTGATATTTTGATGACTCACAGTGAACAGGACAACACCTTTGTGGGAGGAGAGAGGGAGTGATTTAGCCTGTGTAAATAGTGATACTTCTTCTTATCCACAGGCATGTGTGTGTTCTTTTCCTCACTTCTCTCAAGAGGAAGAAGTAAGATTGAGACAGCTCAATCCACTACACCTCCCGACCTGCAGCCTGTCAGCAAAGCTCCCATTGAGTCCATGTTCTAGTTTTTCACCTACCAACCACAGCGCGTCTCAATCTCATTACTTTTGTTTGTGTGTAAAACTAATTACGAACTTTTCCCAATTGTCTCTCCCCAGCCTGTAGGCCGTGCACAATTTTCATTTACAGTATTTAATTCAGTTTTAATTGATGCAACAGCCATTCTATTTTCTCACTGTGTCACTTGAGACAGTAAGGCTCGTAGATCCAAACTGAATCTTAACTCATTAAAGCCACAGGATGTGTGATATGTAATGGCACATTGCTAAAGTGTAACTAAACCCTTGAAGTACCTTTTTCAGATGATAAACAATCTATGTGGATATTTAATGCTGTTGTTGATCGATTCAGGTCCAAATCTTTTCAGTTACAGTGCAAAGTATTTCAGTTCTACATGTTTTGTTAGAAATATGCATCATGACCTCCCTCTACTGGTTGAAACTTGGCTATTAGAATTGAATTTTGCTATTGGCTGATTTGGTTGCCGGTGACATATATGGTGGCAGCTTTCATCACCAGCCATCCTCAACTCCACGCCCCCTCTTATAACACCAAAGTCTTCTGACTCCACAAACTGTGGCCTGTGATGTATATATCATAGATAAGCACCAGCGATGTATCTTAGCTAACATTACAACACCTTTACCACACAGAAACTTTTACAAATGGTCATGAATATGCTGCAGTGACTGTCAAAGCTCCAGCGGACTTTGTGTGTGTCCAGCGCAGACACAGAGAGTCTTGACAGCAGCTACTAGTGGGTGTTAGCTCTGCCACTCTTGAGTTGCTAGTTCTCCGCTAACAATACAACACAGGTAGGCTACCATACGGAAACTTTTACAAATGGCTGTGAATTTGCTTTGAGTGACTGTCAAAGCTCCAGCAGACTCTGTGTGTGTGTTCAGTGCAGACACAGCGAGTCTAACAGCAACTACTTTTGGCTGTTAGCTGAGAGCTAATGGCTAAAAGAGGCAGAGCTACCAATATGACACATTTGAAACCGACTGTTTGAAACTTTTACAAACGGCCATGAATGTACTGCAAATGACTGTCGAGGCTCCGGGGAACTCTCTGTGCATCTAGTGTGAGCACGGAGAATCTGACAGTAGATGTTCATAGCTAGTAAGCTCGGTTAGCTCTGACTGCCGCTAGCTGTATTTCCTGCTGCACTGAGTGGTGGTCAGTCTGTTCCTCTGATCTGCGTTAATTCCTGCATCACTAACTACATAGCCATGAGGCTACACCCCCTGGTGTAATTGTCCTCTGCTGCATGAGAGAGCTAACAGAAATTGGGGATTTTGTTACACTTTTATTGTTAAAATTTGCTACTTGTGCAGGGACCTGGTGGCTGAGGGATTAAGGCGTCGAGCATACTACAATGTCTCTGTTTCGTGTCTGGCTTTAGACTTTTGTTGTATGTCATACCCCATCACTCCCTGACCTCATTTCCTGTCATCTCTCTACTGTTGGCACCAATAAAGGCATAAGCTTCCTTCATGTAACAAGGTGAAGGCCAGTCCAGCTTTCATGCAGCAGACCAGCGTTTGGTCACAGACCTGCAATTATTTTGTAGACCTGTTATTATTCTATATATTATTATCATATACTATTGTAGAAAGCAATAAATATTTTAGTCTTTTTTAATCTGAAGAAAAATATTCTAATTTCATGCATATTAGATGTTATTTTTACAGCTTTGGATATCATTCCTCAGTTATGAGAACATTGTAGCCTGCAAGTTAATTGCTGAGATCTGGAAATGCAGTAGCATCGCTTAAATAATCAAGAAACATGAGAAACTTCACTATCACTAGACAAACTTATTAAGAGGAGGAAAATAAAGGCAACCAATATAATGATCATCCAAAAAATGTAAACATGCATCACAGTTTACAGACCAACTTGTTTGTTTTTGACATTTCAGGTGTGCTGACAGTTGAAATAAAGTGGTTTAGATAATCTGGTTTAACTGTTAGTTCGTTTATGTGTTTGCTCATCTGCCCGTGGGAGTTCATTACGTCGGTGAATAGAAATGAAAGGCCAAAGCTGCATAAATAAGACCCAGGTTGCAGTAAACTTGAATTTTCTACAAGATATGAGATGAACAAGCCTTCCAGTCAAATATTCAGAGATGCTCCTCATTGGGAGCAGTGGCGTAATTTAATAACCCCATATAAGCTTTGCAGCGCTCAGTGGAGCAAACCACATTTAAGCGTCCCGAATGACAGAGACAAATAAGAAGAGCAGCTCCTCTAAAGTGTATTTTTCCAGCAAATAACCTCCCATACACACATTTGTGCATACACAAATGCACACACAACCCTACAGACACCCATATAGTATAAATGTACAGATTTCATTGCAGAGACAGAATGGCCCCAAAGCAAATTATGAGTCACTCAGCGTTCACACTGCGAGTAAAGATTTATGACAGCCAAACAGGCAAACTTCTTCCCTGCTTTCTGTTTTCCTCTCAAAGCATAAAATCCCTCTGGTCCGCGTTCACAGCTTTTGGCAGGTGAGGAGAGTTTGCCCTGGTCATCAGGTCATGCAGTGAATCAGTGGCTGCTGTTGTGGGTGGCAGTCTGCTAGGCCTAGCATCTTCACTCAGTTACAGCCTCAGATTAAAGATCAATAAAAGGAAGCTGACAGAATTTAACTGGATACAAACACATTTGTTCAATTTTCAACTGAGTTATCATCACTGTGGGTTTATTCTGACGGTAGACTTTCACATTAAAAGACTTTCTACCTGGTGGAAGTAAGTTCTCCTGACAGATGTACAGTGAGCAAATTAGATGAGAGTTTCTGGGAATTTTGCTAATCTGGATAGAATGTAAGCACTGATTGTAAACAGCTCTGACCTCATATTAATTATGTAAATGAAGGCAGAAATATCTCCAGGGACCACTAAATTAAAAGTGAGCTAATGGTAATCAATAGCAAAGGAGGAATTTGTGTGAAAAATCAATTAGTCATCCAGGGCCTACAGCAAAGTCCCAAGTGCCATTTCCATCAATGGCTAATGCATGCGTACTTCATGACAAACTTCATTAGGAACAAACTCATCTGCTGCGCTCATGTATTTCCTTTTAGTTACAAGCTCACATCCTCGCCTGATGAGCTTTTAATGATCAGTAATGATGTTGTTGGAAATACCGGCTATGCTAGCGGTTGACAAGCGTACAAACACTGTGCTGGATGCTGGTAACTAAAGCTCACATGAGTGTTTGATCGGAGCTGAGATCAGCTCCCAGAAGAGTTCAAACAGAATTTCAAAAGCTGATATTTTTAGCTTGAAATCGCTGATTGCCAATATTTTTCAACCCAAATTTGACAGTTTATAAGCTGATTATAAGACGTGTGTCTGTAAAGGAGCTGCCTAATGTTCCTCATAATCACTATGATACATTATACATAATCAGTTGTGCTCATGAGGCCTTTAATTGCACAAATTAGTGCACAAATTACCAAATATACTCTGGATGATCGACACTGTGATCCATTCTTATTGGAACCGCTGTGTACTGAGCTAAACTAAACAAGTTTATCATGCAGCTGCCCGACCCATTCAGGTACCTTAAGGTCCTAGATTCTATAAACTACCTGCTTTGCACCAAACAGCAGACAGACAGAGTTAGTGACTTGTTGTGAACATACCGGTGCATTTAGCAGCTAAAGAGCCATATCTCGCCAGATCCAGACCAAGACCAGAACTGATTAATGCACCGACATTAATAAGTTCATCAACACAACCTCAAATGAATGCTAATGTTGCTCTGTATCTGCTAGATCATTGTTTGCTGAAAAGTTAGCTGAGCAACTGTATCAGGTGATAATATCAAGCGGTAACTTCCAGTGCTAGGAAATAAAGCCAATGCGGAAGTGCTAAGAACTAGGTGACAGGCTCCGGAAGTGAGTCAATCTCCATAAGCGCCTGTATAAAAATGTTTAACTTCACAGCAGAAATAAACATGTTTACAGCCTGGTTCAGGCAACGGTTGACTCTATAGTAAATTTCCCGGTCCATGACAACTGTGAGGGGGGTGAATTTTTTTTTTAACTCACTCATTCAGATGAAGGTTTAAAGTTATGCATAATTAAGAGCGTGACCACTTGATTGACAGATCAAGTGTGCACCCAGGCGTCATTCGATCCGCCTCAGGTCCGGCGATGATCCACGTCTTTACTGATATTTAGATTAGGCAGAAGGAGCAGTAGATCCAACATGGCGGTGGCCAGCGACGCATATTTTCGACTTCAAAACGTTGCTTCGAGAACCAACGGGTGACGTCACTCAGGCTCTGTCTATTCTTTATACTGTCATTGGATATTATGTAAGTGTGGCCAAAAAAGCAAGTGTAACACCAAAATTCTGTGTGCACGGTGGCCACTGGAGCTAATTGCAGCTGTTCTAGGCAGTATTTCAAACCCCACCGGGCCTGCCATGGTCTGTTTCAGAAGCAGACCTCCGCATATACATGGTTGTTCTATTTTGATGGACGTCGCAAGTAGCCCACGTCAATCTGCACAGTGCAGCTTGAGATGGCCGGAAGTCAGACACAGAAACGGCATGAGAATCCAGTTGATTTTCAAAATAAAACGCCCCATGAAAACTACCGGTTGTAAAAACAACCAAAAGGGAAACAAATTTACTATGTAGCATGTTTACACATTTGGAAGCATATTTAGAAGGACATACATAAACTAAGGAAAATGACCAACATCAGTAATACCTTTCATGCTGGTGTCAGTCTCCATGCTGTCTGGTTGGCACTGTCAAGCCTCTGTCTTCTCTTTGCCATCTCTACATGACCTAAGTGGGTAATAGACTTAGTTCAGATTGTTTTCATGTCCTCTTCTCAAGGGGTATTGAACAGGCTTAGTATAATACCTTGACATGGATTCACCAGTCATTTATATTCTGAGCTGCTTCACTGAATATTACTGCATTAAAGTCAGATGTGGCCCTTTCCTCTAAAGGGAAATCATGTTAGAGTGTAATAACAATTTAGTCTAAAAAAGATTTGCAGCCCATTTTGAAAATAAAAGAAGAAATTTTACATTTGGCCTCCTGACAGTCAATGCAAAGCAGGAAAATAAAGCATGAATAGCAATAAATGGATGAAAACGATGTATCTCGATTAAGTAACATTTTCTGGAATAAAGAAACGAGCCTTAGTGCCAAATACACTCCTAATGGAAATAACAACATGGTTTTACTTGCAACTCTTTCCATCTAAAAAGATGGCACAGCAAAATCTGAATCAGCTTTTTCACAATCAATATCAGTGGATGTATGAAATAGAAGAGAATATACTGTTATATAGTAGGACTGCTCTGGTCTGCCTGCAGTGAATGGAGCACTCCTTTAGAACTTTGCAGAGAGGCAAGCTGTGGTTTGGATATTTTATGATACTGTATGAGATCACAGACACACACATATACACACACACACAGTGAAGAAAGTCTCTCTTCTCCGATAAGGCAGCGAGACTCTGCTCTATACCAGGTGCTGGAGTGCTGAACTAAGCGGACAGGACTTTGAAGTCAAGAATCTCTCAGGCTACTAATACAGCCGCTCCCTGTTCAGTTAAGCTGAGTTACTGCAGCTTGAACTGCAGCGAGTAGAGAAGCCAAGCTGTAAGGGAACAATAACAAATATTGTGTCACAGTTCCATAATGCAATTCATAGTACATTCATTATAAATTGGCATAATTAAGTATACTCATATATGCCAGCATGTATACTAATGTTGACTGACACTATTGTCTTATCTAGCCATCAATTTCCTTTCACTTATTCTGAGTCGGGTCGCATTCGCAGCAGGTTTAGCAGGGTGTTCCCAACAACGCATTCCTGCTCCTCCTCGGGGATCCCACACTGTTCCCAGGCCAGATCAGCTATATAGTCCCCCCCACCCCCACCCCCCTGCAGGTTCTGGGTCTGCTCCAGGGTCTCCTACCAGTTGGACGTGCCCAGAACACCTCCAAAGGAAGGCACCCAGGAGACATCCTAATCAGATGCCGGAACCACCTCAGCTTGGTCCGTTCAACATGAAGGTGCTGCAGCTCGACTCCAAACTCCCTCCTGATGTCCAAGCTCCTGACCCTATCTCTAAGGCTGAGCCCAGTCACCCTACGGAGAAAAATAATTTCAGCCGTTGGAACATGGATAGACTGGATAGACTTCTGGCTCAGCTCTCTCTTCCCCCCAGCGGCCCGGTACAACATCCTTGGGGGGGAGCTTGCTTTGGGCAACAACTCGTTCATTCCACTGTATTGTTCTATAATGCAATAACCAAAGGCAAAGGATAAGTTGTTCACAGTTAAGAGGATTAAAAAACTAATTTTGGACAGAAACATCCCTGAAAACAAATAAAGTACCCTTGATGATGAGAAAAAATGAGGCAACATTTACATTAACTACATTTTTAGAAATAAACATCTAAATTACTCTTTTAGAAACCATGTTAAATAAGCAGTTATGCCACAGCATAAGACCGGTAATGACAACTTACGGTTGCAAAAATTGTTAAATGCAGCAGTGGCGCCCAATAGGTACAAGAGACATCAGGAGACGGCATGTCCCTTTCAGCCAGCAAAGGCTTTGCATGTTTCAATGCTTCAAAGATAGGCAAATAAACTCTACACTAATGGTAAAAATCACTTTAAAGTCACTAAAAGTGCAGTGGTTTAAAATAGTTTGGGAGCCACCACACTAGGTGTCTCTTAAAGAAGGCATTTCTGCTTTATTGCTGGGAGAAGGTACTTTTCAGTCAAAGAAAATGTAACTGAAGTGTTCTGAGCTTCTTTCACTGAGAGAAGCTCTAACAAGCAAAAGGCTGAGTCAAAATGTAATTTTTTAAATGTATCACTTGTCAGTGAAGTTACAGTATTCATGTCTAAAATGTCTTTAATGTCATTACCCAGCAGTGGTTCTTAAACTTTTTTTCTATGCCAAAATGCTAATATAAGGCTGCACTGAGGATCTTTGCTGAGCTAAGCAAAGAAGGTAATGAAAGCAGAGTACTAGCAATCACATCTGCATGTGAAATGACCCTGGAGATTTGTGAGGTGAACCAACATGATCATGACTTGACACTTGCTGAAACAGGAGATTCTCAGGTACAATGGGACATCATTTGTCATTAGAGATTGTAATTGCTTGAGTTGGGACAGTTGGGGTCGTGACTGGCTCATCACTGACTTTGGATTTGCAGTTAAAATGCAGAAGCAGCAGGGATATAATGGGTTTGGATAAAGCATAGAGATTCTATTATTTAAAACTGAGATTCATTAAAAGATGAATACACGAAACATGTAAAACAAGAAAACCTTTCTAAACATAAAATAAAACAAAAACATGTTTTTGATGATTTGTTCTGTGGAGTTTTATTGTATTGTTTGTTTGTTTTTTGGTCAGCTGTATTTTGTGTTTTGTCAATTGGTTATACTTTATAAAAATGTTTTGTTTTGCACTTCAGTTTAAATCAATGTGATATCCGGCTGTGCTGTGCCATGGACATGCAGAGACCCAAAACCCCAAAACACTAGAGACTAATCAAAACCTGTGGAGTACCCCAGGGAATGATCCTGGGGCCCTACTTCTTTCTTGTATAGTTATTTTAGCAAAACAGTTATGCGTGTGATATTTTCTGTTTTGGTCATTTTTTCTCTGGAATGTTTGTTTTGTTTCCTGTTCTTTTAATAGGCTTTGTGAATTCTTTGTAAAGTCAACATGTCGTGATTGCCACATGCAGGGATTCAAAAGACTTCCATTAGAGACTAATGAAAACCTGTGGCTACGTCATCCACATACGACTCACCTGCTGTGGTGAAAATGGAATCATGGATGAAAAACGCGAAAAAAGTTTTTTTGCTAAAAAATAAAGTCAACAGAGTAGACACATAATGTTATAGGATAAACAGAAACCAGTGTGTCTAGTGGAGGTTGGTGGAGAGCTGGACTGAATGGAAAAGCAAGGTGAGCGGATTAAAGATTGTGAGTAAACACTAAGATAAGTGGGAATTTAGGTAGAATTAAAATAGTGAAATGAGAAATAACCTACTAAAAAACAACAACAACAAAAAAAAAACCCTCAGTACCCAGTACTGAAAACCAAATACCTACACATAGAACGAATATCCAAATATTTGTGTCCAGCTCTCGTGAAATGTTGCATTTTGCAGTTTGGGGTAACTTTAGAAATTAAATATTTGGTTTTGTGTAAATTGCATTCATACTACTTTTTCCAATTACTGTACATGTTGGCCTGCACAGTTAAATACACAGACATGCTCAACTGAAAGGAAGGTTCCATTTTCATTGGCTGAGCAGAACCCATTTCCTTTTTTGATGCCATAAATCAACCTGTCAACTTGTACCATAAAACAATACAGCATTGATTTCATTTAATTGTAATTGGGACGTATCAGGTAACATCATCAGTTCAGCTGTACTGGGATAAAATAATCTCAAACCAAAGGAAGAATACTTTCTGGTATCTGAACCCCTACTTCGCTGAAGGCGGACTTGAAATTGGGAGAGTATTTTGGCTGTGACTGATGATGTTTCATGAAAACACAAGTTCAGACAAAAACACATTGAGAAAACCATCTAGTGAACATGTAGGCTGAAATAAAGAGGAACTGAGAGGACAGGAAAATTGATGAGACAGGCACAAATAATTTCCACATATAAACTGTTCAATATGATATCAAGGCCATGATGTATTTTTCTAATTTGAATATCCCCCCCAAGCAGAGCGGGTTGAACAATACAAGGCCCACGGCTGGATTCACTCACATATAAACCTAAGCACTGAAGAGTAACATGTAGTCTCTTGCTCCTGGCCCTTGCTGCAACTCCCACCGCCTGTGTTCATGTATTGTGATTTTTTTTTTTACCACTCCAGTCTGTGTTGTGTTTTGTACGAGTTGTGTTGTATTCAATGAATATTAATGATCTCCTGGAGATCTCAGTGTGTTCGCTTCTGTTATGTGAGGTAATTTCCATCCACTCGCTAACATCAGCAGCCCTCTCAGGCACCTCTCCGCCAGTGCCCACCCACACCCCCATTACAGCCCTACGAGTAATAAAGATCAGAGCACCCTGCCAATTATATACAAGGGCATCTTGGAGAAAACAGAAGGGTGATGCATAAACAAACAATGTTTTGTTGTTTGAGTGAATGCACCTCCTTAAAGGTGCAGACGTGACATAAAAAATGCAAGAAAAAGTGCTTCTTTTAGTTTCATTTTGGCTGGCGAGTAAGCCCGAGGATTTTAAAGTGTTTTGATCTCAGAAAAAAGTCACTGAGTTGTTCTTGTCTTTAAAATGCCAGGACTAAAAGTCTATTAGAAAGAGTTTCAGGGGGAATTGATTTGGCTTTCAGTAATCTAAAGAAGTATGTGTAAAGGGGCCAAATCTATACTTCTGACATCTGTAATGTATCATCATAATGTGTAAAGAAAACCAGGCCACACAACTGACATCAGTGCTGCTGGCTCCCTCAGCAAATCCTTCATTTTTTACTACAGACTCATGGATACTGATGAAGCCACATCTATTAAAGAATATGTAAGTCCAGTTATTAGTCTTTTACTTTAAGAGATAAGCGGAGAAAATCCACAATGTTCTTTGCAAAAATTCCTTTCGTTTGCAGCTGACGATAATGAGGCTCCTGCAGTCTGAGTTAAATTGGGACCAGACTGCACAGTATTGGTCTAATAATGGCCTGAAAGATGGGCATCGGAAATCAAAGTGAGGCTCAGATACAAAAGTTACTCATTTTATCCATTGCAATGGGTCAAAGTGGAGTGAACTAGCACATGGGGCATCATCAATAGAAGCACTAAGGGCTCTGTAGCATATAACGTGGCCAAGCAAAGACTTTATTATGGAGCTGTCAGATGGAACATTGAAGTTGGTCCCTGCCGATCATCTAAGACAACAAGCTATGGTCAAGTGTCACGTCCTTAGGACAAGTCACAGCATGAATTTAAGACTATAATCATGTCATCTGTTGAAGTGACCTAGAAAAACAAAAATCTTATCTCACACTTAACCTTTTATAAAAAAATAATACAAAATTCTCTTTGTTTAACTGTTTAAATCTGTAATGGCTTCCGTGCTGAGCCATGCCAGAAGAATATGTCCTAGCTGTTGCTTGTAGACTACTTGTGGGGACACAACAATAAAGCTATGACTGCCGTGATAAAGATAGATATTTGGCTAACTCTTGATTTTATTTTTAATTTTAAAATGCATTTTTGCATAAAATTTAGGACCATAGATCAAATCAAAGACCAAAATCCAGCCGGCCTGTACCATAGATAAGATCCCACCCAACTGAACCTGACTGGTACTGCCAAATTTGTTCACTTGTTGCAGAGGCTACTGCAGTGCATTGGAAAACATGACACACATGACTGCAGATGGTTGACACATGCTGATAAAGAAACAGAGACATTTCTTGACAAATTACATGTGACAGCAAACCAAAACACAACAGGAGCCAGAGGCTTTCACAACAAAATAACCACAGTATAGAGATACATTAATGTAGATTCAGTAAGAGTGTCAATTCCAATCCCAAAGTCTAATATCTGAATTGCTTTTTGCATTTCACGGCTGGTGGCACTCTGTCACACAACAAACATCTCTGTTCAAATTACAGAAGAAAACATACACTCAAGCACTCTCATTGCTTATACTGTGGAGGATTATGAAACTTTATGCTTGGAATAGCAAATGTTCAAGCTTTAATGAACTCAGGATACAGGAGGATGAATCATGATTGTGTAACATCAATCAGCAACCCAGTATGAAAGCGGACAGTTTAGTTTTGAAGATGAGTTTTGGCATTTTTGGTTAGATTTTTATGATTCATAGCAGAGAGAAAGATTGAGAAAGAGTGAAGGATGAAAACAAAAGACACCTGGCAGTAGCATGTGACTTGGATACAAATAACCACAGTGTATTCACTGCTAATATTAATAGTTTGTTTTTAGAAGTCCTGAAGACTGATATGCTTCAGCATTTGCACTGGAGCAGTGAAGTGGGCTGATTGAGTGGTTATAAAGCAAGATTGAGATATGGTGAAGGTTGTGGAAAGACTGCCTTCATGATTAAAGGAAAAAAAATATTTTTCATCAATGACGTCTATCACTGTGGGACGGCAGTTTGCTGTAAGTACCAAGAACTCCATGAACCAAGGCTTCGTCACTGAAGTTGGGAACAAAAAAACTGCACCATGATATCTGAATTCATCCAAACTTCACACAGAATCAAATCCACAGAAGCCTTGCTTGAACTGTCTGTCACCTAACAATGTATATGCATTAAGTGAACAGAACCTTTACTTCTGAGACTCCTCTCACAACCACTTTGAGAGATTCTGTTACCACCTGATTGAAAACATTGCACTGTGGCACATTGCAGCCGATTGCACCACTACACTGTTTCCATGTAGTTAAGCATCTGATCAAGCAAAACACCAGGAGTAAATAAGGTACACACAATGAGAGCAAGTTTTTAGGCTTGGCTGAGGCTTTATTGATAAAACCAAAATGCTACAAAGTGCAATCAAAACAGACTTAAAGGGTGTAAGATTCAGACTCAGGACTCTATTCACAGAATTGCAGAAATTAAATATAATACGTATAACTGTGTTTTCATTAGTGTATAATCACCTGAAAATAAGAATTGTTATGTTTTTGTTACCTTAAAATGAGTGCTGTCAGATGCCGCGGGTCCTCTTCCCCTGAGTCAGCCATGTTGAACCGCCCTGTTTCTACAATGGCCCAGAATAGACAAACACTGGCTCTAGATAGATCAGCTTTTTGCGTCACAGCAACCACTTTCTGCTTCACACTTAGAATAGAAGGCTAACCCCCAAATTCCAGCGGGCATGGATGCGCAGCGTTCCGTGTATGCCGCGACCACCGGAGCTATACACGGCTGTTCTAGTCAATGTTTCAAACCCCACCGACCCCGCTGTGGCCCAGTTCAGAAGCATCCCAGAAGTGGGCCTCCGCATGGCTCTACAAGGAATACGAGGCTATTCTATTTTTGAAGAACGCCGCGAGCAGCCCACGTCAATCTGCACAGTGCAGCTCGAGCTGGCCGGAAGTCTGACACAGAAATGGTATGGAGAATCCGGTCGATTTTCAAAATAAAACACCCCGTGCAAACGGCCAAAAGCCAAACAAATTAACTACGCAGCAAATTTTCACATTTAGAAGCACATGAACCAAGGAAAATGACCAAATCTGAGCAAGCAAACAAAGTCTGGTGGGCAAACTGCTGAAATGCTTCCGGTGGGGTTTGAAGTGGCCTGGATGTGACAGAGACATGCTCAGTGGGGTTTGGGACTAAGATGAAAAATGGTGGGAGATGAAAGCATCAGATCTGTGTGGAGCATTGTGTACACGCGAAATAAGACATCCAAATTTCTATCATCTTCTGGTTCAATGGCACCAGAGCCATAATCGTAATGTTCTCACAACACAAGTAGTGGATTTTCAGGGGATACTGTTAAAATTTGTGCTGCATTTGGTTAGAAGTCTAACTGATCACCAGGCTACATTTCACCCAGCGTGTTGCAGTGTTGCAGTGTTTATACACCATGTATTATTAACTCAAATGATGAAAAGCGCTTTGTAACGTGGTGTCAAAACAGAGGATGGTGAAGGTATTGTTGCATACTTAATGAGCTGTGTGCTGTCTTTTCTTGCATCATTGGACACTCTGGAAATGAGACTGTGACATTTTGAAAAAAGTACACCGGCAAACAAAGCGATAAGGACGCACAGGGAGGGAGACTGGCAGCAAAGTTGGGGGTGGGGATGGCGGCGATGCTCAGCTGCTCCTGGCTGTTTCCACGTGGTTATGAAACAAAGCTTAAACATGTGAGGACACACGGTGACACTGCAAGCTGCTGACTGCCTCACAGTTGTGCCCATAATCATAATAATAAACAAATACGCTTGCAGGTTATGTTTTTATATCATATCTTTTTCCTATTACAATTAAAACAATGCACCTGTAATGGATTTATAATGAGCTTTCAATAACTTATGAGCAAACTGACAGGAAGACTGATCAGCAGGGAGACAAAATAAATAAACTTAACAAACACAACAGCAGGTGGTATAGTGGTAGTAAAATACTGGCTATGTATTAGTGAAGCCATATTAGTTGGGTTTTACAGTGCTGCAGCAGAATTATCTGGAACATCAAGACCAAAATGACAGTGTTTTATAGTGTCATAATTACAGCAAATTCTGGTTTCTCCTATAATGTCTAAATATTACCAGAGCAAAGCAGATGAATGTACACATCGCACACACAAACTACTTCTCCACCCCAGCAGAATTGAGTCATCACTGTATAGATTTTTCTGTTAAATGTCACTTCCAGTATTTCTCCTTGGGTGCTGCAGCTATGGGTATAAAAACAACACCCAAAGCACCAATAAGAGTGTGTTCACCACTGACTCATCTATTTAAGTAACTTAAATCAACTATAAAAGTGCCACCCACTGGTGAGCTCTTTTATCAGCAGTGCCAGCTTCCCGGGTGTCTCCTATTGTAGAGTTCTCAGAATAAAGTGTGTATCATTAAAGGGGTCAAATCAATGAAAGATTTTAAATGTGTCTTGTCTGGAAAGAGAGCCCTACAGTGGGGCCTTCGGGCTAAGGTTACGTATTATTCTTGGACATTTTGGAACGGCAAAGACAGGGTTTTAAGGGCTAAAACAAGTCTTGATTACCTTTTTATGGCTCATTATCTGCCGAAATAACAAGTCAGTAAGGTCACCAGAGACTACTGCAAAACAGAGTTAAGACTCTATTAATCTCTTTTAGTGCCCAAGACATGGTTATTCAAACATTCTGCTCTCCCAAGAGTTGTTAATTATTTTGCTATTAAACACCTCTCCTGAAAAAGATTCAGTTTTATTGTACTTTTTGGGCGTGCGTGTATTATTTTAGTGATCACGTACAGTAATATACACAGGATTAAAATGTTTAAAACAAAACTAAGAGTCTACAGCTGCACTAGAAGTTTTGTGAGGTTGACTTTACAGTAAGCTAATTGCTAATCTCAGCAAACTAACATACCCACAATGTTGACATGCTAATGTTTGGACTGGATATTTTCCACACCGACCATCTGTTGTGACCCTTGTGAGTTGACCTCTTGAAGAGGTGAGCGCTTGGATAACAAAGTGACATGAAGTTCACGCAGAGTTCTGTTCAGCAATGTGATAAAGTTTAATAAAGCACACAGGAATATATATGGTCAGGGACAAATAACTTACATAAAGGTTGAGATAAGAAAGAAGAATATAGAAATAAGGTGGTGGGTATAAGAAGTCAAGGTTGATTACAAAACAGATGTGATGAGAACAGTTTGTGCAGACATGAGTCAAGGTCAGATAAAGAGGCTATGTTCAGGGTGTAATGAGAACAGAACAGAAAGTATTTCACATTACTTTAACACCAAGTAAGTGAGGCTGATGGGAATGTTATTAGTTTGACCTGCTGATGGCACACGATGTAAAAGCAGAAGATCAACAAAGTAATCACAGTTCAACAAATGTCACAAATTCATGCAATAGTTGTTGTCACAAATGTCAAACTCTTGGTGACTCAAGAGGAAAAGTCAGAGGATCACCAAATATATCCGCTGGGAACCATAATTACTGCACCAGAGTTAATGGTAATCCCTCACCTATTTATTTTATTTGTCTGGACCACTAGTCCAGTTAAGATGCTTGACAAAAGAGGGGCCCCAGGATTGTTCCCTGGGGTTCTCCACAGTTTGTCATTAGTCTCTAATGGATGATTTTTGAGTCCCTGCATGTCAAGAGGCACAACTGCATACCACATTGAATTAAGTTTAAATTAAATAGAAATTTTACCATTTTACTATTACCATTTTGTGACTGGAGTTGTTTTTGAACTAAAGAAAAACTTGCTTATTTTGAGACACCTGAGAAATCAATATGTCTAATAAGATAAATAGACAAGAGAGCCTTACCCTGTCCCTCACAAATCTGGCAGGGATCTTCAGAGCTGGCAACTGCTTTAGCACGATTTCCTCCCTCATTGGAGGATTCAGATGTAACATGCTGTTAGTGACACTCAGTACCATAAACTCAATGAAAGAGAAGACAACAAAAGACATTATTCTACATTATTTACTTAGATGTTCCAACCCAATTCCACAGGATTTAAATTGGTTTGTCATCAGTTTAAAACTTTTGCTATTGATCCATCCAGCTGTCTGCTGTTGATCCTCACTTGTTTAACAGAGCATCCCATCAAGAACAAAGGCAAACATCACTTAGAGAAAGAAGATAGAGACAGAAGAAAAGATTTCATGGCATGTTAACACGATCATGCTCCAATACATCAGACCAGTTTTCATTAGTGAAGTTTGTGGGAAAAGTTTAGCTTGAATCTCTTTCCCCACATTTCACTTGTAGACAGTCTTTACTTGGATTAAACAGGGTTTTGGTTCATTTGTACAATTGATTCTTTTCATGTGGCCTAATTAATTCTAACATCTTGTACCAGTCTGAGCTACTTTCTCAAGTTCAAACAGAAAACATTTAATCATGTATTGATTATCTTTTTGGGCTGGTCCTTGGCAGTTGTGCAATAAGATGTTTCCAGGCCAGTACATTGTTAAAATGCAGTTTGCAGACATCTCTACATCAGTATCAGAATCAAAGAAATTTCATATTTTTTAAAATCAGTAAAACAATTGAAGGGTTATATATAACTGACAGCACAAGAAACTGGTTATTTGGAGAATACAAGCAGGTAGAGCTTTTAAAGTGTAAGTAACCTCTCCTGCATTCATATGCACTTCTCCAACCAGATTTTCCACTACTTCAGATCGCACAGCTAATAATTTAGATAAATAAATTTTAGAAAACAATAGCTAAGGCTTTTTCACAATTTACTTATTAGCATTACCAGCAGCGAAAAGCATTAAATTGAGCAATTGCTGCTGGTTTTTACACACGAGTCAAACCAAAGCTTTGTAATAATCTGTATAAATCATTGACAGTATTTACTATTTGGACAGAGCTTCCGGGACTTTGAAGTAAAACCTATCTGAAGTGTCTTAAACCTGCATTCTTTCTAATTGCCAGCAGGTGCTCCGCTGCTAGCAAAAAACTCCAATTTTATTGCATCTTATGGGGAAATGATCCTACTTCTCACTTGAATTATTACCTTTTTATGGAGTTTATATCTCAGTCGCTACTTTCAAGTCTTCTTTGATACAGCACGATGTTTGTTTTTGTAAATTATGGTCCCATTTAGGGTAAAATAGATGATAAAATAGGGTATTTATGGCATTGCTACCCAGAAATACACAAAATACACCCACAAAACATTTGTCCACAAACCAAAGGGTGACGTCATGGTGGGTTAACACATCATATGAACACAACAAGCGGTGCCTTGTTGCTCAGCAAACCTTGATATTGTTTTTCTCTTTGTTAACGTGAAGTGGAGATAACAGGCGAGCTGAACCAATAAACATGACACCAAACTATCTGAGAAGTTTTATGTAGAAGCATTTTGAATTTGTCATAATAGATGAGACAACCATTGATAATGGTAATGCAGACAGGACAGATGCTGTTATCCTGTTGACAACTCTTGTTAATTAAAGTCACTCAGGAGAGGAATTTCGATGGTAATTGTCTTTCAGAGCTGAGATGCTTTTAACAAGAGATCTGGACAATTCACAACATAAATGCTTCTCCCTATCTTTCTGTGTGTGTGTGTGTGTGTGTGTCTACCACATGGCAAACATACATTAAACACACACTTCGTGTTGGGAAAACACAGCCGTGCAGGCTAGGCATCACTCTGATTGATCCTGACAGCTAATGTGCGCAGCGCTACACCATCATGTTGCCAGATCTAATCACACACATGAGTCTAATTTGACGAGGAAATGTGAATGAGGGCTCTCATGAGAGTCGATCCACCAAGGGAACAGCTGCTGTAATTACAGCTAGACGCAGAGAAACGAGGAAGAACTGGCTGGTGAAATGTTAGACTTCATGATGGAAATGCTGCAGGTTGGTAAGGTTCTTATCTATTCTTTATCCATTCACGCAATTTGTCTATCATTCAGTTTGCGGATGACACTTCCTGTTTATTCAGTGCAGAATCAAGTCTGTTTTTATGACCTCAGTTGATCAAAGTTTCACAACCACACAAAACCATGTCAGGGTGTTGCAAACCATGTCCATTACTGCATTGAAAGCTGTTGCCAAATGACATCCCAGAAGACAGCACTACTTTCTATGGGAGGTAGCTTGTCAAATAACTTTTTAATGATAATTCTAGGGAAGTTAAGCCTCACCTAGCCTCTTAATAGCCCCACCGTGTTTCTACAGTAGCCCAGAATGGACAAACTAAACACTGGCTCTAGATAGGGCCATGATTTCACAGCCACAGTAGTTTCTCCTTCACACTAGGAGGGGGAGGGTGAAATGAGAGGGGTGCAATCCAAAACTTTACCACTAGATGCCACTAAATCCTACACACTGATCATTTAATGTAACCTGCACGTAATACAATATTAAAATCTAATATTTAACCTAAGATAATGTAGCTGATGTTATGTTTTTTCTACTCTTGGCCTTGAAAGTAACAAAAAGCTACGACAAGACAAGATAAGACTGTTGTGGGTTTGTCAGAATATGGACAAACCAAAGCAAACCTTGCTTTGTTGTAGCTCAGCTTTGTTGGACATTCACTGTTTGTTGTATACGTTTGCACATGCACCTTGAATCCAAATTCTGGATTTATTTAATATATATTCACTATAAATGCATCATCAACTACCAGTGTCACTGTCATGATCCATTTTCCTATTGGCATGATTTAGTCATCTAAAACCTCCAAGAAGGAAGTAAAAGGACGACAGACATGCTGTCATGTAAACATTTCACTGCGTCTCTACTCGTCGCCTTGATGTGGATTGACTGTGACTTTCTCTGTCATGAATCTGTGATTTGCAGTGCTTCTAATTTCTAATGTGCTCTGGAGCTGTGTGCATGAGTCATAAGCCAATACTCATTTTAGAGACGTCACTCACAGTTCAAAGTACAGTAAAAGAGACTGGAGTAATGCTTTATTCTACTGGTTCATGATTTTTAAAATGATTTGCTAATAATGTTTTCTGAACAGAACCATGTAATTTCATACTAATAATAGGAAAAATAGTCTCTACGCTGAATCAGTTGACTTATGATTAATTCAAATAAATTGCTGACATAATGCTATAGTCTTTTAAGTCAATGTATAGAACATTTGTTCAAAATGTATGAATAATAAAGTTTCAATTGTTAAATAATAATTAATAAATATTTAATTGTGTTTACATGGAACTGTTCTTTTAATATCATTTAACCTATAATTGGTACCAAATTATTATTTTCAGGAAAATAAAGCAAGGAGTGTTTACATTTTTTTAAATGATTACATTTATCTTTCCAATGCTCTGGAGTAATTGAAAAGTGTGCTTATTAGTGCGCTGAGTTGCTGTCATGGGGCTTCCAGCTTGTAAAGATGCTATTGGACCACATCACAATTATGCCAATACTGACGATAAAGCACACCTTCTCACATTAGCATTGGAAGTGGGAGGCTGTCGGGGCTGCAAATATTTTCCTGTGTGCATGTCCATACATATAATATTTCTTAAGCAAGTCACATTTGTGCAAGTTTTTTTACACTGGTATGGCAAGTCCACAATTTAAAGGAGTCCAATTATCTTGGGGTCTTGTTCATAAGTGATGGAAAAATGGAGTACGAGATGGACTCATGGATTGGTGCAGTGTCGGCATTAATGTGGACGTTGTACCAGACTGTTGTGGAGGAGAGGGAGTTGAGTCTGAAACCAAAGCTCTGGATTTTCCAGTCTATCTACGTTCCAACCCTGACCTGTGGTCATGAGCTTTGAGTAGTAACTGAAAGAATGAGATTGCAGAAATAAGCAGAGGGCTCAGCCTTGGAAATAGGGTGAGGAGATCAGTCATCCATAGGGAGCTCAGTGTAGAGCTTCTGCTCCATTGCATCGAAAGGACCCAGCTGAAGTGGTTAGGGCATCTGATTAGGATGCTTCCTGTGCATCTTCCTTTGGAGGTGTTCCGGGCACATTCAACTGGCAGGAGACCCCGGGGCAGACCCAGAACTCACTGGAGGGCCTACAGAGACTAACTAGCTTGGGAATGACTCGGGACCCCTCAAGGGGAGCAGGAATACGTTGCTGGGGAGAGGGACGTCTAGAATGCCCTGCTAAACCTGCTGCCACTGCAACCCAACAATGGATAAGCAGAAAGAAAGGGATGGGTGGGTGGTGTGAAATGTTTTTCTTCTGTTTTTATTGCGGCATAAAGACGTCATAGACCTTGTGCTGTTATTCTTTTATTGTAACTAAAAGGTGTTAATGCATTAATACTCTGCAGTCCTATCACCCACGATTGCCTTTGGGCAGGAACTCAAGAGCCACCACTCCAAATCCTCCCTCACAGCTGTTTGCTGATAGTTGTTTTGTTCCTTTGAATTCTACACTGTTTTACGTCTTTGTCAAGTTGTGATTCATACAGAGTCATGATTGATCATAAATACTAATTGCACTGCCACAAGCTATATGAATAGCAGTGTGTATGCATTGTCAGTAAATGATAGCCCCCCTTTCAGTCTTCCTCAGTGGCATTATTAGAAACTGCAAAGAGAAAGCCAAATGCTTCTCTCATGGATCTAATAGATCAACATTATAATGCAAGAATACAGCCCATCAAACCTCGCCTACCTTCTTATTCAGCCTCTCCAATAACAATTCAGCCCCTCAGGCTGCAGGTCAGTGCGGCATTTATTCTCATTGCCTCTGTGTGAGTGTGTGTGAGTGTGAGTGTGTGTGTGTGTGTGTGTGTGTGCGCATCTATTACCATATGGATGTGTGTATGCAGTAAAAGAAGAAAAACCCCAGTGACCACAGTGCAGAACAGCAGAGTTTACCCACCAGCGTTGCGGTTTGATTGCCTGACCTCCATCACTTCAGCTGTGCTCCCGTCCATGACCTCTCTCCATTACATCAGACAACAGCAAACACACAAAGCGCAAACACACAACACAAACACACACACACTCTCCCTCTATGTTCCTCTCTGTATATACTGTAAGTTTACTCCGGTAGCATGACAACAACAAAGAAAGACATTAAAACGGCACAGAATCTATTAGAAAAGTGTCATGTTGTCGTGGCATCCTGCAGCAATGTTGCATCTCTTCTCTTCTTTCTCTTTGCGGCTCATATTAAAATCATGAGCGTGCCTCGCTGTGTGATGATTTATTTTCAGCACAGGAGCAGAAGGGCACACACTCAATGAAAGGGATAAAAAAAAAAAAAAAAAGAAGCATGTTCTTCCACACAGCAGCTTGTTTGGTGCTGAACGTCAAAGTGAAATGCCAGAGAGGAAAGCTTTGTCACTCTAGTCTCAGCAAAGTGGAGGGACATGACGACTGCCTACACAAAAACTTGAGGGATAAAATAAACGATGTGTTTTTGTGTGATAAACCTTGACAGATGCGTTCCAGCTAATGAAACAACTTGCCGTTGACGTAACTGGTCTTGATGAAACATTTCCACATACATGAGCCTCTTCACCTTTACAGCTATTTATTAGCGTATCATTTTATGAATTAAATCACCCGTAGATGAGCTTAACTACTATGTTTCATCAATCTGTGATGCTCAATTAATTCCGTTACTTACTTTGCATTTCAGCTCTAAGTGTAGGTGGAGGGGAGCTCTAGCAATGGCATAATAACAGCAGAAGAACATGAGCTTTTCATGGAACCAAGAAAACAAGTGATGCCCCCTGCTGAAGACTGCAACAAATGTTAGCTGCATTGCATTCATATCTCTTTCGACTTCTGTCAGTGCTGACTCCTCTGCTATGAATGTCATCATGCTTGTAGAAAGCAGATGTAGACAGAAAGCCCTTTTTCTTGGATTCTGAGGTTTTAAATGGTGAACACATATTGTCATGTCAAAGTGAACTGCTGCTACTGACAGCGCATGTGTATGGTCAGCAAGTAAGCCACCAGAAAAGAAGAAAAGTTGCAGTTGGAGTTGGAGTTTTATGAAGATCGACTCTAGTGTCGCTACCATGAACACAGAATCAGATGGGAAGATAGTTAACACCCACACGTCTGTGCATTTAGTATGAAGATAGAGCAGGATGTAGTTATCGTAGCTTAGCATAAATCCTGAAAGCAGGGGGAAACAGCTAGCCTTGCTGTCCAGTGAGCAGCAAACAAGTGTGAAAATGACAGTTTCAAGGTACGTATGTATGGAATAACTATTTCATGATGAACAGCTATCTGGCGAAGTACCAGATTTATTTGATGAGCTTATAGGTCCTTGTATACCCACGCAGTCTTTGTCCATTTTTGGGTATGAAGCCGTGTGGAGCAGATCAGAAAAGCGTTGCGGCTGCAACGTCACAGAACATATCCCAGTGGGGTCCAAGGGTAACTCAAGTCAGGCAAGTAAAATCAAAGTTCAGTTTACTAAAGTTGAGAAGGCAGGCAAGGAATTAACAACAACTGCTGGATAGCTAAAGCAAAGCAAACTAGACTATCTAGTGGAGTATCAGTGGAAATGATCCAGTATATATATGCAGCTTGGTTGATTAGGGAAATGGGAAGCAGGCGAGTGAGGGGGACTTTTCTTTTTCTTTGGTAAAATTTGGCCAGTGAAGTCGCAGCCTCACCTGACGGATGGTCACCACCTCGGCAGGCGGTGGTCACTCCCCTGCCATTGTATATGTGTGACTCTAGCCTTACTGCAATGCAGGAGAGAGTGGCTGGATCTGGAATGACATGACAAGTTATTATGGCAGCGCAAAAAACACAGTGAATGTTATAAACCTGTGTAACGACACTGATTGCATGTTGGGCTCTAAGTGCTGCTAAAACGCTGGTTACCTACAGTCTCATACTGTGTCTGAACACATCCTGTGTAGACACACATGGAGCACTGATGCTGCTACTTTGATAACTTGCTTGCGCACGCTACCCCTTAGTTTCCCTTTTGAGCTGCGTACGGCAACACGCCAACTGGTATTTTGCTAAACACAATACAAAGCATGTTTAACATACCACCCACCTTAGTACAGTCTGCTCTTTCTTCTCTGCAGAAATGGAATATGAAATGACTCTATGTGTCATATCCATTGTGCAGCTGCTATATGCCAGTTTTATTTTGTTGTTGTGTCTTTTTTTTTCTCATTATGCTAATGCTGTAGCATTTATCTGTGTGTGTGGGAGGACCAACAGCACACCAGACCTCCTGTGCTCTGGCGCTGAAAGTTCCAGCTTCACTGTGCATGTTGGGTGCAGGTAGCTTATTTCAGAAGTCAGAAGAATTCCCTGATGTCTTCAGGCAAGAAAAAGTGAATATGCAGAACATTTTATTCCTTCTGGTTGCTGTTGGCTTAGCATACTGTATATTGGCAGTGCACTGAAGGTTTATGAAAGTAGGTTTCAGAGGAGCAAGCACTATGAGAGAGGAGAAAGCACAAGCATCTGTAATACCTGCATTACTTTGAATACAATTTAGTCGTGTATTTTTGCTGTAAAATTAAAGCTGCATTGATCTTTTTTTATTTGAAAAATTGATCAAATGTCTGCGTTTAAGATTAAAGGTGTCATTCATTGTAACAATTCTATCTATAATTATAAACTCAACTCAGCTTGAAGCTTTTTAGCCCCTTTAAGCTGGTTGTTTTGGTTTTGTGGCACGCAAACTCTAGCAAACAGCTATTTTTAGCAGATAAGCTTAGATAAAACAATCATATGTTTTTTGTGCAAAGCAAATTCCCCCATGGATAAGAAAGGTTTTCATACATTTTATTCACTATATGCTATCAGCTAATTAGCTGGTGAATATAGTGGAGCATTTGGCAGCTGGAGGAGTTGGTGGAGAACAAAACAGGGCCAAAAAAAAAGTGAATATTGGACAGAACTTCAATTGAATGTTGCTCTATTTCTGCTATTCTATTCTGGAGGTATGATGGGTGGTAACTGTTTGCTAACAGGTTCACCATGTCAACTTTATAGAGAGATAATACATCAGTATTGTGTTTACAGCTCATCCCACTGTTTCCACACTGTTTGCAGTGTAACATGTAAATAGAAACAATTGAGTTGATGATGTACAGAAACCCAAGACAACTTACCAAAAAACTGAGAAATTTGTTTTTGTTTGTTTGTTGACATGCATCCATTTTGAATTCCATGCCAGCAACACATTTTAAAAAAAAGTTGTGACAGGCTCATGTTTAACACTCCGTTCATCACCTCGTCTTTTAACAACACTCTGTAAGCGTCTGTGAACTGAGGAGTCTGCTGTAATCTTGAAAGTGAAATGTTTTCCCATTCTGGCTTGATGTAGCATTTCAACTCCTCAACACTTCAAGGTCACAATTTACGTTTAATAATGTGCCAAACATTTTCAAATAGGTGTCAGGTCGGGACTGGCAGATCATCACATTTTGTTTCTATTTACATTTTATACAGAGGGCCACCTTTTTTGGGAAACGGGGCTGTAAGTTAATCTAGATACCTGTCCCTTGATTATTACTGTACGTGCCCCTCAGCTCAGAGCATTTTAGCCTCTTTCAGTTGTTGTTTTGGTTAAACAGTTAAACATTTAGCACTCAGGTGAGCTAAAAAAAATTATATTGGACTTACAATAGGACAGCTTATACAACTGGCCCAAGTGGCCAAAACAAAAACAAGAAAAATAAAATCTGTTAAAGCAGCTTTAAAGTGTTTTAGAGTGGACTTTTTATTTATATTATATATTATACTTTTATCCAGAGAGGCAGAACCCTGGACAAACATTGAATGCAGCAGTAACCTAAATTGCAAACAGTAGATCTTGCTGTAAAGAAATGTTCACCAAGCTAAAAACATCCCTTGTAAGAACAGGAACTGCTAGTGCTGGTGTTCATTAATAGTTTTATGTTGTTGGGACAGCTTGGACCGACAGTCAGACAAGTTTCCCACAGCTCTATTACTTCCAGATGCCATTTGTGAAACCGCAGCTCATTTTTTAAATGATTTAATAGCATTTTAAATGAGAGTGACAGTCTTACTGTTCAAAGGCAGCAAAAATATGAATGTGCTTTTTTTCCTCGGGCTTTGAATGGAAGAATAGAAAGATCTGTGACAGAGTCTTATGTAAGTCTGCACTGATGCTGCAGTCACGTTAGTGCTGTATTATTATTCTCTGCTGCGCAGTCAACTAGAGCCGCTTCTGCTCTCCGCCTGAAGAACATCAAAAGTAGCCTCTGTCTCTTTTTTTCTCAGTCTGTATCTCTTTCAGACATTTTATTGGACTTTCTTTCCTCCTCTCTGACCTGCTCAATCTCATTCTTTATCATTTTTTCATTATTGTCAGTCGTGTATTTGACTAGATGGACACACACAAATTGCACACACATGTTCATGCACACACCTTTATTAAATTTCATACCAGAGAGAGAAAATGATAAATATTTAACAGTATCAATATTCCTGTGTGTTGGTATCTCAGACCTTCTGTTTCCCTGCAGGAAAGTGACAGTGTTTTTCATTTCAGACATGAAGCTTGAGATGCTGCCTCAACAAAAAAGGCCTGTAGTGACAGCTGAATGACATAGCTGGTTGGGTCCACTCTGAACTCAGTAGGTGAAGACTTGCAGCAGGCTGATCTTGTACAGGTTGACACTAGAATTGTTGGTGGTCCGTGATTCACTCCCTCCTTTGCTCACTGGTTCACTTAACCATTTGCACGCTCACCCACTCACTTCCTTTCCTATTCTCTTTTTGTTGCCTCTCCTGATTCGCTCCTTCACTTGTTCAGTCATTCACTTACTAAGTTCCAATGATTTAAAAAACTATTATTATTACTATTATTAAATATTATTATTCTTGAGTGATGGAATGATTGGAGCATGTACTTCTTTATCACAAAGAAAAATATTAATGTATTTCGGTTTTGAAATGGCTAAATCAGGCTAGAATTAAGGATTTTGAATGGTCTTCCCAAAGTCCTGATTTAAACCCCATCGAGAGCATGTGGATTATGCTGAAGAAACAAGTTTGTCAGAAAGCAGACAAATTTAGTCGAACTACAACAATAACGTGAAGAAGAATGGTCAAAGTTTCAACCACAAACTTGTGGATGCCTACCAAAAGTGCTTAATTGAGGTGAAAATGGCCAAGGATGTTTTTCACCCAGTAGATTTGGCCACATGCTCCAATAATTCCATCACAGAAAGTTGACAGAGTTGTAGAAATCCTTGGAACCCAAGACATCATAAACATGTTCTTTACAAATGTATGTAAACTGTAACAGAAATACTCTTAACTGCAGTGGTTCTACTTTGCTGTTTTTCCTATCAGTGTTAATCTACTGTCAGTAAAACACAACAGAACAGTTCATGCACAGATGTTGAGGCACTGGAAACCGTCCCGCAGTTCTGAAGTCACCCTTTCTTTCCTGGTAGTCTTGAAATGTGAAACCTCTGTAGGAAGCATTGAGTGTCGGTGATGGTAGCTTAGCACTAATAAAAAATTTTTTTGAGAAGCACCTTATGCTGACTTAGCCATGTCAGCCATTCTAAATCAGTTTTTTGGTTGCCTAGTCTAGCCTTTTTCTAACTACCAACTCTGGATGCAGGTGACCGACCTGTTTGTGCCTGCACAGGCTATTATTTGAATACCAGCTTTTATTTTATTGTATTGCATTAACCACCCACTCAATAACTCATTAACTCCATTCCTCACAAACTGCATCACTCACTAGTCGTGTTTCCTTTAGTGCGTTGTGTCTAAGTATTGCATTAGCTTTTATGCTCGCTTGAGAGATGGGAGACAGCAACACTTTGTTTTTGAACAAGTTCTGACTTAGCTAACATTTAAGTCACATGATTCATCAGCTGTTTCTGTTCCGACTGTCTCCTCATGCCTCCCATGGCTCTATAAAACATCCATAATCACCCCACACCTATCTGATGTAACCTTCCTTGCATGATACATGAAACAAACGCAGCTGGCGCTCTTTTAATTATGTCATCTTGTTGCGATGGTTTTCCAACTGGAGAATTGGTGCCACCTACTGCTTATCTCGTGAACCAACCCCTAATATTTACATATATTAGTGGACGGAAACAAGCGTTTGTTCGCATCTTCCTTTACCAAATTACTTAAAATCTGATTAAATTTGTGATACATTTGAACAGAAACACAGCTACCTACTCTCTCTGCCTGAAATACTGACTCACTAATTACTTTATTCACTCGTTCACTCACTACATCGCTCACTCACTCACTCACTCACTCACTCACTCACACAAACCTTTGCTATAAGCTTCTCTATGCTTTCCCTGTTTGCTATCACACGATCCATTATCACTAACATTGCTGCACAGTGTGCAGAGTTCTGCTTCAAGGCCCCCGTGGCTCTAACAAGTTGAGATGAAAGAAAGTCTGCATTGTTATTGATTGCAGTATTACAAGATAAAGTTTTCTTACCACTGCTATTATTGTAGCTGATGAAATGTTTTCTTCTCCAAAGCCTCAAAGAGAGCTGATTGGTGAGGTCACTTCTTATGTCCACAAGCCAGCAGCAATATGACACTAATGAGATGAAGGCACAGTAACAAAGTGACACCGGTAATGTGTAATCAAGGTTGGATCATGACAAAAATGCCCTGTCTGACAAGTTAAAGCTTTCTTGAATGGAGGACAAAAAACCCTTACAGACACACCAAAAGCCTTGTTCAACCTCTCTCATGTACACACACACTCACATAATACTTGTTTACCCGGGCCACGCTAGTACGACCAAAACACTGCCAAGCCGACAAACATATTAGCAGGGATAATCAGGACAATCAGGACATGTGTAATAAGATCTCACAGTGAAATCAATCCTGTCCTTCTCTTTGTACTGACACAACTCTGTGGTCAACCTGACGTTTATCAGAGACAGTTTAAGTCAGCCTGTTGACCAGGTAAAAAAAATCAATACGAGGCAAAATAAAAACCTTTAAAAGGTCAACTGAACATTGAATTCTTCTTAGTTTTTCTGTTAGGAAATATCTATGTTTCTGGACATAGCAATGGTTGATTGGCACTTCAAGGCTGGCATTGCTAGGAGACACGCTGTCAACATCTGTGGTACACAGCTGTTTGGAACACATCTGAACAGGAAGAACATGAAAACCTCCAGTTATTCCAATTTTGTCAAGATGCTTACCTGATTGCTGTAGCTTTGGAGACCGACCAGATAAACAACCTGAATAAGAATATTTCATTTTGTTGTGTATTTTTTATAGTTTGTTAACTACTTATAAACAAGAAGTTTATAGTACAGTAGAATTTATTTAGATAACTGATAGTCATGGAGGCTTTGCAGCCATTTTGCCATAGGTTTGTTCACACTTGTAGTTCTCTGAGGGAGAAATTACTCATATCACCACCTTGAAATTACAATTTGGATGTTTTTTCTCATTCAGCTGTGACTATGGTCTGAATTATATGATGTGACTGCAGCACTTGTCACATACAGGCTAACATATAGCATTTATACAATATTAATACAATATTTTCCCCCAAAAAATGCAAATGTAAGATTAAGATAAGCTATCTCTGCAATGACAACATTCAACATTTTGGATGACCCATTGTGCTGTTCAAGTTGTATTTCTATAGCTTGCAACCAAAAAGTGGCTAGTTAGCCTAGCTTGCTAAAGTTAGCACTGATTCCCATTCAACATTAGTTTTCATTCATGTTGTTTTAACACCTTCCGTGTCACTTGAAAATTAGCTTTCTTTTTTTATGGGTCCAGTGAGTTCTTAGGACTAATACATTTTGATTTTAGTTTGACCAGTCTGATTTAGTGGCATCTGGCAGTGTAGTTACTGATTGCAATGCCCTCACCTCGCCCTTTCCTTCCTAGCGAAGGAGCGATACTATGGTGAATGAAAGAGAATATAAAAGTCTCATTCTAAGGTTACAAAAACATAACCATTCTAATTTTCAGGTGATTATACACTAATGAAAAGATAATTATGCATATTATTTTTCATTTCTGTCATATTCTGAATTCCCCTTGATCATACTGAACCTTTATGTCTAATAAACCGTGCAGTAAAATGTTATTTGTTGTTTTTTCTCCCAAAACTCACCCACTGATCTTCCTCCACTGTCACAATATGTTTACGTTTCATTCCTGTGTAGCAACAGTCTGAATTTATGTCATCTCTAAGGTATAGGTATATACATGCATAATATGTAAGGCATACAGTATTAGATTGTTTCTTTGTGTACCTCTGTATTGTTAATGTGCATGTCTGTGCTTGTGTTTGATCTAAGTGGGGAACTGGCACGGACATACAGACCCACTCTTGTCTCTTTCTGTGACCCAGCCAGCGTCTCTCCCGTCCCTGAGGTTCGCATGGCCGCGTGTGGGCCCTGGTGGCCCTGGAAGCCGGGCCCTCAGCCAGCTGCACTGAAATAAATAGAGCTGCAAATTCACCGGAACAGGTTGTCCCGGAGGATTACGCTGTGTGTATGACTGTGTGTGTCCGTGTGTGTGTTATTGTGCAAATAAAGAATGTATACTCACTGCTATAGGTTAATGTTTTCTTCCCCTTCTCCTACACATATTTATTATATATTTATATATATACACTGCTACACAGTATACACTCTCATACATCCGTCACATGAGTCAATGGCAGTGATCTCCAGTCATGCCAAGGCTGAGTTATTGCTTTAAATGCAGATCTAGACAAACAAAATGGACTGTGGCTACCTGACTCGTGACGATTAAGCCTTTTTCCTGTGTAGGCAAATTAACTTAAAAGGTTTGATCAATCAGAGGAAAATATATATCACATTATATATCACTCACTGACACTTGCTGGCGTGTGTTAAGGCTACACACACACAGACATCATGCTTAAAATCTGTCCTCTCTTTCATGAGACGACTGTCGGCCAAGGTCTGTAAAAATTGTTTCCAGAAAGGCAGTATTTAATTTAGAGCCTTCGTTCATGCTGCATTCTCCCTGCTATGAAAGATGAGGACAATAACACACTGCACTTAGTTTAATTTGCATAATGAATTTTTGATTTATCGGTTAAGGGAGTATAAAACAAAAGAGATGATTGCAAATTATCCTCACAGTCTCTCGTGGTCGTCCAAAAGGAAAAATGTCTCATGCTTCGGGGTCCCAGAGCAGGCAATTAGCTTTGCAGCAAGAAAAATCCATACAAGATAAAATATAAGATCTCTGCCCTGACATCAGTTGTGATTACCAGTCTTTAGTATATGAAGCAGCATATGTAAAAAAAAAAAAGTAAAAAAAAACTACAAAAGCTTGTGCTGTGTTGACAAAAAACGCTTAATTCAAGAGGATGTAATGAAAAGGCATGAGCAGAGAGAGAAGCACTGCAACCAATCAAAGAGTATTATCACTTGAGTCAAAGGCCCTGATAGGGATGGCCTGTTAGTGCTACTTAAGTCAGTGAACTATGTATGAATGTTGCATGACATGTATAATATCTAATTACTAATTATACAACAGTTAGTGCCAACTAAGTCATTTGATTGGCCAAGAGGCATTGCACAAGTGCTAATATAGATATTCTAACAACTGTTATATTAACATAACATTAACAGTAACATATGCAGGTGACATATGTGATATTAACACTTATACAACAGTTAGATCTGAAGTAATTTGATTGGATAAAATCAGTCCAGTCAAATATTAATTTGCGTATCTTTCCCAGCTCTATCTTCTTGTCCAAATATGATCACTTGTGGCCCCAGTCTACTTCTGGGACAATGTAGCATCGTCACATCAAGTCATTTCAAACTTAGGTGTTACTTGACACCACATTGCTTTGTCAACTTCAGCTCATATCTGTACTTTGTGCTACTTCCAAAGTAAGTACCTCTGTAACTTTTGCACTAAATGTGTTATGACTAAATTATTTTCAAGCTCACTGTGGCTCAGGAGTGATTTAGGTTATCAGGTAATATTAAGCGAAAGAAGGATAATTATGAGATGAAGCCCTCTAACTTGTCTTATATTAATCAGAGGCTCCTGGGATATCTAGACGTTCTGTACTAAAGCAAACGCAAAGTATGCTCTCAAATAGCTACTATTGATAAGGTCAAATCATATTTTAATGAGCTAAACCCTTTGGGAAACACTGTGGTGAATACTCTGTCTTAATGACACTCATCACTGCTATTCATTACTTAATTACCGCTTCAACCTGCTGTTGATTCTCAGAGCTCCTCCAATTTATTACTGCACATGTTTACCACAGCTGGATTCATTCAACCTATGATCTCCTGATTGTATTTAGATGTTCTGCAGATCTGAAACTATATGGGATCTTCATTAATGTCAAAGGTGTTTATGTACTAGGTATACTGTGTATAATACTGTCTAAACTATCTGAAGATGGAATCTTTATTTTTCATCATATGACTGAAAGATATTTTGTCCGTTTTACATGCGCTGTTTTGTGTAATAATTGGATACAACATTTTAGTTTTACATTTAAGCCAGCCAGCCTCAAGTGGCCACTCGAGGAATTACAGTTTTCAGCACTTTATCAGGATATTTCACTAAAAGCCAAAAATAGAGAAACAGTCAGCGGTCAGCAACAGTCACGATTCATCTGGGAACCACGTTTATCAAGACATAAAATTATCAGTATATAATCATTCATTTTTGCTCTACCGCAGAGCCACACTCGATTCCCGCTGTATTGAGTCTCAGCTCAGTGAGCCACAAGATTTGAAGAGAGAGAGTGAAAAACACACAGTGACAGTCACGCAGTCAGGTTTCCTTTGGCTCAATAGGAAAATATGCCTTCAAATCAATCAATCAAATCAGATCCAAATTTTGTAAATTTAAAGGACTGTGAATTGATTACATGCAGTGTACGTTTTGCTCTTGGTGAGTCTCCAAGAAAAACAACTGTTTACTCCAAGAACCAGTTTGGTCTGATGCCTGATGATGGGGATAAGAGGCTGTGAGCACACTGCAGTCCTCTCTGAACACAAACCCTCCCTTTTGTCTTTGAAACTAACTCCATTAATTTTAAGTGAGCGGTGTTGCCATTTGAAGTCCTCTCATAGCATGGGCCGTAATGCAGATCCACTTCACTCCATTTGGCTTTTAGTGTTTGGGCTCTACAGTATCTCTTACATAAATGCTGTGCAGAGGGAGGAATGAAAGCAGTGATGAATGATGAATGGATGGATGGCAGAAGAGGGAGGATGGAGATGGAGGACAGATGGTTCACTGAACCGTTACATCTCCATCCATCCTAACCAGCAGGAGAAATCCACGTGTGTGCACTTTTGTGTGCTCATTGCTCACAGGAATGCCCACACATGTAAGCCCTGGCACAAACAACATCTATCTGTACTGTTGTATCATTAAGAAAGACAGATAAATGTGGGCGTGTACTGCAGCAATGTACTGTATGTGCTGTGTGTGTGTACTATAGGTGGCTGTGCATATGGAGGCTGGCAATTGTTCAGGCAGGCACAGAAATCATTTTATAGTCAAATGTTCCATATGCTGTTCATTTTTTAATCTAACTCCCTCCACCTCACCAGCCTCCTCCTGCATTAGCATTTAGATTTATGTGATTATTTCAGCATGTTCCTCTCTTTGTGTGTTCATGTCCATTTAAATTTTGTCTATGTCAGGCTCTGTCCAGCTTGTGCAGATTTGTTTCACAGTATTACACCAGCAGGGTAAGGCTGTGAAACTCAAATGTACATGCTGCATACAATAAATGTTTAAAATGATTGATGTGAGTGTCCTGACTGAAATAATAAATGTGCCTGAAAGTGTGCAATACAAGGCGATGTTAGCCTTCAACCCGCAGAAAGTGATTGACCACTTGGGGGCAGCAGAAACAAAACACTGACATATAAAGTTGATACGGCAAACAAGCAGTAGCTTAATTATGAATTCAGCAAATACTGAGTGACATTAGCATTCTTTTAAAGATTAGGTATATCTAGGGCTGGACGATATGGACCAAAAGTCATATCTCGATATTTTTTAGCTGAATGGTGATACTCGATATATATCAATATTTTTTCCGTGGCCGGATAATTTCATACGTCTATTATTAATGGCCCGCCGGTAAATCGCACTCCCACCACTCATACTACAAATCCCACAATGCAATGCAACAGCTGACACACAGCTCAAGACCTGTGCATCACCTCTAACCCCGCTGCTTCGGTTGTTTACACACTGATCAGTGGTCCAGTGTTGACAACTTAGCGACTTTGTCGCTATATTTAGCGACTTTTCAGACCCTCTAGCGATTTGTTTTTTCCCAAAAAGCGACTAGCGACAAATCTAGCGGAGAAATAAAAGCGAACTGGCGGAAATTATTTTGAATTTCGATTTCGAATTTTGATTCTCTATGCCGTTTCTGTGTTTGACTTCCGGCATGGCGGCCAGCTTGAGCTGCTTTGTGCAGATTGACGCAGGCTGCTCGCGACAGAGACCTGCTTCTGTAACAGACCACAACGGGGCTGGTGTGGTTTGAAACATTTAGTAAAACGGCCACGGTTAGCTTGTGAAGTTGCAGATTGCACCCAACTTGCCTCACCTTCCAACAGCCACGAAACTTGGGGAAGGGGAAGGCCCATGTAGAGCCAGTGTTTGGTTTGTCTAAGCTAGCCAGTTGTTAAACGTGGTTCAACATGGCAAGCTTGGTGGAAGATTAGCTTTAGCTAAAAGGACTCATTTTAAGGAAACGAAAATATGATTGGTATTTTTTATAAGAATCATGTTTATATGAATCACAGTAGCAGCTGCTCTGGCCATAGCAATATTTGTAATGTTCCACTTTGGTCAAGATTGAAATATCTCCATAAAATGTTGTACATTTTGGACATTCATGATCTCCAGAGCATGAAGCCTGACTTTCTCTAGCTCCACCATTAGGTTAATATTTGGTTTTTTGAGTGAAATGTCTTTTTTTTTTTTTAAACTATTGGACTACTATAATTGCCATGAAATTTTCCTTCCAACTTAAGATGAATTATAAAAACTTCCCTCAAGTATCACCATTAATTAAAATTTGCATTGATTTATGACCAAACACCTGCACAACTAATGGCACTCCCACCACCACAGCTGTACTTTGTGTTTAGTGCTGCTAATGAACAAACTCGCAGAGCGATTCTCTGCATGGTCCTTGTGGCAACCTGCGACATATCCTCTGTGGGTGCATGCACGCTGTCTGCAACAATTAATGAGTTCATAGTTCCACAAGTTGCACTCTCGACTCAGCTCATGAGTTGGCATTGCTCTCTTACACTGTAGTAGCCGAAGCACAGACGAAGGCTATTGACAAAAGAGAAAGCCAGAAAAGCTGTATGTTGTACAGCACGTTGCTTTCTACTTGCTTCCTTATTTTTCCGTGTTTGAAAACTTGTCAACTTTTCTGAACTGTGATCCTGAGTATGAGTCCAAATATCTTGTTAGAGCTGTAATGCACTTAAATACAGACAACTCAAAAGGATAAAGCGGTACACAAACACACACTTGTGCTCTCATTCTTCCTCCTGGGCCATGAAAGTCTCTCACTCCATCCCAGCAGGGTGGATTAAGCAAGCGTCAATTTCAAAACCACTCAAACTGCCCAAGCTTAACCTGATTTTATCCAACATAGAAAGAATCCTTGGATCACAGCGCCAGCTACTGAGTCATCTCATGAAGTGTTCACATCCGCTTGATAAACAGAGCTTGTCAAAGTTGAAAAAAGTTTGAACCAGAAAGTTGCATTCTGTATGTGATGAAAACCATCTTTATCCAATATTCATTGTCACGGTTCAGTAATGTTCGCAACAGAAGTTAGGACATGCAGACACACGGGCAGAATAGAAAACTTTCTGAGGGAAGTGAAGACAACTGGAACAGACAAGTGTGGAAGAAACACAACTGATATGTGGAAATATTAGCAATCTGGTCAACAAGGTACAACTGTCTTTTATTCATATTTTAGGATGGCTGAGTCTAATCTTACCTTGCAAGATGTCTATTTGTAACTTACACTGATGCTACAGTTCGAACCCTTACTTTGTTGTGCAGCAGTTTATACTCAGACAGAGCAGTGTTAAATAAAAGCTAATATCCTCCTTCAGTCGCCACTAAAGCAATTGGCATTCTTCATGGCAGACATTTTGACTTGTCCTTAACAGTAAACGCACAGGTGTAACTAATTAATGATGGCTACATTCCATTCATTCGTCATAATCTTCTTGATTGTTTCATGAAAGGTGGTCATAAAACTCAAACAGTAAAACAGTCAACAACCAATAGGTGCACTCTTTTCCAGCACCATCAGGAAGCAGGCAACTGGCTACACAGTAGTAAACATGGTCATACTAGTGAGTGCATAAAGTCTCGGTTCTCTTCAACATTTTAAAGGGAGGAGAAATTAGTGGAGTTGTGGGAGTTGGATGAGCAAGTGCCTCTTGTTGTCCCATCTGTACCACAAGTGGAGAAGGGAAAAAAGCAGACAGAAATTGCTGCAACCCTCAAAATGCACACACAAGGACAGCTGTGGCCAAAATCTGCTTTTGTTTCTGCTTCATAGTTCAACAGTTTTTATAAATTTCAACCAGGTGCAGATGGGAAATAATCTCAAAATGAATCCAGCTGTAGTCTGTAAATAGTGACCCTGCAAGATCCTCAGTCTTAAAATCAGAAAAACTCTGTGACTTTTGACACACTGTCTTTAGATGTGAGGGTGTAAGACTTCAGGCTTTTCAAATTTTCTAGTGTACGATAGGCATTAGTTGACCCAGTATGTCATGTGATAGGATTCATACACTTTATGTGGATCCATAAAGTGTATGAAATAGAAAATAAGAAATAAGAAATTGTGTAAAATATATAAATGGACCAACAACTTGTGAAAAAAGTTGTATGTATGTTGTAATAATAGCTAGCTTTTATTCATTTTACTTGATTAAAGCAGCAGTTGGTTGATTGAGAATTACTTTTATATTGTTTTTGCTCGAGCTAACAGGAGCTAACTGGCTAAAGTTTGTTGAATTTGTGAGCTTGAGAGGCAGAGGACACGTGATTGGCTGAGAGTTGAATGGTTTTGAAATAAAACTGAACTTCTCTAAAACTTATAACATTTCTTAATGAGGTCAATTTTAATTAGTTATTTTATTATTGTTATCGTTTCATATATATTTTATACCATTTACTCATGTGATTATTTATTTCATAATCTATACATTGAAATTATTTATTTATGTAACATTAATTGCACGTTTAACACTTGTTTCCATAGTTAATATGAATGTAGCAGTTATGAGATAATTTGAGACACCTGTTCTGCCCCTGCTCTATCGTCCCTGTCACTCCCTCTGTGGACATAAAGGACTCATTACACACTAATGAAAACTTAGAAATATTTCTTCTCTGCCATACCCGCCAGTCGATCCCACTAAATCTTACACACGGGACCTTTTAAAGGCTTATCACCACTTTTAACTCCACACACCCACACAGGTGTTTTCAGTTATTCTGCCTAATTAGACGTCTGCTCAGTTTAAAGTTGGTTTTTAAGTGCAACAAAACTACAGCAGGAGAGAGGGAAGATGTCAATCCAGCACAGTATGTAAACACCCACACAGTCCTGTGGGTCCAAAAGACTGATTAAGTGAAACCAGTGAGAACACCTGTGTGGGTGTGTGGGGGTGTGTTAGATGCTGAAGATGCATCATCCCACCACTTCTAATCAAAGAAATCTGGCCTTCAATTATTACATTCCCACATGTTCAGTCAGTATATCTTTAATTTTTTTGACAAGTGAGGCTGCATGAGAATGACAAAAACACAACTGAACTGTGCTCAGCTGTCTGTTCTGTGACTTTGTGTCCAAACTAAAAAAATCTGACTGTCATCCTCCATTGATAAGATTCTCTGTCTGCTTTGTTCTGCCAACCCCCTATCTGTTGTTATGTAACTTGCTTTTCATGCTCACTGTGTTCGAACCCTTTACAGAAGCTTCCCTGTAAGGTGATGATTATTTAAACAGTGATCCATGAAACAAAAGATTCCCACTGAATACACTTTCTTCAACCATATCTTTCTTGTGTCCTCTAACCAACCCATCTTCCTTCACCAGAACAATATGGAATAACAGAGCGGTGCTCATCAGATATGGAGAATATGTGCTTGGAAAAAGAGCTTAAGCTGTTAAAACAGATTTCACATCTCATTCAAAAGTGTAATTAAACCTTTCAGTCCAGTATATAATCCTTATGTTAGCACACAATATTTAATAAGTCATTATATCACAAGCAATGTTAGCATTAGTGTCTGCAATTATTAATAGGAATATTTTGACATTTGGGGAAAGTCTCTGGTTCTCTTTCTTGACGACAGTTAGTTGAGAAGAACAACACCATTCTGAGGTTGTTTGTTAAATATGAAGCCACAGATAGCAGACAGTTAGCTTAGCTTAGCATTAAGACTGAAGCTGGGCTGGAAGGCCAGCCTGGCTCTGTCTCACAGGGAAATTATTAAGCATATTTCCCAATATGTAACTACTAAAAGTCTTTAGTTAAAAGCTGCAGAGCCCAGCTGTTATCACCTTGGGGAATTATGCTATAATTGAAATTATATCAGCCCGTTCTCACTCCACAGCTGTCTCTCTCATTCACTGTCTATGTTGCTCAACCACAGCTTTCTCTCTCTCTCAAACCAAACATACGTTATGTTACGTAGTTATTTTAATCCAAACTTGTTTTTGTTCCTAAACCACAACAACAACAAAACTGGCTGTTTAAACTAATAAAATGTAAAATGTTTTTCAGCAAGCTTCATTTTGAAATTCTAACCGGACATTGCATATTTCTTATTGTTAACTTGACTCCAGAGCTCTAAAACATCCTAGTTTGAGGCGCAGGGTCACTCACCAAGTAAGCAGTAAAAGCATGTTGGTTATATCCTGTATCCTGCTTTAAAAAAGAAACGTCTTTAGTCGTTATGCAAACAGTGTTAGCATGAACAAAATTAACGTTACCATAGCATCGCAGTCTGTACTCTAGTCGTTTCAAGGTTTTATGTCTTAGTCATAAGACAGTCTATGTCATAAAGAACAAACCCAAACGCAATGCTAGTCAAACTATGACTATGACATTATTAATGTAGAGCACAGAAATGTGTGAAGCGGGAGATCATTGCTGAGATTGCTGAGAATACAATGAGCCAGTAAAAAGAATGAAAGACATTGAACCGCTGTGTTTTCTTAGGAGCATCTGAGAGACTGAAAGACTATTGAGTCCAAAAATACAGACTAGAGAGCGATATAGAGTCGATGAATGCATCTGCACATCATCAAATGCACCTAAAAGTTCATCAATTGAATAAAAAAAGCAATAAAATATGATACTTGTCAAGGTTATTGGGTAACATGAAAATCTGGTCCGCTGTATTTTTAGATTTTCATACAACTGGAACTATGAGATCTTAAGTTACTTCTCAGAAATAAAATTATACATCACAGTTGTACCAAATAATTAATTACAAGTGAAGGTAGTTTTTATACACACCCACAGAATATAATACAATGTACCTTCGGGAAGATTAAAGTGTCTTTGATTAGGCAGCAGTGAGTCAGACTGTGAATCACTTTCCGTTCAGCAGTAACCTTGAATTAAAAAAACGGCATAAAACACAAAGTGCCTCCTCTTCTCTGGTGTGTTGTCTGGGGTGTTCCCACGTGGGTCCACAAGCCTCTCGTCTGCTGGCGCTCCTCTCTCGGATACCATCAGGGGCCGCAGCACCAATCCCGGTCGCTGCAGAGAATAACACGCTGCCACAGCACACACACGCAGGGAGGAACACACCCGCAACAGAACACACACGCAGCGAGCGACGCAACACACCGGCATGAGCAGTGCTCAAACATGGGTGTGGAGGGCACCTGAGCCATCTGTCTGTTTGAAAGTACGCCTGCACGCACACACACATAGACACACACTTGCTTGCACACATATATACTGTTTAATGCATTATATTTAATTCATGCGTGAAGCACCTATACCTGTATACTGACTCTTTACAGTTACACATAATGCAGGCATGAGGCTGTTAGAACTGATCATCCCTTAAACACAGAAATGGACATTAATCCACAACACCCACAAAACATCACATGAGGAGGTGGAGGTTGGTGGATGGAGCTGCTGTGGCAAACTGTGTTGGCATGAGTGTATCAGAAGAGTAAAAGTGAGAAAGATCAGGTAGTAGCCCGGCTAACAAACTGAGCCAACATTAGCTAACAGCAGCTACAGTTGGCAGCAGTTTATCAGTCAGTGCCAACAGTCACATGACACAGTCACATGAGACACACACACACACACACACACACATCCATCATGTTTACTGTTGGCCTGGAAACACTCGCTGTCCGTTTCACAACACTCTCAGGCTGTTACACAAATGCCCCCCCCCCCCCAACAGAATCAGCTGGGCCGCTTCCTACTTCCTGTTTGAGTGCCTGCGACAGGATGCTGGTGTATTGTTACCCAGAGTTCAGCTGGTGTTGAAGGCGCTGCCAATGAGCAGATAATACCCAGAAGTCTGTGCAGCAGGAAGGAAACCTTCAGCTTTAACGCCAGATTCTTCTGTCGTTGTGATCTCTATCAGCAGAGCTGAACTCAGAACATCTGTTAGAAATAACAGTAACTTCACTGATCATTGATGTTGTTGTGATACAAGTTGTTTTACAGGTTTGTCTTCAGTCTGCCTAGTGTCAGTCTCGGATTCTGTGTTCTGGTCCGTTCTGGAGTCGCTGAAGGCTTCTTATAGGAAACATGAAAAAATACCCTGAAAAACTCACTGCTAACTGTGTCATTGAAACATAACCTCTGGAGGGTGTGTGTGCATTTGTCCTCTTGAATTAATAATTGGTGATTATCCAATCATTACGGCTTTCCTCGATAGTGTGCTCCTTCATTTTTAGTAATTAGTTTAGTTTACTGTCAGGTCAATAGGACATGCAATAGGTCAAGCTGATAGCGAATTTTAAGAGTGCCTCTACTTCAAATGCTCTGTTAATGTGCTAATAACCTGTACGTTTCCAATTCTAACAGGTCATTATGGTTTAAATATCCATCCATCAATCCATCCACTTAACCGGGGTCATGGTGTCCTGCCTGTTCCTGCCTGTTCCTCCAGGAGGATCCTGATCAGATGCCTGAATCACTTCACAGCTGGCTGTCATTGTTGGTCCAGAAACTGGAGTATAGGTGACATGTGATAAAAACAACAACAACAACTTTTGACGTCATTTCATTTCATTTTACTAGTCATGAAGTATTTTCATATTGTATTTTTATAAAGGGCGTGAGTACTTCTTCTAACTGTGTGTGTGTGTGTGTGTGTGTGTTTGTGTGTGTGTGTCTTGTATTTGCAATGTTTGTTTACAGTGAAACTTTTACACAAACACACGCACATGCTGCACGTGTGTGCTGGTGTAAACAGTTTGACCTAATTATTACTCAGGACATCGCCCTACAGATGGACTGGAGAATGGCGATAAACAATGAGAGATTACAGAGTAGAACAGATCCAAACACAGATGAAGGGAGAGAGAGAGAACAAACAGAGAGAAAATCATCAAACTCTCTGTCATTGGTTCAGTTTGATTTGGGTTGAGGTTAGGTTGAAGAACAACACAAACATTTTATCAGCTTATGAAGCAGCTGATGCTAACATGTTAGTAAACAGCTGTGTGCCTCTACATCCAGTAGACACAGAGCAATTTGGTCATGCATGTGTCATGTTTGTGTATATTAAATATAAACAGGGCCGCTGCTAGCCAATTTGGTGCCCTAAGCGTAATTGATTCCCCCCCAGGTGTGTTTCTTTGAACCAGAGATATATTATTCATTTTTAAATAACACTGATAATTACAATATGTCAGCACCATGATGCCATGTTTTCATTGCTTTAGAGCTAATGTCAGGTGTGTGTCTGGTTGGTGTAGCCTAATCGAACAAACCACTGGGTGAACCATGATGTATTTTATTATTCTGAGAAAATGTTGCCCACAGTAGACTAATGATGCACATTACAGAATGGATTCATATTCATTATTATGATCATCATGATGACTGATAAACTTGTGCACAGGGGGGATGCCATCTCCTGGGGCCAAAGTGCACGTCATCTTCCAGGTTAACCCCCCTCACTTTCTTCAGCAGTGGAATAACACACACAAGCTCTGGCATTGCGACCACTGAGGACGAGAAGTGTTCAATGTTCCACACTCAACTATTTGGCTGTTATAAGTGCAGCATGCCGCCATAATTGACAGTGTGAATGCACTTTTAAATTCAAAATAGCAGTAAACACATTGTGTCTTGTTCTTCAAGTCACTTTAGAATTTTTTTTTAACAATTAACCACAGTGTTTCTCTAATGTTATCTAACGTAACATTTTCTGACTTAGCAAATACTTCAAGATTTCCTCAATATTGACAGAAAACATAATCCAAAACATGTTTCTTTCACAACTCATTTCCTGAAGACAGGTTGACATATTTTTGAAGATTCTTCAGACCCACAAATACGGTTGGAAAATCGCTTTCATGGACAGACTATTGCATTGTTGGTTTTGGTCTTTTCATGGGATTTGCTGAGAACAAGAGCCTTACCCTTTAATACATATGTTCACATATAATCGAGGAACAAGAGAAGCTGGTATACTTCCTATCTTTCATGAGTTATTACCGTGCCAAATGACGAAGCCCACAGGCCTAGTTAGGATGTCTAACGTCCTCGCATCATTTCTCTTCAGTGGACTCGGGGCTATCATAAATGCAGCTAATTAAATCAATTTAAATCTGCTCTGTGGCAACATGACTATATTTCCTATCCAAACGCTTCGTTCGTCCTGATTGGAAAAAATAAAAAAGGGAGCGAGGTCTTTGATTGCTCGCTTGGCTGTTTGATTGTAGGTCAAGTGCTGAGCATTTGGCTGTGTCTGAGCTTGATTAGGGTTTTATTATTCAAAAACAGACCTTTTCATGAAGAGATTTAGGACTCAAGGGGAAACTGACATCATGAGAAATTGGAGCTGGAGTTCCAAGCTGTGGGGTTTTATGCTTTCCCTCTCATCTCAGTTGTTGTTGAAAATATTCTGAATATTACAGATCTCAAAGAAGAAAGCATTTTCCCCCCACAGAGTTGGACAGGATGACAAACTGGTCAGGACCGTGCAAAACTTGAAATTATTTCCTCGGCTAGGCGTCTTTGATAGCACGGTGTGGGGAGGCAGACGCATTACCCAGTGACAGACCAAAACAAGTGTTTCCTTTCAGCTGGTAGCTCCTCGCTCTATCTGCCTCTCCGTGCTGCTCTGCCTCTCAATCACCCTGTATTCATGTGCACACTGTCGCATTAACACACATACATGCACACACACACGCATGTACAGTGACACACCCACACTAACACAGAGACACATACACACACACTCTGTGCTGCAGAACAGGAGAAGTGCGCTTTGAATTATTGAGCCGAGCTGATAAAAATAGGCATTCAAAAGAGTCCCTATTAAATATTCAGAGGCGTATCTTAAGCAATCCATGGCTGATAGTGAGAGCGGTTTCTGTGCATCGTTCTGCTCGCTGATTACAGAGCTGCAAGGTTTGAATGAGAAACTCCCCCAGGAGGAACATGATTTACATCACAAGTTATGTTTAGCCACAAAAATGTGAAGCAGTTACGCAGATAAGCTTACACACCACTGACCAAAAAAAAGTTTTAATTTGGTTGTTTGGGTGGCGGCAGAATCTAAATGAATAAAGAAAACTGTTTGGCTTTGATTATGTATTTTGCTTTGATGTCATGCTCGCTGATTAAACCAACACGCTGTACAACTTCATAAATATTAGTTGGAAAAGTTTACTGTCTGGAGACATATCCAAAATTTGTTTAAAGCCCATGAAAAAGTTTACATTTCACCATTTTCACATCACATCACAGAAAAGTATGTTTCCATCACTAAAGTACACTCTACTTATGTCATATAAAGTGTGTCAAATGTGTTTGATTTGTGCTGATATCAGCAACATAACTGAAATTTGCTAATATAAATAAACATTGCTGATACATGAGTTTTCCACAAGATTATAATCCCAGAACTAATTTAAAGTAGTGCATAAATATTTGTGTGTATAGTGAATAATCACCAAAAAAATAAGAATCCCTAGTTTTTGTAAACTGCCAGCCTGTTTCTACAGTAGCCCAGAATGGACAAACTAAACACTGGCACCTTAGTTTCTCACTTCACGCTAGGAAACACTAATTTGTTAAGCAAAAATTCATATAAAATAAAACATTATTCAATTTAAGCAGGCAGCTGTTTCAACTAAAAAGCTCTCTTGAGGCAGCAGTAGCTCCATCTGTAGGGAATTGGCTTGGGGAACCAGAGGCTGATTCAAGTGCAGCACGGACCACAGTATGGAGCGTAGACTGGTAGCTGGAGGTGCTTGTTTCACCCACAGGGCACTACTTTATTAAGCCCATTGCGTGTGTGTGTGTGGTTGTATTTCTGGGATTAATAAAGTAAATCTTCTTCTTCTTCTTCTCAAAAACTTACTGTACAGGATACGAGCACCAAACAGCAGACAGACACATTTATTGACTACCTGGTGAACATAGTGGAGGATTAAGCAGCTGAAGAGACAGATATTTCCCTCAGGAGATGGTAGAGACCAAAAAATAGCTTGAAGTCTGTTGGATGTGTAAATAAGCAACCTTTTGCTAACAGGTTAACAACAGCCTGGCAACATAAGCATCCAACCCCACAACTCTCATCAGAGTTAGTCTCAAAATCAAAATCCTTGATAGCTACTGAAATGTGTGACATCTTGTCTTTCCAGTTTAGCCTCGCCCACTTCAAACCAGTGAGAAGTCAACAGACAAAACGAAAAACACAGTAATCTATAATGTGAAACAATCGAAAGTGTTCTAACTAAAGCAGAACATTTGTGCAGGATGCTTGTTGATCTGAGGCTGAATGAGGAAATGTGATTTCAGGTCCTTTAAAATGAAGCATTCCCTTTTCAACAGACTTGTTCTCTGATAGATTAGATTGAAATTCAAGGTAATGGTTGTACTCTGAATAGGACAGGATTTTTTTGTAGATCAGATTCTCTCCATTCAAACATACAAAATCATGTTATTTCATGCTCTGTCGGATAAATGCAGTCATTACATGCACACAGCTACAGTATATCACAGCAAACTGAAGGATGCTGGGCTTTAAAGCCAAATGATGGTTTCCTGCACAGTCTGTGTTCAAAGTCAATATATAACACATAATATAACACATGCTGAACACAGGGTTGTTCAAACTGCTGGAGGGCCATGGTTGTGACCTGATTATGTAGCTACAGCTTAAGACTGCTTACAGTAAAATCTACAGCTATAGTAGCATAGCCCTTAAACTATGATTCAGTCCCACCATGTGAGATGATTGTGTGTAAAGCTTGTGCGTCATCTAATTCATGACACTCTTTGGAACCTTACTTCAACTTGCATTTAAATGTCTGAGAAGCTCACCTGATAGATAGATTTATTGACAATCAACCAATACACCAGTATTGACATGACTTGCTTTGTGTGACATTAGCATGAACAAAATGAGCAAAATCTCCGAATGTCAGATCAATTATATCAATGTCCACTTCCTCCTGGTCCCTTTAGAAATGTCACACTGGGGCCTGACCTACAGTTGACAGCGTTGACCCTAAATGTGGGGGAAAAGAGCCGATGGCATCGAAGTGTCTGACTCATAAGCACGCAGGCTGCACATCTGTTGCCATCTACGGTTGTTGTTTTCTGAGGTCAAGATGTTTGTAAAATTTGCAGATTTCTGTGCATAAATGAATATGTGGAGCTCTGCGTCTTTTTTCAAGATAAAATTTCACATTTTAGAGTGGCCTCATCCAAGGCACACCTCTGTCATAGTCATGCTGTTTAATCAGTGGCGTAAATATTGACGCTGCATAGTGATATTATGGTTATTTTCTCAAAAGGAGTTCTTTCTCACACTCTGGGCCAGAAATCTTTACTTCAGCAGCACTTACATTCACCAAACCTTCTAGTTTTACTCCAATCTATATTCTGAAGGTTTTGGGGTTTGTTCATGTATCATTCATAGCCTGATTTAAGGAACTTTTACTATTTTACTCATCTAAAAAGAAGGCGAAAATGTTAGATGCGTGATAAAAAGAGATTTCCTTCCGTAAAAAACCTTTGACTCTGAAACAGGATTAACCTGGCTTTATGCAAATATTTTGGATTTTTAATGAGATACTGTATAATTTGCATATTTAAACAGAAAGATTTGTACATCTAATACAAAAAATAATTGTTTTAATGTATGTAATCCACTGGAGATGTTCCATTAGTTAAAATGTCACCTGTAGTGGCTGCGACTACTGAAGATTGTTCTGCAGCATAGTTACTGTAGCAGCCACTCTGTGGTACAGTAATTTGGGGTTCAGTACAGGAGAGCAGTGCAGATATAGGGCGAAAACATATTGTAAATAAATAGGATAGTTCACTGGTTTAATGCAGGGTGCAGAGTACCCACAGAAATGTGGACTTTTCATTGCTGAAGCATTAACCTTTAATTTCACCTTAGCAACCAAACTCATAATGATGCCCATTCATGAGGGCATTTCTCTCCGTGTGTGCTGTAGCTCACTTTGCTGCAGTATCAAGCAAACAAATCCAGGTATCAGAGAATAATCAGGAAGATAAAACAAGGCTCTTGCCTCAGGGCACCAGCAGCCACAGCACAAAGAAAAACTACTGTACGCTCTTTGAATCACAACACCCACGGCTACACTCACTTATCACATAGACCCAATAACTACAGTTATTAGGCAGAATTACACAGTACATTTGTACAAGTTCTCCAAAAGATGTCTCTGTACCATCCTTGACTTCATAACTTAACATACAGACGGAGTCACTGCAGAGATTTTTCCACTCTGCATAATCACTGAACTGCTGCAGCGTTTGTTTCATCTCAGTGAGATATTATCTTTTCATATTTCAGTTGCAAGACAGTGCAGCAAGCTTTTTAGAGTTTAAAAACTGGCAATGCTACAAGCTGTGCCCACTTAAATTAATGAGTCTACTTACAACTAGAACCCTATTATATGCCATTTAGTTGGAATGATGTTGGCCACTTTTGCACAATTGAAAATATAAATATAACCTCTCACTTTTATATCTTCAAATAAAAGCTCACACACAAAAACAGGCCTTTGAGACTGAAACAAGATCCGTTACAGATAGCTGTCTTAAAACACCAACCGACTGGTCTTTGTGTCCTGTCTTGTTGCTGACAGAGAATTCTTCATCTTCAGACTTTAGACTGATAAGGAAAGAAGAACCATGTGCCTCTACTCTTCATCGCATATAGGAGGAAGAATCTTGACCACACAACCTCAATCAACACGACTAGATATTTCTCCCATATGTGATAGATACCAGTCATACTTTTTTAATGTCCTCAGAGTTTAGTCATCAGCTCAAATTTGGACTCATCTAAACCAACAGTGAACTTTCCTCTTTCTTTCCCATGCCCTCATTACAGTAATACACCCAGCCTTTAAAATTTGGCTGGTGTCCGTCTGTCTGACTTAATTAATGCATCCATTTAGAAAAGACTTAATATTTTTATTTGAAAGAATTTGGCAAGTAACTTAAAATTAGAGGACAGTCTTCACTGTCACATGGTCGTGTCATGGTCAGTAGATATTTTTTATAACATCCTTTGGCTTGAAAATGATCAACAACTGAATTATTAATTATTTGTGAGGAGGGTTGCTCAATGAAAATATGTTTTGGACTCAAATCTACTGATTCTGCTCTGCTGCATAATTGCCTCCACAAATCATAACGGAGGATAGACGTGTGATGAATGTGTTGAGGAGAAATATTATGTAATGGCCGCTTAACCTTACACAGTACAATTATGTGCAGTACATTCTGCATTTATAGCATCTGCAGTGGTTCTCATACATGTAAACATAGAGAATAACACCTTTACTCCTACTCCTAACACTCCTTCTACCATCTCCACTCCCACTATTACTAATAATCCTATAATTCCTGATACAACAACTAATACAGTGCATTACTACAGAAGGAAATCTGAATAAATACACATCATCGGGACATTAGGATTTAATAAATAAGGTTGTAAACAAGTGGATTCATCTATAGGTGGACACATTATATTTAAATAAATGAGTTATTTCATTAGTGGTTGTCCTTGCAACAACCACAGGAACCTGCCATGCCCTTCATGTGTGATGGACTATGCAGTGCACACACTACATCATCACAGCAGGTAAAAATGTCCTACATGTTCTCTGCAATAATCTGACCAATTGGGAAAACACCAGCACACAGACAGAGGGAGGAAGGGAGGAAGAGTGAGAAATGTGGGAAGGGTGCATGACGAGTGATGTGTGCGTATGTAAGACAAAGACGAATGATGGGGCGTAATAGAAGAGAAGGAGGAAAACAAGGGGTTGGTGGTGGGAGAAAGGTGACATGGCAAATGGAGGAAAAGAAGGAAAGACATGCAGGGGAAAAGGGAGGAGGGAGAGATGAAGGTCATAAGGAGAGTGGTGTAATAAGAGAGTGAGGGCGCATTAGAGGTATGGATATAGAGCATGGAAGGAGCGAGAGACGGGATGGTGAAAAAAGTGAAATATATAGGAACTAAGAGGCAGAGGAGAAAAAGACAAACAGGGAGTGATTGAGGAGAGAGGAAAAAGTAAGTAGAGTGAATGAGGGGAGACAGACAGGGAGAGAGACTGTGTTGGTGTGTGTTGCAGAGGAAAGAGAGAGAAGCAGGGAGCGTGAGGGGGGAAGCCCGGCAGATCTTGTCTAGAGGGGAAATTGCATTGCTAAGGATTTATTGCTTCAAGTGTAATTGGGTTCAACCAGCGCCAAGAGAGAAAATCCATTGAAGTCTCCTCTCCTGTGCAGTGGAGAGCAGGTTGTTGATCTGCTGTGACTCCCACATCCCTGCTGCTGCTGCTGCTCCTGCTGCTGCTGCAGAGTGAGACATTACCGTACACATGAAGCAGCCCAATCATCTCCCCTGAAATGAACACACCTAAATAGCATAATAGCAGGGGGGTGGGCTAATGAAGAAGCCCCATAATTTTAGATACTTAGCAGCTCAGCTCGCTATCCGAATGAGTTGACTCTGAGCTGCTTTGTCTCCAGTGGTAATGCCACTCGAGTGCATTCTGGTATTACGGGCTGTAATATTAGCTCCATTGTTGAAGCATATTGTGTCAAAATTCTTATTCAGTTTCCCAGAATAGACAAATCCGGGATGTAGGTGGAAGCAGACAAGCCGCCATTACTGCTGTGGCACCTCATTTGTTAACCTGCACTGTAATGTATGTAAATGAGTAAGAAATCTGTCCAGCTTATCCTGTAGAACTGGTTATGTGTTAAATATATTTATATAACACATAAATATAGGCATAAAGGCATATAGGCTTAAAAATAAAGATTATATAAAGGCAATAAAGGTTACATTTGGAGTAACCAATAGGGCTGAGTCAGTTAGCAAGCTAGTGTCAGCATCTACCTTCCAGTGAATATGACCGGACCCATGGCCGAACACCACCTCTGAAACCAGTGGGCAGCGGTGGCAGGGAATACGGTAGCCTTACGGTAGGTTTTCTACTTAGCAATCTGACCATCATAAAAGTCCATGAACCAACTCGGTAGTGCAACATCATTCCCTGTTGGTCTCAGAGGCTGTGTTTTAACCTGGTCCGGTCCTGCTGCTGAGCTTAGTTCTATTGCCTGCTAACAGCAGTTAATTAGCGGTAAGCTACTTTAGCAAGTAGTTAGGCTAAAGCTATCTGTCCACCAGGAAATCATAGCGAGTTGAAGCTCAGCAGACGGAGAACAACCAGCAAATATATTCTGTATAATATCTGATCCAGTTTAATCAAAACCACTGAATAAAGTCATAAAGGTGTGCTTTTGTACCGTAATCAGTGAGGCCCAGCCATAGATGCATGTAACAGCCCTCAAAATCACTCATAGACTCTATCAAACACTTTGGCGTCATAAGAGAGAAAGCCTTTTATTCGATGCTAAATTAGTACACGGCCCCCGAGTGCAGGATGAGTCATCATATCATATCATTTATCAGGAAATGACAAACTCAAAATGACTTTTTTGTCATTGTTGGTCCAGATACTGCTGAGTAGGTGACACATGGTGCTACACAAAAAAAACAACCTTAATATCAATTTTACTTTATTGGGACTTTAATTGTATAAACAGTCTAACGTTTAGATCTTACTATGTCTTTATCAGAATCAAAATGGACAAGTACATGAAGTGTTATCATAGCCAAAGTACCGCACCCCATGCACTATCATCACATCAGAATCACAAGAATACAGACATATCTTAAAATCACAAAGATAGTACTATAAAAAGTTCAAGTACTGCATCCATCAAGTCTAATAAATGAGAGGAAACGTGATAAATTAAGTTCATTATTTAAGGATTCACACTCTTACCACAGTGGAGGTGGAGTGTGTATCCAACGTGCCTCTCTGCAAAGCAGTGACTTGATAATGTCTCCACCTCTAGGAGAGGGTGGAAGGCTTCGAATCAATCATTGTGCTTCAGTCCCTTTTTTTATACCCCGAGGAAGTTTGCTGTCCTCGAACTGAGAAGCGCCTGATTCGGCTGCATACTGCTGGAAGACGAGAAACTTTTTTGCCGTTTGTCATGAAGATGTTACCAACTGATGTTACACACTTAAAACTGCTGGGTTGAAAATAACCCAATTTGGGTTATTTGGGTAACCCAACGCTGGTCCAAAGTTGGACCTGGCCAACGCTGGGTTGTTTTAGACCAGCAGGGTTGGGTTATGGGCTTGACCCAGCATGTTGGGTTGAGACTGTATACCCAAAAATGGGTTAAAAACGACTCTGCTGTTAGGTTAATGTTACCCAATAAATGGGCTAAAACACAGCCATGTTGTTGGGTTAATGTTACGTGTTAAGTGGGTTAAAATCAAAATGTTGGTTTGAGAGCAAAATTAGCATTAATTAATGAACATTAACCTTAGTATTATAAAATGAAATTGTTATTAAACATGAAATTATGAAATTATTCAACGAAACAAGTACATAATGTCCATATTTTATTAAGACATTTCAAGTTCACATTAAAACAGTGGAATACATTTTTAACATTGCTGCATCATAAACATAATGCAAAGTCCATCGATTTAAGTGCTAAAGCACCTAGCATGAGGACATACGGGTATTCTGTGCTACCGCTTACAGTCAGCAGGTACTGCACCATGTTTGTTCCAGGCTGAAAAGACAAAAGAGAAGAAAAAAAACAAACAAGATTCAACAATTAGTTCGTTCAACAGGTTAGATTCAACTCCACAGGTAATGCCCAGTGCTGTACCAGACACTGTATCTGGAGTCTGAGTCCAATAAGAACATTTCTGTACATGCCAAAATGACCAGTCAATTCCACTTAGCACAGTAATGATGATTTGCTAAAGTTGCTAAGTTACAGCTAGTGAAGCTAGCGGTTAGCAGACGTCATCTCTCGGTGGTGGTGGTGGGATACTGCTACCAGTCACTAATGGCGAGGTGCGTTACACTGGGGGTAGCTCCCTCCCTCCCGACTAACATCTTACACAGCAGAAACGGTACACAATACGTTAACGTTACCACAACTGAATACACACACAGCTAACAGAAAAATATCCCTGCACTGCTAGACTTTGATAGTCTATCGAAGTGTGTCTCACAAGTGATGGAAACAAGTATTTTATTAGGTGAAAATAACTAGCTAGTGAATGAAAAAAAGCGAAGGAAAAAAAATCTAGCGAGCAACGCGGAAAAAACGGCTCAAGTCGCAGAGTGAGGTGAAGTTTTTAAGTAATAAAAAAAACTAAAAAACTAAGACACAACTATTTGGTTACCACATTAAGCTACCAAAACTAGATGTTGTAGGATAATAATTGTTTAAGTTTTACTTACCATTTACATAGTTTTCTCTGGTCTCAAACTGGAGAGTGATTAACGTTAGCCTCAGCCCGTTCAAATCAAAAGCCCGCCCAAATCTTCAACCCAATCTGTTGGGTCAAAATATTTAACCCAACCTTGGGTAAAAACAACCCAATCAGCTCAAAATCCACAGCTACCCAGCAGATGGGTTATGAAAATAACCCAGCATTTTTTAGTGTGTAGCTGTAAAGCTACACAGCCATTTTGCTTTATTTCACACAGTACAGTAGAGAGAAACAGGAAAGGCAGAGTGGGGGGAGTGACATGGGACAAAGGTCTGAGCCAACCCTCGAGTGACCCTCTTGGTTGAGTTCAGCTGTGGCACTGCAACACATTAATCAGGCTCAGGCCCGGAGTGGCTAATCGGGAGGACCGGGACAATTCCCGGTGGGCCGGTCTGACTTTCGGGCCGCGAGGGCCGGTGTTCAATTATTATTTTTATTTATTTTTTTATTTTGGGCCGGTGTTCAGTCATGGCACTGAGTGGGTATCACGTGTGTGCTGTCACCGCTGTCGCTGGGCCGTCTCCACTTGCAGCTCTTTTCTTTTTCTTTTTTTGCAGACGCAGCCTGACGTGCCATGTCCGTGCACACCGCACACGGTCAGTGGTGTTTGTAGCCTGGCTCTAGCCCCAGAAGTGCAAGGGTGTTTGCAAAATGGAAAATAAAAAGAGCAAGGGTGGCGCAGAAAAAGCGAGAATTAAAAAGAGAAAAGCACTGGAGACAGACGCAGCCAAATGTGCAAAAATCGGCAGCTTTTTCAATAAAACGTGCTCGCGGTCTGAAACGAACAATGAAGATGATGAAACGGGTAAGACAAGATGTTGAACAAAATGTGACTTTACCTGCACCGTTCAAGTTAATTAATTAGCCTATCAAGTCAATGAATTGCGTGGCGTTGTAACATATAGCCTGTCTAACCTAACGTTACATCATTTAAATAATAGTGTAACGGACTGTGTGTATACACTGTGGCTGTTTGAGTTGTGTTCAAGTAAGTTGCGCTGCAGTGTATGGGGTGACGTCTGGGGGGGTGGCGTTGTTAGAGGCTGTGAAGCCTGTCAGTCATGGCAGTTGCCATGGCAATGAGGGGCGCGAAGTAGCCACCTGGGATTGGAGAGGACCGGTGGTGGGTGTGTCCGAGGAGTGGGTGTTGGAGAGAGCCGTGGGAGAGCTACGGTGATAACTGCTAACGTTCCGCTTGTTTGTTTTATTGTTTTGGCGTTGGCTACGGCCCACAGTAGCCTGTGTTCCAGATTAGGAATAAAGTCCAGCAAAACCAGTTGCTTCGTAGCTTCGTTATTCCGGGTAGCTACAATAGTATGATGCGACGCCACATAACTGGCCAGTGGCCACAAACTTTGTCTTGTAGCCCCTCAGATGCAAGATGCATCAAAAAAACCCCAGCCATGAGCCCACAGGTCCAGAGAGTTATGTTATACTGTGAATAACAAACTTGCAGAGAACAGTGCAATACTTCTTTTATTCTTTGTTCATGTTTAAGGATTAGATATCTGTGAACACTAATTTGCTTGATATTTGATATTGCAGAAAAGGACATGCTGATGTTGTATTTGTGAAATCTAAGTTCTGATTATAATGTTATTACAGGGTGCAACCCTTTTTTTTATTTTTTCAAATTTAATATTTAATATTTTATTTATTCTTTTTTTAATTTGTTGAAAAGGATGTTGTGTTGCAAAGAATAATGGTGGAGATGTGCACTCATGTTGAAATAAATCCACATTGTGAAGCAACCATTACTTCCACTGAATTGGAATTATTTTAGAAAAAATACACAGAATTACAAGGCTTTAGAGAACAGTGCGCTATTGTAGGCTTAACATGTAAAGTTATAATTACATTATTTTAATATAATAGGTCGTGATCTAAAGTGGGCCGGTCTGAGGCATGAAACTCCAGGGCTGAAAATGAGTCCCGCTCCGGCCCTGATCAGGCTCCATATTCAACTACACTGCAATATATCTACATTACATGCTATACCAGCAATATTTCTGCACACCACTCGAACAATAGCATTCTTCACGTAGCATGCAGATGCATAACACTACAGTAAAAGTACTGTCTTTCTTGTAATGGATTACATTTATATAGAGTTTTATCGTACATACTCAAAACACTTCAGGGTGAAGGAGGGAAACTCGCCTCAACCACCACCAGTGTGTAGCACCCACCTGGTCGTTGTACGGCAGCCATTTTGCACCAGAATGCTCACCACACATCAGTTTGAGGTGGAGTTACCCTGGAGGAAGATAATGTGGCCAGATGGAGAGAGCCAGATTGGGAATTTTGCCAGGACACCAGGGAGACCCCCTACTCTTTGCAATGAGTATGGGATTTTAATGACCACAGTGAGTCAGGATCCCAGTTTAATGTCTCACCTGAAGGACAGCATCTCCTACAGCGTCACTTGGAACCAGCAACACCATTTTCAGCAGCAACTGAGTTTTCCCAGGAGGTCTCCCACCCAGATACTAGGCTAGCCCACACCTGCTTAGCTTCAGTCATTCAGCAGACAATCCAACAACATGTTGGTTTAGCTGCTGACATTCTACACTATTGTATAGACTACATGCTATAGCAGAACATTTACCATAAACATAATCAATATATGCAAACACTCCAAAGCAAGACCTTTAATTTGAATGACAACAGAAGCGTGACACAGACAGAATAAAAGGGGTTTCCTGGTGCAGCGCAGGAGGGGTTTTATATATGTCTCTGTATGTGTGTGTGTGTGTGTGTGTGTGTGTGTGTGCTCACCCCACCCGCCACTGCAGTGCGATTCCCTTCTCTCTCTGACATACAGCAACGTTCACAAACCCACACTGCAGAACAGAGCAGGCCTGGCTCTGCATACTAATCAGAGAGAGACAGACAGAAAGACAGTTAGCGAGCGAGAGAGGAAGACAGAGAGTGAGGAACTAAGAGAGAGAGAGAGAGATGCTGTAACATGGAGATGCAAAGAGCAAGAGATGAAAGAGAAGCACCACCTCTCCCCCTCACCACCTCTCCCCCTCTCCCTCCGTCTCTCCTCATTTTCACCTCTGCAGTCAGCCTGTCATCCCGCCCGGCCGAGTGGGTTACAGCTCCGCAGTTTATACAAAGGGATTCTCCTTCCCAGGCTTTCCCTGCTGAGGGAGGAGGGGGAGGAGGAGCCAGGCGGGTGGAGGCAGGTAGCTGCAGACGCCTGGCAGTCAGGTGGTGCAGCAGAGCTTTGTCTTGATAACGGTATTGACTGCTTCTAAAAACGGAAGACGCATTGATTGAAGCTCAGGGAGTGTGTCTGATGCAAAGGGCTGGGGACTGGCACTCACAACACAGAGCGTATTCAGAGCAGGGCTGGAACAATAATTTGTTTAATTCAGTTTATTTGACTGTGTGAGAACAATGTTGTTGGGTGGTATCAAACACGAGAAATCCATGTTTAATATTCTTTAAGGAGAGCTGCAGTGAAAACACAAAGTTTCATGGACAAAACAAGATGGATGTTGACATTTGATAGCCAGCAGTAATTCATGCTTGGAAAGCTTAGAACAATAATCAGTCAGGGGTAAACTCCAATCTCGACTGCTGCAGATATTTATTCATCTGTTTTGGGTATAAAAACCACAGAAATGTATATACGTCCATCATACTCAGCTGAGAGACTGTTTTGACAACAGCTGTCAAAATCTTTAACCTGACAGGTTTGTTTCCAATAAACATGCAGTTTGGGAGTCCATGGGACTTTTGTTTACAAGCTTTGGTTGGCTCAAGCACTAAGCAAGCCAAGTCCAAAAATGCTACAGCATCCTCCCTCCTCTGTGTCCATTATTATCTTATATTGGCACATGATGGAGTGCATTATTATATTTATACCATGGCCACTTCCAAAAGTGTTTTCTAATTTTAACTAGGTTTATTTTATCTTAACTGTGTGTAACTAACACGTATTGTTGCCAGGGTTACATGTAGTTTAATTGCCCATTATTTTTTAATGACCTGAATAACATGGGTGACTCCATGTGGAGGCCCCAGGTCAGATTTAATGGGTTACAAGATCATTAAGAATAGCAAAGCAGAAAGAAAAATAATTTGCTGCACCAAATTCTGTTTATTCTGTCTATTTTTTCGGACTTAATTGGGGGATTACAGCGTTTGTTCTTGCAAATGAATGCATAATTAGAGCTCTAGAAATATTTTAATAAAACAAGTAAAAACATTATATGAACTGGTCACAACTGGTAGACATATGCAACTTGTGATAACGAGCCAAATGCAGACATTACGACATTTTAAGGGATCACAAGCCAAACATGTTGGGAACAACTCCATGTACTGTAGTTCTTTAGTTCAAGAAGGTTCACTACTTATACAAGTATTTGTCATTTCTGCTCTGGAAGTGACTCACACTTGCCACATTTATGCAAGTGAAAGATCCAGTGTGTCAGATTTAAGCGGCTCTTTTTACTGAATATGGCAGCAATTGAATATAATGTGCATAACTAGGTTTTCATTAGTGTATAAAATATTAATTTGTGTTTTTACTACCTTGGAATAAGACTTTAAAATCTACAGACACCACAGGTCCTCTTCTAACTAAAACACTGGCTCGACAGAGTTGTAATCAGTAACTACACCACTAGATGCCACTAAATCCTACTCACTGTCAACAGCATACAGTCACCTTCAACATCACCAAATATCTACCTACGATCCTGACATCTGTAGTTGGCAAGACCACACGACAAAATGGAAGTTCTGTTGAGTCTGCGAACAAATTCAGAGACTCAAACTCAGAACAGATGAAACTGTGTCACCTCACTCTAATGGTGTTTCATAGACCAAATAATCACTGTGGAAACAGCTACAACAGGACCAGACTAACCGGTAGAACACAGCTAATGAATATATAAATCAATATAATTCTATAAATGAGAGAAAGGTAATAAAGGTAACTTAGGTTGAGATATATAGAGGACATTTAGTTGCAAATCAAAACCTGTGATTTTGATTCTTACTACAATAAATTGCTTTTAAGAGCCGCACTTCAGACTCATCACTATTCATGCTTTGGTGCTGCCCTGCCCAGCACAGCTAGTCTTTTCGATTTAGCCTTGAGAACAAGCACGGAGACATTTCCACATGGAGACATTTCCCAGTCAAAAGACGCTGAAGTATCTCATGAAAAGGAGAGTGTTGTACGGTGTGCCCCGAATGCTCTGACACGTTACAAAGAGGAGAGGAAAGAGAGTGCTTCTGTTGGGGTTTGGTGTCGAGGGGCATTAGCTTAAGGTGCTCTTTAGTCTCATTTAATTAAATAGAGGGTGTTTTGCTTGAAGGCATTCTCAAATTAGAAAACTTTTATTTCATGGCTCATCAAAGAAATAAAAGAGAAAAAAAAACTGTTTTGGCACAGCTGCTGCCTTCATCAGCCCAGAACTGTATGAAAAATGAAGATAAACAGCTCTCTCAACTATTCACTCTGCCATAAAACCTCAAAACCAAATTTACAATAAAAGGTCCATCAGTAAGTGATGTATAAAGATTAGTCCTTGACTGTTAAACCTACCTTCAAAGCAAAAGAACAGTTTGCTCTTTTTAGGATTTATTTTTGTCATCAGGTGAGATTGAGAGCCTTCTCTAAGATGGCTGAATTGGCCAATCACAGTGACCAAAGTTCAGCAGTAGAGTGACCCTTCTTCTAAGACGGACTTGAAAGGATGTGATTGTGACTGGTGGGCGCCAATCAGTCCACAGTTCGTCAATGGTCATCTGAGAGAGCGAAACTCAGCACAGGAGAGAAACCATCCCATCTCCTCTTCCGCGGGGTCTGACATGTTGAACTTCCATGTTTCCACAGTAGCCCAGAATGGACAAACTAAACCCTGACTCTAAATAGGACCTATTAAGTATTTTGCAACCACCATAGTTCCTCCTTCATGCTAGGAAGGATAGGGTGAAACAAGGAGGTTGCAGTTGCAATCCATAACTAAACTTCTAGATTCCACTAAATCCTCCACACTGCTCACACACACTGCCATGTTCACCTTCTTTATTTGTTGGCATGCTACGATCTGCTAATTAGTACTAAACACAAAGTAGAACTGAGGTTGATGGGAATGCCATTAGTTTTGCAGGTGTTTGGTCATAAACCAAAGTTTTGGACACATTCAAATTTTGACAATTTATCCTAAAGGGGACATGAATGTCAGTGCCACATTTCATTTGTGCAAATCACAAACCAAGTCAGGGGATCACCAGCAGTAATAGTTATCCTCTGGGGACTATGGATGTCAACACTTCATGGCAATCAATTTAATAGTTGTTGAGCTATTTTAGTCTGGACCAAAGTGGTGAACAAACTGACAGATGGACATTTCCATCGCTGGAAACCAAGCCACTAGCATGAAAAGCCTAAACATCTTTAAAAAATCCAATATTTCCATAAAGTAGTTCATATTCATGGATTTGCAACATTGTCCACATATGATCTGATACAACAACAACACATATTTATCACAACTGTATTGTAAAATCTGGAAAGACAAACTCTATTTGACCATGTACTATGACATCTGAGCAGGGGAGAGTTCTGGATCCATACTGAGCTTAAGTTTCTGGGACAGCCTATCTGAACACATAGCCATCACTGACAGACATGTCACTGCAGACGTGTTTTCTGCAGTGCTGCTGCAGTCTCTCTCCACTCTCAGGAAGACGTGTTTGCAAAATGCTGGATCACTAATATGGGTTGCATGCAGAGTGGGGACACATCTGCTGTGGTTTCTCTTGTATGTGCTGGAATTGGAAAAGGGGTGTAACTAAAGCATTATCTTCTCCCCTGCTTGCCACTCTTCCCTTGGAGATGAAACCTGGGTGTGGTGCAGCTCAAACCAACCATGCGTGGTGTATCATCCTTTGCCAATCATGCATCTGCCCTTGGAATAAGGAGATAAATCTGTGGGGATCCTCTCTGATAGTAGATAACACTGTCACATTAGACGGCGGTGGAGAAAATGAGGCAAGATTTTTTTTTAAAAAACGCTGCGTTCCAATTCATTTCCCCCGTCGGCCAAAGCCGCACGCGGGATAATTCGACCAAGCGCGGCTCAAATGGGGGGCGCATGATTTAAACTGCCTCGCTGCTGAGATCATTCTGTCGTTTTAGCTGTAAAAATGGTCACCCTCACTTAGCATCAGAAGAGTAAATCATTGTCACAGCAAAGATTCAGGGAAACCACCGTCTGAGCAGATAAAATGTGTGTGGTTACCACTTCTGCTGGTGCTATTATAGCATTTAAAGCTGCCTTGGAGTTACTCAGTAGAAAAAGGTTAATTTGTGCTATTGATTGACTCACCAAGAACAGTAATTCAAATCATTACTTTAGGCTTTGTGAGCTCCATCATCAATTATCCCCCAGCAATTCTGCAATCCACTGTGTGAGGTAAATTTTTATATTTTGTTTCAGGCCTCAAAGGGCCAAAATCAAAAAATAACAAACACACTGCAACTTGGAAACGCAAGCCCAGATCATCTTCTTCCATTCTATATATTCAGGATGCTGGAACACATCAAAACACAAACGGGGAAATTACTGGAAAACAGACAAATCAAAGCATACGCTTAATGATGTATTCTTGATGCAAATGTGCCGAGGACCCTCCATGTCCCATCAGCGCAGGCAGCAAACCGCCGCTGAGAAGCAAACAAAATTCAACGCTTCCAACCGCTGATTGCACGTCATTCTCTGTCAAGCAAAAACTCAAGGCAATCAGAGGCGACTGTCTCATTTTTGCTAAGCAGCCTGTGTGCGTGAGTGCATGTGGGGGTGTGCAGAAAGAAAGAGAACAAGAGCGAGAACATAAACAGAGAATTTGTGATTCTGTTTTTATATAATGTGGTAACAGCTGCCGCTGTTTAGAGCAGGAGAACGCCGTTTGTTTTAAGAAGAAATACTGATGATGCCCCAAGGTTTTTGACTTCCTCAGTGTTATGCAACTCCAGCTCCTGACTTGGATTGGGAGACGTTTGATCACAGAGCCCTGAATTACATAATTCAAGTACAGAATGGAGACTTTCATGTATATTTCAGAGTACATGCATTATTTACTAAAGGAAGTTCCTTCTTTTTCTTCCTCTCTTTTTCTCACGCTGCTTTTTTGGAGTTAATGAGGAGAATATGGCATTACAGGACTGTTACTTTCAGAACATTATGTGACTATTGGAGCTCTGTGAAGGCACATAACAGCTGCTGTCAGAGCTGTCAGAAGATCATACTTGCCTCCTCTGCAAACAGCTAATCAACACTGCAAACACTCACTGATAAAAAAAAAAATCCCGAAATGGTGAGGTCACCGCTACAAAGCAGCAGCATCCGCATACGCCTACAAGAGAAATCCATTTTTCCAACTGCTTCTTTCTTTTTTCTTTTTTTTTTTTTTGTAGTTTCACGCTTGAGTTCAAACACACTGAGGGAGCGGCCGAGCTCCTGAGGGGCCGACACCACTGAATTAAATTCAGAGCCATGAAAGAGTGAAAGGGACAAGAGACCGCAAAATGCCTGTGAGCGAGGAAGTAGCTTACCATTTACTAAGCTAAAGTCAGAGATTACAGTGAGGAAAAGCATGTGTGAACTGTGACAAACTGGTACTGGGCGAATACGTGTTAATGTAATATCCAAGAAATATGGACCAAGATGCAAATAGATGTAGCTGTTTATGTCGTTCTTTAAATGCAAATGTGACAGAGCAGTGTAAGTCCGAGAAAAACACATCCCCACCACAAAGGGATTATTTGAAACAAGTACAGTAGAAGTAGCACTGTGGGAATTTGTCTTTAAATCTGACAACTAATAGATCCAATTGCAAACCCATGTTTAAAGAGGAACCTTAGCTCTATGTAGCCTTTTAGTGCCTTTCAGCTCATTGTTTTGGTTTTACGGCCCACAATTTACGACTGGTTTGGTGAATCTCAACACTCTCATCAACCTTGTTTCCAGTCAAAGCAGGGAAATGTTTATCTTTACAAGCACTAATAAACCCATTGTACTCTTCCCTCCCAGCACCAAATGGCAGACGGCCAAAGTTAGCAACTAGCTGTCAACATAGTGGAGTATTTTAGCACCTGAGCCATTTTAAGGCTTAAAGCCACTGTGTCCCCAAGTAGTAATTTTAATGCTAAAGAAGACAAGTCAGAAAACCTACTCATTGAATGTCAGTTACAGACAAGTTTAGCTACCATAAGACACCGGTCATACTAGACCAAGTAAGGCTGAATAAACAAAACTTGAGTTTAATGTTTTAAATGCAACAAGGGTGTGAAGAATTTGGTCTCAAAAGTTACACGGTCTCACTTTAAATCTGTGACTATTGAATTTAGATTCATGAGGAGGCCAGAAACACGACTCCAACTGAAAGCTAATGTTGCTTTGTAAAACCTGTCTGCTGGCAGAGTAAACAGGCAACTGTTTGCTAACACGTTAGCCATATCAACTTCACAGGCCCATAATATGTCAATGTGTTTTTGCTTATGACTACATTATAATAAAGGTTGTTTCACTTGCATTACACTAATTGTTATCTAGTGACACATAATATTGTTGTAGAAGCAGATAATGTAGACTTTGAGTATGTGGTTATTGCGATTCAGGTTTGGCGAGGAAGAATGAAACTCTTGGAAGTTTCTCCCATCAGCCTTTCTCTCTCCAGCTCCATCTGCCCCCTATGTAAGCCTTTCTTACTTCATTTACCTCATAACTTTTGTCTCCCACTGTCTGATGGCTCTTATCTCTTCCTTCTCTCTTCTGTCTATCTGTCAACCCCCCCCTCTATACTTTAAAGCATCCATAAGAGTCTATATATAGATTCACAGCATCATTACCAGCAGCAGCAGCAGCGGCGGCGGCCAGTAAACCGAGCGGCTACACCAGAGAGATGATAAAATGAGAGGAGAGGCGAGCCCTATAGCTGAACACAGTGGAGCCTCTGTGATGGATGGCATTACAGTAAGAGGAGAGCTGTTAGCCTCATATGGAAAATCACCGTTAGCCATGCTAGTTCAGGGCTGCAGCGCTGAGAGAGCATGTATAACTGCTGATGAAAAACTAAATAGAGGTCAGTTCTTGCTTTTTTAAAAAGTGCTGCCAGGAAGTGCTTCCATTTTCTTCCAGGTTTTCTGAAGGTTAGCGCTTGATATGGCTAGCTAAAATTAGCATTAAACCCTGATACACATCAAGGGGGCTTCTGTAATCTGACAAGTTCATTGTAATCCTCAAGGCGGTGGCAGCAATTGAGCAAGTAAGCTGGCATGGTTCAGTATCCACTGACCACTAGCAGAGAAAGGAAGAAGCTTTAAGGCAGGGTAGTAAATTCACTTTAACGACACATATAAAAGTCAGACTGGACATTTTATTGGACTGATGAATCTTTTTGAACTACTTGCAGCGCCGGAGGCAGTGAGCAAAGTCAGTTTTTGTGGCGATCACTCATCATTGGCTTCACAAAATCTTGAATATTGAGGTTTCTACTCTGAAATGTATGGTGAAAAAATTGGACATGGACTGAAATACTTGAAAGAAGTTGAAGTGGCAGTTGAAATGGAATGACTAAAAGAAGTTTTAGTTCAAGTGTAAGCACTAAATGAGGCTGAAGTGTCGTTGTAAGTGCTGAGTGAAGTTGAAATGTCAGTTGAAGCTGGGAGTGTTTGTCGAGGAGGAGATCCTGAAAGAAATTAGTTTTTCAGGAGTATAAACTGAAAAAAAGATGTCAGCTGTCAGTGTCACCTAAAGTGTGATCACTGAAAGCCGTTACGGGAGTTAGACATTTTGTTTTTCAAAAGAGCTGCAACCTGAACGGGTTTGAAGTGTGAGCTGAGGTGAGATGAGGTGTCAGTTGTGTTGTCAGTGTAGTCACTGAAAGCAAATGGATTGTCAGTTACAGTATAAAAGATGGGGCACCTCGGTAGCTCACCTGGTAAAGTGTGCACCCCATGTATCAAAGCTAAAGTCCTTACAGCAGCAACTGGGGTTGGATTCCAGCCTGGGTTCCTTGCTGCATGTCATCGCTCTTCTTTGTCTCCTGAATTTCCTTCTGTCTCTCCAGCTGTCTGTCAAATAAAGCAGAAAAAAAGTATTAAAAAGTATAAAAGATGGACGCAAAGAGACTGTCAGACATCTAGATTGTGAAAGTAGTTGTCATTTGAAGAGTAAGTTGAAATGCCAGTTGAAGAGAGAGAGAGGAAAGCAGCTAAAGAAAGAAACTATTGAAATTAATTATGGGAAATGTAGTTTTTAGTGTTTCTGGCGCGAACTTGGGGCTGAAAGTCGAGATATCTTTGCCTCTGCTGCATCGATTTTTGACCATTGTTTTTTAATCTGTCTGCCATGAGCCTCCATATTTCATGGATATGCAATAGTAAAAATCACTGTGGCCCTATAAATACAGAGGTTACTACTGGCTACAGAATGAATGCCAAAAGGTTGAATGTTTGAAGTTAGAAAAGAGAACCGGTGTTTCTTTTTAGCTCCGTATCATCTTTCTATCAAACAGACGATACTATTACTATATGTAACCACAGAACATCTGATAGTGCTAATATGCAGAACCAATTCACTAAGGGGACACATGATATTAGCAATGGGGCATTTTCTGCATTCCCGCAGAAAGGAAATCCAAAAGTGAGGATGAAATGTAATTCTACTCTCTTTTCTTGTGATTACAATTTCTCCCTGCCCACACTTTATTTTGTTTTTTTACGGTCAGGCTTTATTAGCAGTTGATGAATCAGATTCAGACATTGTCATTATCTATAATCTGTATTTCCTGTGGTAGACACGATAGAACAATTGGAGAAGGAAACATAGAGTTTGTCAATCGTCACACAGAAATCTGAATTAGTTTTGCACCATTTGCATCTCTGCAATATTCTGTTGCTACTTGTCTTTACATCCATCATAACGTGTGTGGTTAAGTAGATAAATTACCTTTTGAGATAAAGTTAGGGGCCTGGGTTTTTCCATCATTATAGGCCTCTAATTAAGGCATAAATCAGTTGCTGGACAGAGTGATAAAGGGAGGAGTGAGTGCCGCAGTGTGTTAGACCCGACTCTCTGGCCCTGCCAGACTTCTGCACTGAGCCGAACAGATAGCAGCATCCCTCACAGGCTCTCCCTCTTTCCACTCATCCCTCAGTTTATGATCTCCTGTTTTCTTTTCTGCCATTTCTTCCTTTTATTTGATTATTATGTCTTCTATTTCTTTGTGTCTTTCATAATCTTCCATTCTTTCTCTTCCCTATCTTCTTTTTGGTCTTTCCTCCCTCCCTCCCTCCCTCCATCCATCCCTGTCTCTCCTCTCACATGGCACTGACAGCAGTCTATCTGAGTTGTTTTTACCATATCTACTGACCCCTCCCTCACCGTCTCTTTCTCTTCTCTCTCGCTCTCTCCTAACATTCATAAGCAGCACTCAGTCGCTCTAGCTGGCACACGGTAGTCCCTCGCGCCTCCTTGATCGTCACGCTCTGATGCCTCGGTTGATTGCATAAGAACATGGTGTCAAACGGACACTCAGTCATCGCCAGTGGAGATGGGTGGGGAAACACCAACCTGGCAGCCCACAGTGTTTGTGGGGGGTTGTGCATTGCTGGTACGGTTTCAACTTTTGATACAGGTTTAAATAAAGGTAATGAATAAGGGACATTTCATTACTCAAAACAGTAGATTGTTCTGTGATATAGTCACCTTCTATTCAATACATAATTCAACCATCACGAAAAGTGATCTTTTTGGCTACAGCAGGCAGCTGTTTTTAGCCAAAAAGAAACTCCAAAGAAGCTCTAAAAACCAGCTGAAAGCTAACTGTTCAGCACCAAATGGCAAGTTAGCAACTACTGTGAACACAGTGGAGCACTTAGCACTTAGTGGAGCAGCTAAAGGCAGATATTTCCCTCAGCAGTTGGTGGAGACCAAAAACAGAGCTAAAAGAGAGTCAATATTGGACTTCAATTCATCAGGTATCAGAAGCATGACTCCAAATGAATGCTAATGTTGCTTCCTGTCTGTTGGCTGTGTAAATAGGCAACTTTGTTAGCAGGTTTGTCATCCATCCATTTTCTATAACTGCTTATCCTTATCAGGGTCACAGAGCTGGAGCCTATCCCAGCTGACATTGGGTGAGAGGTGGTGTACACCCTGGACAAGTCAGTTGGTAGTTAATCACAGGGCTGACACATAGAGACAAACAACCATTCACACTCACATTAATACCTACAGTACGGGCAATTTAGAGTCACCAATTAACCTGCATGTTGTCATGGATTGTGGGAGGAAGCCACAATCCAAAGACATGTGTAAGGATTTATGGGGAGAACATACAAACTCCACATAAAAGGAGTTGTTAAAAGCAGAGGTTTAAACCAGGAACCTTCTTGCTGTGAGGTGACAGGACTGTGCCACTGTGCTGCTCCCAGGTTTGTCTTATGAATGTATAATATATAACCTATATTAAAAGATGATAATATGTCAGTCTTGTGTTTAAAGCTTATTTCTGCTGCCCCCAAGTGGCCAAATAAGTTTTGAGCATGCTTAAAATTTAAAAATCAATGTCAGTAGCATAGCTACCGTCTAAAGGGCCCCGTAAGATTGATGTATGTGCAAGTCTGTGTAAGTATGTGGATAGGATTGTGGATGTATATGTAGTATTGGTATTACTGACTGTCTGATAATTTATGGCTTTAGTCATGTTTTCTCCACAGTAGCTGCTTATCTAAACATCTTAGTATCTTTCTTATTTCGTTGGATATAAGTTCATTGATGCTGACTTGATGTGCACAGTCTGAAGTGAGAAATGGGAAGTGATGGGGAAAAAATGGGCCACAATACCCCTCTGGTAAAAACAACCATCAGCATTTTCGAATTAAAGTTTATACCCACCAACCTAATGGGACCTGACCGAGCCTCAAAGCCAAATATCTCATTTATTCTCCTGCATTCAATTTTGTAGCTTAAAATCAAAATCATTACTAAAATTTATCATCAGAGAATTATTAGCATTTTTTCTGCCAGAACATGAGCTGGGCTTCACCGCAGGTACATACTGAGACGAGACTTGAATATTCAAGCGCAGAATCAAGCTCTGGGGCGATCGCAGGCTCTTTTTCAATTTCAAAGCGAGCAACAAATGTTCGTCTACCTACACTGCCTGAGTCCACACCGCCCCCGTTAATGTCTGACACTAATCTGATGACAAAGCCCGGGATGTAGGTGCACAATAGCTTGAGACTCCTGTGTGTTTAGGTGTTTATCTGCTATTGTCTTATGAATGATTTCTATAATTCTTTGTGTCTCACAAATGCACACACACATTCATCAGTCAGTATGCCCATGGCTGCTGCTGCTGCTGCTGCTCTATTCTGTGCTCTGACTTTCTCTCATGAAGAAAAAACTCCACTGTGGACCTCCGGCCATCGATCAGGACACAAAAGGAGACATTGTTGCCATCAATAACACTGGAATCCTTTGCAGATTGCAGCTCAGTGCTACAGAGATGCAGTTTTCATTGGCAGAACAGAGGGGGAAAAAAGAAAGATGCAAGAAGACTGAGGTCTGGAGGCAGCAGCTCTGATAATGATTCAGTGAGCTGCAAAGAAAAAGGCAGAAAGGAAGAGACGGAGAGACGGAGAGACGGAGAGCAGTGGAAGGGGGGTTATGACCAAGTTAATTAGATCAAAATGCTCAGAAAGATCCAACAAGTGCTCCAAAGTCTGGAGAGCCTGGCAGATCTGAGAAAGGCTGTTTACTGTTTGCTGTCAAGATGCATGTGTGTTTATGTGTGTGACTGCACAGCACTGCTCACGGAACAGAAGCCAATTATCGTGACACTGCGAGGCACACGGGTGTTGCACAGCACTTAAGTGCTGCCTGCTTTTTAGGGCAGGTTACTTTAAGACCCCACAAATAGCTGTGAGCTTGGTGATACATGGTGAAGCCTTTTCAGCCTAAACATGTAGGCATTTAGGGCCAAACTGGATGGTCACAGATGAAACAAGAGGACCCCCCAGCAAGGCTAGAATCTTCGCCTGACCTGAGGTTCAGTGAGGTTTCACTTGTTTCGTCTTAAGCTAGTACATCACTCTATCCCTGTGGTAGTTTTTACAAATATGAAACACTTGAAAGCAGGGCGGGAGCAGTTTAGTCGAGTGTCAGCAGACCAGAGAAAAATTGGAAGAGAAAGGAGGCGGATTTAATCAATTTTGTCCTTTCCGCTCAACTTGGAGCATCCCGCACAGAACCTGGTGTTTCCACAGCCGGGGCAAACGGAGGGGCTGACATTTGGATGCTTCGCAGTGCGGGGAGGTTGTGAGGAAGCAGCTATGACACTTCAATGCACCTGGTCCGCTGGGCAACAAAAAGCCTTGTCATCAAACAGCAGTGGTGACATTTAGAATCCGTGCATACTCACATCTGTTCTGGCAGCATTTAGATTCTGACCCGCACAAATGGAAATGTTGACATATCACTTAACATTTCCCTGCCTCTGTTTTAAAGCAAAGGATCTGAAAATAAGCAAGAATCAAACCAATCAGCAAGCCTGATTAGGCTGCATTGTGTGCATGTATTAAATATATTTCCTAGTTATATAAGTGTATTGTTGTACAGCCAGAGTAATCCATGCAGCCATTAGCAACAGTGCCCCGGCATCCTGCCAAATACGGACATTGGGAGATGAAAGAGTGGAAACTGTTGTTCTGCAGTGCCCAACACCAAGGACAAACAAAGAAGGGAGCACTAACACAGCATTTGTTTTTGATTTTGTTTCCACCTCCAGGGTCTGAATGTTAATATCTGCGTATGCATTATTTTTTACGCTCTCAGTATGCATCTGAAGTCCCCTCTCGGAAACAACAGCCAATTGCCTTATATCACCATATTAAGCTTGTTTTCAGACCCTGTTCACAGAGCAGATTAGCGCAGACAATAAACAAGGTTCGGGTGTCCTTGCTCTGGGCCAATACTGGACCTTGCTGACCACCGTTGGCTCCAATAAGCCTTTGACTTCTAGACTCCCTTTTTAATCTACCGACCATTGTGCCGTCATATTACTGCCACAAACATTAAAATCGCTGTAATGTGTTTTGCATTTTGCTGTATCATTCCTAAACCGCCTTAGGAGACAGCTTAAAAATCAATGCAACCCCACCCAGCTGTACACCCGCCCACCTCAACATGGTCTCCAGGGGATTATGGGATTCCATGAGACACCATACTGTACTCGATAACATGTAACGTATATTAGCAGTATTACACTTGAATGAGGATGGGCGTCTGTGCTTCATGAAGGATGGATTCGATGTTTTTACGTTATCCTACAGCTAATAAGATGCAGCATGAAGCATTTGTAATCCTATAACATCATATGGGACTGCTAGCAAACTCTACCCACAGGTGCAGCACACAGTATAACATATAGAGCAGGAAGATTATGAGATGAGAGGGCACTTTAAGTGAAGCAATCATGAGATAAATATACCAGTAAGACTTGAGTGCACAAACTGTAGATTGTACTTCTATACAGTTTGATCATCCACTGAAGTGAAGATGATGTATATTACATTAAATTCAGTTGATGCCTGTGCAGATGCAGCCAGAGCCAGCCTGAGGCAGCAGTGTGCTGAGCTACTGCCACCTAGAGGATAAATGTGATTCAGCAGCGGAGAGAACCATTAAAATACACAAGCCAAATCTCGACAGTCAAGTTATCACTGTGACATTTACGTGCATATTAACCTTGAACATGACTTCTTTGTTTGAAGTCAACTCAAAAGAAAAGCAGTTAACAGGTTATGAAAATCATAAATTAAAATAGCACAACACAATTATGTTGCACAATTATGTACAATTATGTCAGGCTGCAATCTGTAGTTTACTCTGTTTTTTTGTTTTTTTTGTTTTTTTTTTGGTTGTGGTTTTCTTGTGGCTCTAAGAGCAGTATACCTAATATAAAATAAAATAATGATCATTGAATGATCATTAAAAGATACATTTTCTTGCTGTTATAGACAACGATATGCAGTCCGCAACATATCAGTGTCAAATGTGGTACAACTGATTTAATAATTACTTTTAATGAGTCACAAATTATATTGTATTATACCTTCAATATGTCATTTTCATTGGGTAGATTATTACAGAGGTACTGTATCTGCAGGGATCGTTGTAAGTCAGTCAGAGTTGGGTGTGCTGAGAAAAACTTTGTCTAGGCAGGAACACTGAACTAATGCATTAAAAATTACCCATCTACAGAAGCTCATTTAATCAGCAATGTAAGAGTAACAGCTGTAAATGGAGTACAGCTTTTAAACCTCAAAGAATTAAAGCAAGCTCTAGTTACTAGATATATTTCATTACTTAGATCTATAACCAAATCACACATCAAGTTGTACTGATGGCCTATATGTCACTGTACATGACAATAATTGCAGTTACCTTATGTGCTCTAGCTGTAGCTGGCTGAGTTCTCTGTGGCTCTGTCTGACCATGTGCCCTGATGTCTTTAGTCACTGAATTTTATTATGGCTGAATTTGGGGGCTGCTGCAGCCTCTTCAGCACACCTACTTTCCACGTTCATGGGTATGTGTGAACAAGCATTGTTTTAAAAAAGTTTTTAAAAGATTTTTTACACTGAGTTTGAGGGAAATTGTATGAAAGTGATCATGGGTCATGGAATATTTGATGGAATGGTGCCACCATTAACAACACAGGATCTTGAATTAACATGTTTTGTTAAAATAAAAGCATTACATTGCTTCAATAAAGTGGTTGAAAGGCACGTACAGATACACATGCAATGTTATTACTTAACTGCAACTCTAAAGCTTTGAAATATACATAGAGAATTGGAGGATAGACGTTTAAGAGTAATTTGAGTAGTTGTTTTTTGTAGGTTTAGGAGGCATTATTTGTACTTCATTACATTTTGCTTTACAACCACAGTCAAATATTCTCTGATGTTCCAACATTACTGATTTAAACAGGGTTCATGTAAAGCACACTGAGGGTATTTGTTCTTGTAGTATACTTGTTCTGATATCCTGCAGCACTGCTGCCCAATTTAGCCACAGGAGGATTTCAGTTCAACAGTTTCACTGTTATTTTAAACCATTCGGTGCTGTCTTTTTATAGCCTGAGCACAGAGTATGAGTTTCAGCCTGTAACAATGATCTTGTGACATTATGACGGATGCTTTTCTACTTCAACACTACAAGCAATCGCCACCAGGTGTCACTTTTGGACAATTGTACTCAATTGGCTATTTGGACGTATTCTGTGACAAACTAATACTTCCCAAAGGAAAAGTTTTAATTCTTGCCCCTTTCAGGCTGTCAACAAGCAGATCAGACGTTCAAACCTTCAACCCAAAGCACAGTGTCATTAAAGGTCAGAGAATAAACAACTGCACCAAATCCTTGAGTGAAGTCCAAGATTTAGGTTTCTATGTCATAGTTAGTTGACCTGTTGGACTGGATTGTGAGAATGTCTGTTTTATCACAAGAATTTCTGTCATTCGGTTTCTCTATTATTGCAGTAAAGTGTTTCCTTGGTTGTAATGTTTCCTTTCTTGAGAATTTGATACAAGCAGAGACAGTTCACTTTCACTGACCTATTTCCAGCAATAGAAATGTGTCATACAGTAGTTGCATAACTCACATGATACAGTACATCAGAGGATAAGGATAACACATAATGTAATAGCTGGACAGAGTAATAAACACACATGCTGCAGACTGTTTTTTGATGTGTGTGGGTGTGTGTAAAGTTGCTGTAAGGGAAACTTAACTCCATGGCAACCGGCGGTTGTGGTAGTGGAAGACGTGGGTGTACTCTGACCCCCCATCATCTAACCTAACTAGCCCTTATAGTCTTGTGGAGGTGTGTTTACCCTGTACATACCTTCGACCACACTGCTGACAACAATGAGCTCCAAACCTTTCCCACAGTCACAGGCTCAAGGCTCCAGAGTGCGTCGTGGCAACCTGGTATGGCAACACACACACAGGAATAGCATCAGCGAGCTACATGTGGCCCTGCACTGTTTTGATTGTAGAGCCTTGACATTTTTAAAGTGTGTGTGTGTGTGTGTGTGTGTGTGTGTGTGTGTGTGTTGTTCCTGTTGCTTTGCACTGCAGCCCTCAGAGCCCCTTATTCTATAGACCTACTAATGTTCAAACATGCCTTTGACTTCGACTATCAATCTAAGCTAAGGCCAGCCATTACAGACAGGAAGTTGATGTGAGTTCCAGTTCACTATCTGGACCATGACCCGGTTATGAATGTGATAAGGGACACACAAAAAAAGCAATAATAAGTTCTGAAAATCATTAATCAAAATACACGCACACACACACACAATTATTTTGAGCTTCAACCAATGTTTTCTTTCATTATTCATTAATCTGTAGTTTATTTTCCTGAATAATTGTCAAAAAAAAAGTGAAATATGGCCATTACAATCTACCAGGGTGACGTCTTCAAGTTGCTTTTTGTCCAACCAACAGTCCAAAACCCAAAGATATTCGGTTTACTCATATATATGACAAAGAAAGCAATAAAAATCTTATCATATTTTAGAAACTGGTTCCAGCAGAAATGACTGACTATATTAATCAATACTGATGATTCATTTCTGTCAACTGACTAATCACTTCCACACACTAGGTTTACAAAATATTATACATGTTTTACACATGAACCACTTATGTATATGTAGCATGAAGCTCAAATGAAATGTGACTAGTAGGAATAATTTGTAGATTTTAAAAAGGGTGTCAAAAACAATACGTTTTAATCCTAAAGAACTGTTAAATTATCTTACGTTTAAGCATAATTTAACTGTTCTATGCATCAGATAAAGCTTTGTTTGCTCAGTGTGTCTTTATCATAAACTTCATTTTCAGTTTAAACTTCTCTGCACAGAGGAAATAATCTGCCGCATTACTATTGCACAAAGAAAAGAAAAACAATAGAGGATTTAATTGGCTTATTTCGCACTGTCCCTAATATTGGCCAATTACAAACGTGAGTGGGCGGTGCTTGAAAGTCCTTTTTTTTTCTCTTCCCCTTAGTTTTTCTGGTGGCAGACAGAGGGAGGGGTACGTGCTGAGTGGGTTGTTGTCTGTTGCTGCTGGGGACAAGCAGAGCTGCCAGGGTCGGTGAAAGTACTGCCGAGACCAAGACTTCGGTTCACAACATCCTAAAAACTACCACCCCGAGAGACATACAGGTGAGTTTTTGAGTTTGACCAACTTTTATTCGTGTTTAGTCGCCGCTAAGTTGGACTTACTTCACCTGGTGTCGTGCCAAATCGTGTATCCCCGTCAAATCAGTGACTGTCAGATGAGTTCACATGGGAAGAGATGCCGGGGAGGAAGCGCTAACTCGCTAGCTAAAATTAGCCGCTTTTGAGCGCTCAATTTAGTTGTGCGGTAGCTTTAAACGTTGTGCAAGTGTGACAAGACTTTTATTTATATCTGCTTGTGCCCTGTTTAGCCTCTCATACTGTTTTATTGAGGAAATACTCTGTCTTGGGGTGGTTGACAGCAGTGCCGGCTAACAGGAGGGATGGCTAGCCAGCAAACTTAGCTTGTGAGTAGCAGCCGAGTAGTAGCCACGTTTCATTTGAGTTTTCCCATTGTTAGTCTCCTGGAAGACGTCTTTATTGCTACATTGTGATTTTTAATCGACTGAATGACTGAATGAGTGGGATTAGACGCTTTGGGAGCCCGGTTTGCTTTAGGTTATAACGATTTAACAACTCTTTCCATCCGCAATCACTGCGTCCCAACACTCAGTCCGCCACACACTGACATGAATGGACTGTACGTACACTGGCAGGTGGTTGAAACTAAATATGAGTTGTGTTTCGTGTGTGAATTTCTCAGCCTGTTAAACCGGTAGAAGAGCCTTATTATCACCGGTAGGTTACATGCTGTAAATACCAGACAGCAGCAGCTGTTTCCTTCTCTTCTCTTGACACCACTTCCCAATGAGCGACTCTATTTTGCCCCATGGGAGGTTAATGGAGTACAAACTCATTACATCTAACAACAGGAACACATTCATTCAATCCTGTGTTATGAGTCACTGCAGTGTTGAGGTGAAGGTGGTTCAGGAAGTGATGGATATGAGGAGGGGGGGCTCTAGTTACATGGCTGATATTGACCCGCAAATTAAGTCATGACTAAGGCTTTTACAAAAACTCCCAAGTTGCTTTGAAGTCTGAAACACAGCAACACTTAACACAATTGTGCAAACCAGTTGAGTCAAAATTGTTGCTCAAAGCAGCTCGAGATGCCAATTTCTGGAAGTTGCGAGAGGAATGCGCTTTATCGTGGCTCTCAATGCACTCAAATGGCGCTCTTTTGTTGGAGAGGACATACAGCAACAGCTGCACTCCTCCACAACAGTGTGTGTGTGCGCGTGTGTTTTGTCTCAGTCGGTATGCCAGGCTATAACTGCAGCATTAAAGGAATGCTGGTTGAATTCTGTGACTGAAACACACACACACACACACACACACACACACACACACACAACACACACAGGACAATGGCCGTTGTGGACGAACCTGATCTCTCGTGGAAGGAGTTGAAATGCTTTGCATGTTCTTTGCATGGCTCGGTGTAGCTGTGCGCCTCAGTATTCACTTTTACACAGTGTCGACAAGTTAGGGCACGCAGCCGCTTTATATAGCCCCCAAAAGGAAGATGCCGAGTCATTACTATAAGCAGCAAGATATAAAAAGAAGCTCATATGATGTGGCACTTTGTTTACAACCACATGTAAACTTAGTGTTGTGTTGGTTTGAATCAAACTTTTGATTTCAAATGTGTGGCCAGCGTTAGACAGAGTGGTGACAGCACACGTGCTGCCATGTGCTGCAGTGGCAAGATCCCTATTTACTATACCCCCTAGATTAGTTATATAGGTGTTAAAATAATGTTTCTTATCTTTGGAACATCCCAGTGATGGTCCCTGTGCCCCTGCAGTCAGTTCCTGTTGGATTTTGTGTGGCACTTGTGAACCATGTAAAGGTTTTTAGACGGCGTGCTGATGAGATGTGGTGCAACAAATTGGAGAACACTGAAAAGAGCAAAAGACATGTCAGACTTTACAAATGTATCTTGGCAGAGTCTGAATGCAGCGTGTTTACGCGCGTGTTTGTGCGTGTGGCTGAAACTCAGCTCGACCGTCGTTCTGGTAGAGTGATCGCTGTTAGTCTGAAGTCGTGTAGTTTAGTTCCCTCACCGCTCAGTGTTCGCATCTGTGACAGAAAAACAGGATATGGCATCGCACACCCTTTTGAACGTTTTTTTTTTTTTTCATATTGTGGTTTTTAACTTGCTGTTGCATTACAGGTTGCCTGAGGCTCGCACAAGGGAAAGTGTGCCTTTGTGTTGTGTTGTATCGCTCCGTATCCTCTGTTCTTATTTCACCCTGCTAGGCTTCCAAAACTCCTGAAGAAAACCGAGTAAGAAAGGAATGCATAAATACAAACCATAGACGAGTATGTGGAAGATTATTTTTATCATGATAAGGCATCCAGGTGCAGTTTGACTACTGTCACATCAAACATAAACCAAACCCATGCAGTAACACACGCCATACATCATCTCTGGGTTGAATGTGTGTTGTCATGATCAGAGGAATACAGTTGGCAAACACAGATAGCAAGCTGGCATTGATGCTACTTCCCGACGTGTGGAATCTGATGACTCCAGCCATTACAGTCACATTTCAGAGAGGCATCCAGCTCCTGAAATGTGCTGCTTTAAACTCTCACCCGGGCCGGATAAAGGTAACGTGATATTTGCAGATTAGCTGTTCTCAAACTCCAAATGCTTGCAGCAGCGCTTTTCCTTTTGTCCGAGTCCAGCTATGAATCACAAATCGCTCTGTGACACTAAATGAGGAATCCCAAAGGATTTCCTTCCAGCACCGCATGCTGCTCCAGCGCCAAGTCTAATATCTGACTTTAGGTTTCAGCTGAGCAAGCAGTGCAGAGCCTTCTTATATGAGTACTTCACTGTCGATGCCAACTGGGGTTAGCCTGCAGCAATGCAACACCACTGTCTGGCACATTCGATCACACGTTTGTTCATGTGTGTCACATTTTGGGCAAACTTGCAGTTCCTCCTCTTGTGTTCATTCAGCTGAAGAATGAGAAAAGAAAGCAAATAGAAAGTAACAAATGTACAGGTGGTTATAGTATACAAATATTATGTTTTGAAGCTGTTAATAAATATGTTTTGAAGCTGAAGCTGGTCTGGCAGCTGTTTACACGTCATCGTCTCAAAAAAATATTTGAGGATCTCAGTTTGATCTATTTGTTAGTTCATGGCAGCTCTCATCACACTTGCTAAAGTTATTATTTCACTCAAACAGAACAAACTGGCTCAGAAGTTTCTCAGCTCCTGGCTCTTTAGCGCTCGGCTCTCCTCCTGTCGTCAACGACTAATCATCCAGTTTACCGTGGACCACCAGCCACCGCTGACTCAGCCAATGCTGCCATCTGGGCTGGAACAGAAAGCACAACAGACTTCTCACTGGCTCTAGAGCCTCAGATGCTCCACTAACAGACTCTGCATGTGTGTGTGAGAGAGACAGTAAAAGTCAAAGCGAGGAATAAAAGTGTAATGTGAAGACCAAATGTAAGACTTTAAAGAAAGTTTGAAACATTTGAATAATGAAATGATGTAGTTTCATTTTAGTTTTCATGAAACATTATTGCAACAACAATATCGAGGCATTAAACTGAATGAATTCCATTTTAGCTGCTTCAGTTTCAGGCTCCTGATACTGTGCATGCTGCCTCACTGCTGGGACACTTCAATGCAACAGAGTAACACCTGTGCTTTCCTACAGTGACAAAAGTGTGTTTTAAAAGAAGGCCTGTAACCAGGGTTATCATTTTAGCTGTAATTGTTTGCCCACGAACACAAGGAGCCTTTTCACTCTCATTATGTGGCAAAACAGGATTAATAAATCTCAGCTTATCTCTGTAAAGCTTAGTGTTTTAACACGTAAGCCAACAGCGTTCAATGTTCACCAGATATAATGTCCCCCAGACAAAATTCCCCAATATTTTTCTTCCCCGTTGGCCGTCCTCGATCCCCTCCTGTTTTTCTTCCCCTCAGGAAATTAGTTATTTGCGTGTAAACCAACCGCACCATGTGAATCAGACTGTTCCCGTTTTACCCCAAACTACCTGTGTGTTTCTCTGTCTGCAGTCCGCCTATGATAAGTGTGTGTGCTTTATGACACGGCACACTTCCCGCTCACGTTTCACTTTTTATACTCACATCCTGTCGGCGGGACAACAGCTCTCTGTGAGGCTGTTAGCTGTGCAGCTTCAGTATGCGCTGGCGAGTATTGTGCTCGTAATTGTCAGTTCTGTCATGTTTATTACCCCTCAAGAGCTCCGATATTACCGTTACTGTGTTTTCTTTGGTTTGCCGTAATGTTGTTTGTTCATCGTGTACTATCCACAGGAATTGTTAAACTTTTATTTTATGATAGGAAACAGAATATCTTTGGTCAACTAAAGGCGTTCAAATATCAAAAACACATAGCCCACGTGTGCCAATGCCATTTCATAGTTTTGAATTTTATTTTATTAAAATAGACGTATATAGCACAACACATTGAAGCTGTAAAGCCTGCTAGTTGTGCTGATCCATGTCTCAAATTATGCCGTGTTGGGTCCTTGAATCTCTCTCCATGAAAAGTTCTCGGATTTGATGGGTAAGAAGGTGTGAGAACCATGTTAGCGAGATTTATGACAGTTATGACAAATGTTTATCTTCTTTCTTCTTCTTCTCTCTTTTTTTATATGCCTCATTCAATCTTGGAAGGTTTCATGCTGCATCACGTCAGAATCACTTTTATTGACCTGGTCTTTGACTCCAGTTTTACGTCCATACACAGATACAGGTACACATACAGCTAGACAAAGACAACAAGCTCAACAAGGTAAGCATAAACATTAAACTACGTACAGATAAACAACAACAACATTTGTAGACCGTGAGATAATCGTGCAACGGCGCAGAGTCAGATGAGTTACCTTGTAGTTTGTGAAACCTGAGCGGCGGCACGATGTGGTCATTTAAAGTGGACGCCATCTGTCCTGTCGATTTTGTGCAAACTACTTACTAGTACGAGCGTCTTTACTTTGGCAGTTTATTTATGCACAAATGCCCAAAGCGTCATACTTTTTAGGCCACTGGAAAATTGGAAAGCCTTGTGAAATCTGCTGCAGTACAAAGCTAGTTTGAAAGTCAGTTACTCTCATCATTTCATTCTTTGTCACCTGTCATGTTCGTGTCCTGCTGCAGACACCAGATCAGTGATATTGAGAGTTAATAGCTATTTAACAGACAGCAGGCGCTGTCTCACTTCTGCCCCGTTATCACGCTTTCTGTTTCTGCAGTGGAAATTACCTGGAAGCCACTTCGTATTTGCTGGCATGCTGCGACTGCCAGATCTGTGATTTCGTTAAAAGGTTTGTGATGCAAATGCACAACAGTATGCCTCACAGAGTGCACCATTAGCCGAACGTATAAAATGTTTTAATGTTTAACCTTGACAGAGATTAGTGAGCTGTGCAACGCCACGCCACCTGTTTTTTTTTTTTTTCCCTGCGTTTCCACAGCTGGCAGAAGGATCCTGGCCTCTGCTCTGGCTGCTTTTTCTGCAATTCAGCAGCACTCTCGCTCATCTCAGCAGGTGCAGGAATCCGTAGATTTACAGCTGTTTATTGTTGTATTGTATGACAAGCAAGCGGTGTGCGAGAGCAGAAATATTAGGATGTGGAAGGCGACAGCCGTCACACTTCAGTGAGGAGGGTGCGTAAGCACAAAAAAACCAGACCAGTTCAGTCGGGACACGACGCTGACTGTGTCAGAACTGATTTACTCTGTGCGTGTGTGTGCTGCAGAGGAATGGCTTAAACTCCTGATTACTGTTTGTTGGTATTGTGATGATTAGAGCTGATTATTAGTCTTGATAATTTGAATATTTGGAAGTCCAGCGAGGGTTGCAAGAAAAATAGATACTTTCTTTCTGCTGCATACATGCTGCAGTCAGTCTGTGAGGACATGTATAAATGGTTGTTCCTGACATTAGTCACGTATCTATTTGGTAACAATATATATCACTTTCAGTGGTCGAGTTCTTTTTCTCTGACATGTTCCTCTGCTCCTCTGTCTGTCTGAGTGTGTGTTCAACTTGTCTTTCACTTACCAGGCAGAGAAGACCTCCAGCATGCAGACTCAGAGCAGAGGAAGGAAAGTGAAAGCAGTGTAAGGAGGGAAAATAAACAATTTGCCTAGATATGTTGCATGACGAACTAAGGGAGTGCACTTGATCTCAGCCTTGGTCAAAAACCAGCAGACTCGTCTGGTGACAGAGAGCAAAGGCGTAGTCTGTTAAGGTCAAGTATCGTCTGCCGGACCATTCTGAAGCGATTAGCACTGATCCGTCACTGCAGAGCCAGCGTTCACGGAAAGCCATAAATAGGTTTGTTTTCATAAGGAACACCCCCATGCCCCGCTCCCTGCGTTGGTATAGCCTGTTTTTGCAGAAATTACCCAGAGAGCATTTCTCTTTACTGTGAACAATAGTCTCAGCATTTTGTGCCCTCTAGCTCAGCGTGTTGAAAGATTAATTGTAAGTGCTTCACCCTAAGGCTGGAAAATCTGATATGACAGTTGATTATTTAAGGTGGACAGTGCTAATGTTAATAAATTAATAGATCATTTCACACCGCTAATATAGGCTGCTAAATGGAGAGTTCTTGAGAATCTGTTTATCTTTCTCTCCAGAGTTTGGTAAACTGACTTAAATAAACTGAAGTGACTTGTTTTTTGGATTAACAATTAATAATTAGTCTTATTAATCATTTTTAAGGAAAAATGGGCAAATTCCAGCTTCTCAAATGTGAATATTTTCTGCTTTCTTTAGTCCTCTATGACAGTAAACTAAATATCTTTGGCTTCTGGATAAAACAAGACATGGGTGGATGTTACCTTGGTATTTCATTAATCAAACAATAAAACATTTTTCACCATTTTCTGACATTTTATTGACCAAGCAACTAGTCGATTCATCAAGAAAATAGTCAAAAGATTCATTGATCATGAAAATAATTGTTGGTTGCAGCCAAGCGGCAACCTCTGTCTCTGTGAAATGAAGCCAATGCGGTAGTGCCAAAAACTGCAGTTACTCAAACATCCACTTGAGGCTGGCTACAGAACGAGTCAATCCATAAGGCCCCACGTTAAAATGCCCAACTTCAGCAGAAATAAACATGTTTACAGCCTGGTACAAAAAAAAACAGTTTTGGTCTCTGTAGCTAGTTTCCCCGTTCATGACAACTGTGCTGAGGGTGAATTTTTATAGAACTCACCTGTTCAAAATTATATTAAGGCTTAAAGTTACACAGATTTAACAGCGTGGCCGCTTTGATTGACAGGTAGATGCCATTACAGATTGCTTGTTTGAGCAACCAGGCGTCAATCAGCCGGCCTCAGGTCCACCGATGATCCACGTCTTTGCCCATTTTTAGATTAGCAGGGAGGCTGAAGAGGCAGGACTGCTAACATGGTGGCAGCCAGAGACACAGATTTTGAGCTTCAAAACGGCTTCAGAAACCTGTGGGTGATGTCACAGATACGCTGTACATTCTTTATACTTTATACGGTTGTGTTTTATTAGTGGGCTTAAGAGGTGCAGGTTGGTGAATTTTGTTTCCAGTCTTCCTGCTAAGCTAAGCTAATAGCTAAGCTATTGATCTCCTCATCCTCACTGCAAGAAAGCAGGGAAGCTTCATTCACAAAATGTCAAACTGTTCTTTGACTTAACTGCTTAGCAATATGACGGATTACAAAGTGACTGGACATTATCCAGTCACAATATCACAATAAAGAATATAAACACAATAAACCATATATTGCTCAGCTGTATTTCACTAGTGACGTGTCTGAAAACGTCAAAGCAGACTCAGTAAATATTACAGTCAACAAGATTGTATCATCATCAGGTCATCAGTGGCAGTGGCACATCTGTTTGAATACATTAGTCAGGACCGCTGCCAGGGTCAAAGTATCTTCTGTTAGCATAGCTCGGGTGCCTCCACCCAGCAGAGAAGGAGCCTGTAGGGGTGGTGATCGCTTGATGCTCTCTCATACACACTCAGTTAACACTGGTTTCACACACAGAGTCAGTCACACACATACATGGTTCCCTTTGTATCTGCAGTGCTGTTGACATGCAGGGCTCGGCAGAACAGAAGTGGCATTGAGCAGAGACGTAGGAGGAATTTCTACGCCTGGAGTCCCACTCTGCGCTGCAATGGCCGCTAGTAGCCAGACAGCGACTCGGCCTCCTCCTCCTCTCCAAATACCAAACGCCCTCCTTAACTTTCCTACTTGCTTTTTGCCTTGATTTCTTTTTCCTCCTTCCATTGTTCTCTTCATGCACTCATATGTGCCTTGGCAGACTCTGTCCCACTCTCTCTTTCTATGACTTGTTTACTACATCCACCCCCCCTCCTCTCCTCAGCTCTGTGAACAGAAAAAATGACCACTGTTAGTTCTAGTCTGTGTTGCCATTATCAGTGTCCCTCTCCGCCTCTCTGTTCACCAGAGGCCAGATGTAGAGGAGGGATAGTGGTGAGTTTGTAATGTGCAAGTGTAAAATTAGGCAGCAGGCCCAGCTGACTGAACCACAGGGCACACAGAGCCAGCTGCTGAACAGAGCTGAGTGCTGCTGCAGTGGACCGGACTCAGTGCTGTGCTTCAGTGTCACTGACTCGAGTGTGTGGCTGTGCCGTGATATGCGAGGTATGTTTTCTGACTGAGAGCAACACAAGTGCTCAAAAATGAACTGTGCTTGATGTACGAGTTCTTCAGAGTGCGTCGAGCGTTTAGAGCACGGTCAGTAGACCAAAACAGTCGAGTCCTGTGCTGGTATGTGAAGTAGACTGTGAGGAGGGGAGGATAAAGAGTGTCAGTGATACAGCAGAGGGAAGCAAGGCTGCCATTGTGGTGGTGCTGGGCAGGTTTCTCCTTCTCCACCCGAGCCCACCCTCTCCACTGCCTTCCAGCAGCATCCCGCACCCCCCCACCCCCCCGGCCTGTGTCCATATTAGGGCAAAACTCAGCCAACCTCCCCTCGAGCTGAGCTCAACCCCCCCCTAACCAACACGCCCTGCTGTCACATTTGCTCCAGCGAAGAGAGCCTGAGGGAGACGCAGCTCCCCTAACCCAATTTGAAGGCCTGTTTTCCCAGCCAGTCAAAACAGCAGAGGGATTTTAAAAATGGATGCAGTACGCCAAGGCCGATCTTGTTTTTGTTTAAGTAGCAGGCTGGTGTGTTTGCATGTTCTTTTCACTTTTGAGGGCCTGTAGTTAATGAGCTTAACTTTAGCAGAGTGTAACCACGTGCCACTTGGGTCCCACTTTAATTTAAAGTGCCTCATAGTTTCATATGTCCATACATCCTTAGTTTGAGTTAGCCCAGGATGATAGATCCCCTTAATCCTGCCAAGCTGTACTTATCCTGCCATCATTATCAATTTTTATGACGGTTATTTTACTGATGATAGCTAATAGTTTGCCATAATGCTCTCTTGATGTTTCTGTCGTAATTGTTTTAGGATACAAAACTTTCTAGAGTAGAACAGTAACAACACTCAGCAAGCATTAAGGTAATGTACCAGACCAAAGGTCAGCACCACATCAGTAGATGACTCTATCAGGGTATTTTAGGGTGTAAGTGGTCACCAAAAAGAACAGAACAAGAGTCTGTACAGAAAGTGTGCTGTTATGGTGCTGTAAAGGCGTTTGGTAGTGAGAGACACACTAGTTAAACAATTGGTTTGTGCTTGCCAGTCATTTTCCTAGAGATTCCCAAACAGAAGTTATTTTGGGTCATTGGTGTTGATTTTGGTTTCCTTTGGTTTATACAAAGTCCCTCAGAGGAAATGGGTTGATTTAGCAGACATAAGAAAGAAGGTTAGTACACACACACACACATTTTGGACCTATATCAGTGTCACTTGTTTGAGTGTAGCCTATCATCTAATCAACACATGAAGACAAATGAAGAATTTTCCCCTTTTATTTTGAAACAGTCAACACTAAGTAGAAGGTAATGGGTTATAAATCTGGTTGTGAAAATAAAGACAGAAGGCGCTCAAACATTGAATTATGGTGAATAAATAAACTAAAATCAAACAAAATACACTGTCAGTATGTCATACACACACTTAGGCATGTGTGTATGACATTTTTTAGCTATTAGTCAACAACTAACACACACATGTTCTGCACATACGTACCGTAGAGACATAGTAATAATTTAATTAATGTTTTGCCTCTATTTGATAGTGAAGCTGATTGTCAGACACACAATCACACAGAGAGTCTTGTCAATCTTCAAAATAAAACACCCTGTGCAGGCTCCCACTCCTAAAAACAGACAAAAAGGTAACCTTTAACTGCGTTAGCACACTTTCCCATGGTAGCAGCACACAAATCAAGGAAAAATTATTAGGCGTATATAGCCGTTTGGAAAACAAGCCAAAAGGGCGCCAGAGTCGCAGAGGCATGCTCAGTGGAATTAAAGCGTCGACCAGGTGAGCTACTACAGCAATTAGCAATATTAGGCTATTATGTGATAATTATTTGTTTTAAGGTGTACTGCACACAGCACTGTGTACTTCTGAGACATGTTTGCTTGATTGACAGATGTCTCAGCCTATCTCAGTCAGTTGTGCTGTTTGCTGGATGCTTTCAGAGTCCAGTAAACTGAAGCGTGCTCTCCTTTGCTAAGATTAAAATTTTGTTTGGATTTTTACTCCAAAATGGTGGCAATCGATTAAGTGAAATCCAGGCTTAAAAATAATGGGTTGACACAACTTTTTTTTGTGAACTGGATAGTGTTTCTGCTTCACTCCATAATTACTTAGTCATTATTCACGAGTCTCTGAGCTTCATTGTCATCACAAGATCTCCATTTCTGATCCTTTGCCAGAATGGCTGGTAGATAAACTCGACGCAGCCAGAAAGTAGAAGCAGTTGGCTGGTGATCGTTTTCCTCCGTCTGGGATTTTCTGTGTTTGAACAACAACACGAGCCTTTTAAAAAATTTATATAATTTTTTTTCATTGGCACTTCTTTGGTCCACAGCATGAACAACACAGTGGGCTCCTGATGGCGCACAAAGACTCGTCTTTTCTGTTTCATCCAGGTTCATTGTTGAAATCAGCGCTCCAAGGTACAGGAGGGGAAATTGTTTATGCTTATTACATTTGACCTTTTTTAAAAGGCACGTGTTTGGAAATGTAGCTGAAGATTCATAAATAGTCACCTGAGTGAGCGAAACAAACTGAAACCAGATTCTTTGAACCGCCGATCAGGTTCAGCCAGCTTGGAGTTCATCAAGGGGAAAAGGCGACAGCACTTCCTGCTGTCTGTATCATCATCATCATCATCATCACAAGAGTTAATTAGTAAATGTTTCCCACCCTAGTAATAATAGTTAATCTGTTGCTAGGTATTTTGTTTGGAAGTATTGATGAAGATTATTTTTGGTTTGGAGGGACAGAAGATCTTAACGTGCATCATTTTATAACAGCATCTTGACTAGAAGTATTTGGTGAAGACGAACTAAAGAAGTCTTGATGTGGAGCAGTTCCACACATGAAGCTGAGCAGCTCTACCTGCATGAGAAAAAAGGAACCTAACACAGTTTCCACACGCTTCAGCGATGTTCAAGCTGCTCTAGATTTTTTTTTCTTTTTGCTGTACACACAGCGTAGACTGACGCATTTCCTGTTCAGCCGAGCATCAGTTGATGAATGAATGGTTTTACTCGCAGCAGTGTGAAATCTAACATTTTCCTGTTTTTTCTTTTTGTTCTTTTGACGGTTGCGTGCATCAACGTCTGGGTCGCATTGAAGCCTGCAGTGCTGCAAACTGACACACTTGATGCTGGAAAAGAAATGCAAAGTGAATGGAGGCACTTCATACAGCGCTGTCAAGTGAATGATTCCTAATGCACAGTGATGTCTCTGTTTCCCCTTCAGCCACCCTCAAAATCAAACCCAGAGCTCACTGGGCTGTTATGAATCCATCATCCATTCATCAGCTGTTGCCATGCAGAATGGAAGAAAGATGCTCCGGAGTTATCACAAACACACACACGGACACCCACACATAATTTACTCATGGGAGGTTTGCAGTCTTCCAGCCCATTGAACCTCCATTGAGGGTTAACCCTTGTTTGAACCCTTAGAGGGTGTCTGCAGAAGGCAGATGTGTCTCTCCCTTCCCTCCTCCTCCCTCAGTCACTCCCTCGCTCCATCCTTTGCTTTCCAAACTGCAGAAGGGGACGGGCTTTAGCCATTAAAGGCACGTGCAGTCGCCACATTGAAATACACACACACACACAAACATATTTATCCACTTGCCTGAAAGGTGGTCTCTCCTGAGACTTCTGCTTACTCTTTACTCACTCACAAATTTGCACACTGACTCCCCTCGCGTGACCTGGAGCTGTGTTAGAAACGCTCGTTTTTCCAGTGGTGGAGATGATCCTCGCTCATGTAAATAATTGATTTGCAGGTTCAATCCTGGATGTCCGTGAACATCAACAGCTGTCACGCTATTCTGGGTTCGAGCCGGAGCGTCCTGCCATCAGTATGTAGATGAGCATTAACAGATGATTTGTCATAAAGCATTGTTATTTCACATAAACCACACAAATTTGCATTTTGACAAAATGATAACAAGATGTTCAACTGATGTTGAAACTGCACATGCGTTGTATATGTCACAGCTGATTTAATGCCTTTTTGTAGACTCCTTCATCAGCTACACAGACGACTACAAGTACATTAAACTTATTATGCATGGACTCAGGAACTATACTTGGATAATTCATGCTCTAGAATTAATAAGTTATGTTCGCAGATTAGTCATGTTTGCTTAGAAATTTATAAGAGATTCAATGTGTTTGCTTTAGGGCCAAAATACCAGTATTTTTACGTTTATTTTGTTACCTTGTATGACCCATATGCCAGATTTACATACAACAGTACGGTGAGGTGTTGGTAGAGGTTTGATGTTCTCACAGTGCAGTAACCACATGTTAACTGTTTTTTTTTTTGTTTTTTGTTTTTTTTCATCGAACTGTGGCTGTTTTTTTCTGCAATATTTTTAATAAAACCCACTGGGAGAACAGCTATGGAAAATGTCCATCTATTTTTACACACTTGCTGTAAATGAGCGGTAAATGGTCGGCCAGTAAATAGCTTTAATTTGAAGTAGCAGCGTCGTGTTTACAGTAACTAGACTGCAGCTCTGAGTGGAATGAAGGAGAAAACTCAGTTTGCAACCAGTAATGTTACCTGATTGTTGAGCAAGATTAGTGAGCGCTTGGAAAAACAAATGCAATGACTGTAATGAGCTCAAATAGCATTCTCCTCTGCCCTCTGCTTCTCATATCTGTAGCCTGGGCTAGATTTGAATTATGGCTAATTTTGATTGTGGGGCTTAAATGTAGCATTAAAAAAACAATAGGTCTCGATCCAAAGTGGGTCACGGCCGGCCGGTCTGCCTCCCTTCACCAATCCCCAGGGCAAGAAAATGTTTCGAGACGACAGTTCAGCATCTCTGCATCCACTGAAAAAGTCAAGAACCATCGTTGTTGTTTTCTTTGTTGCCTTTTCAGAGAGACATTGAATTTGCAGTCTGGTGTGACGGCCCTGACTCCGTACATTTCTTGGAGCTAGTTTCCTGAGTAGAATCGTGCGGGCAGTGTCACTTTGGCTGTCGACCTTGACAAAATACTCTCTGACTGACTCTTTGTATCTCTGTGCTCCATCACTGCAAGCGAAAATACACAGGATGATACTTCACTGACAACTGTAGTGAAAATATGTGAAACCTCAACCAACAGATCTGCACTTAAATCCAGTTTGATGAAGCTCACAATGTTTTTGTTGGTTGTTTTTGATGTTATTTTGTTTGGAACACATCCTGTTAGGTGTTGTCACTCTGTTTGTAATGCTCTAGTTGTAATCGGCTATGACATCGCATTTTTATGACTCACCGGCTACTGTAAATCTCAGCTTCAAAGGCGGGTGAGTCACGTCAGGTCAAGTGCCAGTTTAACATTAAATGTCAGCTTTAACAGTCATTTTTATGAGTGCATTTTTAACATAAACATCAGCAACTTACAGGTGCATTAGAAGAACACTCAAAATGAGACAAAGCATCAGATATGTCACGTTCACGTCGTGTAGTTTTGGATTTATCGGTAAGAAAACAACACTTGAAACCGTGCCGGACAAATTTGCATTAGATTCTAATATGTGCTTACTGATTAACTGAGTACTCAGTGATTTGAGGCTAATGTTGGCCATGTAAACACACTGTGAAAGCAAAACTGATATGAGAGCCAGATAACAGGGACTCTGCAATGTTCAGTCATGGTCCATTTAACCCAGTGAACTGTGGGATATGCAGTCTTTTGTCTGCTTGTGTAAACGTTGGCTGCAGATCATTGGAATAGGACATCGGCCGGGCACTGTCACAGTCAAGTAGCGTGCGTCTCTCCATCCATGTCACACGCATTAATGCTCTTAAAGAGATTTACAGCCTGATCACTTGTGGATCACATCGCCTGAACATCTTTTGCTTCAGTGTTGCTCTGCTTTCTTTAGTCACATTCACTCCCTCCAGCAACATGGAGGCACTGTCACAACGCTGACGCTCTCTCTCTTTAAGTTTTTACATTTTGTTTAGATGCACACTTCCTTTCTCGTGGTTGTACTGTTGACTCCCCCGAGGATTTCTTCCCGTCTTCATCACGCGCCTGTAGTCTGTCACTCTCTCTCTCTCTACCCCGGTAGGGTTGGCATCCTCCTTGCCAGGCATTCAACCAGAAGTGACAGCAGCTTTCATCACACACCTTCCCTTTTTTCTAAACCGTAAACCATCGAACAACAAAAGTGTGTGTGTGTGTGTTTATGTCCCCTTGGGGGGTTCCACTCTGTCATATTCGTGCACTTCCCCTGTTTTAACGGATGTCTCTGCTGTCACCATGGCAACAGCTTTTTTGACACAGCCTCGCAGGCAGGGAGTGTGGTTGGCCAAGACTGTTTGAACGTGCGTACGTAGGTCATCACCTGTGTATAATTCATTCAATAAATGTGGCTGACTTTAGAGTCAAAGGATCAAACAGGATGGAGATAATGCGATTGTTTGCTAAGAGTCTGATGTCAAATTGCAGACCAGAGGGTAAAATCAGTCTGGAAAAAGTGTGTTAGGGCTTACTGCGGTGTAAAAACAATGTATCCCCACGGTTGCTACATGGCTGTTTGCCACCATCGCCCCCCGCAGTGTAGCTCCCTTCATGATCAGTGCAGTGCGTTATGCGTGTGCACAGCAGGCATGTGGACAACGAGGAAAAGTACAGCAGTAACTTGGCAATCTGTCGACGCATATTTCTCAGCTGTTGGTAAAGTGAAGGGGGTTACCCTCTGCATGCTGAGCAGGAAGGGCTAACGTTAGTGTTGTAGCAATCGTTTCAGAAGCTTCGTAATCCAACCTTGAACTGCAGTGTCTTTTCTCAGACTCTGTGAAATGAAACCACGATGATAAATCCAACGCTGGATATCATCTGTGATATAATCTCTCCATTTAGTTCAGTTATTTGTTAGCATGTTGCCAACCACTGTCAATCCCATGATGCCTTGTGGTCAGTGTAATTTGATTTTACAAGGTCAAGATGAGGTTATTAAAAATGCTTTAAGATCAAGGTAACTTCTCAAAGTTTGATCCTTCAGAGTCTGGCTGCCAAATGGATGAATACAGACCGAAATGTCATGAAATGAAACCTTTGCACACATCCTGTGTCTCATCAACAATCACAAGAGAGGACACTGTAGTCATTTTTAGTTCTAGCAACAGTTCAGTGTGTTACATTGTTTTTAAGGCAGCATGTAACTCAAAGCCTGGTTGACAAAACTGTCAGATCTCATTATGGACAACTGACTCCGATGTTTAAATGCGTGACTCTTCTCAACAATAGATTGGCAGGCTGAAATCAGCTTCACTACAATCATATTGTTTAATAAGTTACAATGGCACATAATGGGCCCGTATTATTATGTGTGTTATTCTTGTGGGGTCACTGGAAAATTCCAGTCTGGCTCTCGACTGATGTTTCCTGAAAAACATGTTTGTTTTTTAGGAGTCTGCACGAGTCTCCCTCGTCTCTGCCCGGCTCCACCACCTGCTGGCTTGATTGACAGATTTAGTGACTGAAAGACTGAACCGGCTGACTCATCTGCTTACCGCCTGGCTCGACGTGTGGCTAGTTTTTACAGAAAGGCTGGCTCATTGTGATAAGTAACTGTCCAAATGAAGGGCTGGATGGGAGAGCTGTCTGGCTTTGTTTTGTTTTTTTAATCTGAAAGGTCTGCAGCCTGATTTTGTAAATGGACTTCCTGGCTAATTGAATTAATCAAATTCAGTGTCATTGTATAAATGAATTGACTGCCTGCTGACACCTGTCCGTTTGGCTTGCTGGCTGGAAAACCAGAGAAAATCCAGCTCGGTGTTACAGTAAGAGGAAGTGAAGATGTGAAAGGGGGAGCGAGAGAGAAAGCGTGAAGAGGAAAAAAAAGGGAAGGAGAAAAGAGAGTATGTGGATGAAGAAGTTGTAGTGCGGAGAAAGAGAGAAGTTGGCTGTGTGATGAGTGAAGTGGGTGTGATGGTGGAGTGTCTGCTCTCTCATCAGCGCTCAGTCTGTGCTGTCCACATGGTGTTTTGGCAAGTAAGTGTGTCTGAGAGGTCCAGAAGGGACACATGAAGTGTGTTGTGTGTGTGTGTGTGTAGACCTAGTGTTATGTTGAGGTGAAGTCCACTCATGTGTCAGACCACGGGGAGTACCGCGCCCTTAAAAGGAGTGTCTAGTGTCCTCCATCCATCCATCCATCCACAACATCCCACCTCTTTTTCCCTCGCTCTGTTGCCGTGCAGGTTCTCCCAAGGAGGGATGGAGGTCATCACAGATGGATGAGGTCTATGTACTGTGACAGATGGGACTGTCTCAGTGTTCTCACATGACAGTTTGTGTGTTACCCAAATAAGACGTTCATCATTTTCTGTGAGCGCATCTGGAGCACAAGATTACAGAATTAGTATTTCTGAACACTGAAATAGTTTGAATGATCTATGACTAATGCTTCTTGTTGCCAGGTATGGTCAGTGTGTGTGTGTGTGTGTGTGTGTGTGCGTGTGTGCGTTCTGCACCTGTGCATGTATGCTTCGCATTATAGACTATCGTGTACAGCTGCACGTGCAGCACTGATTTGAAATTGAGAAAGCAGCCATTACAAAACAAGAGAGCCCAAAATCAAAACAAATAAAAAAAAAAGTAATTAGAAACAAAAAAGTAGTTAGAATTTTAAAAGTTGGTTAATAAAATGTCATAAAACCTTCACTTAGTTATATATTAAAAAGTTATGAATGATGAACTTCAGACAATCCTGTTTTGTCTTCTGCTGGGACAGAAAGTGACTGTGCTATCTCTTTATTTATTTTCTGCCCTCACGCTGGAAAGAGTTGTAGTACAGTGTATCTCGGTGACCATTAGCAGCCGCAGTTTGTCACAGGACATTTAATACACCAGTGAACATACAGCAGACAGAGCCTTAATCAGCTTTATTTTGGATATAACAGACATTGGTGTAGATTTCACTGCTGAATAATTCAGTGTGTGTGTGTTTTGTGACGAGGCAGGGCTGTGTTTGTTTGCTGAATGCTTCAGGTGAAAAGGGGAAGATTGTTAACGCGGAGCGTGCAAAGTGCACGTGGGGCCAGACGTGCACGTTTTCACGCTTTTCTTCTTTTATCTCGTTTCAGAGACGAAGAGAAAGCGGATGATATAAACAGCTACCCGAGGTCCTCCACCAGAGAAGGTACAACACACCCACACGCACACACTTAAAAAAACATTTGGGCTAGTGTAGTCATGTTTGAGTAACAGCACACTCTGAGCTGCCGCTGAAGCATATCAGCCCAGCAACAATGCTGCGGTTTAGATGATTACAGCAGGATTAGCCTGCACTTGTTGCATTAAGCCCCAAACTTTCTCCCTCGAAGGCTGTTGAACTGTTTGTGCTCCGGGCTGTCAAAGAGCAATACTGAACTGTCACTTGGTGTTTCTCACATACATTGGCACAGGGAAGGGTTCCCTAACATTTAATATCAAAAGATATACACGCCACACTCAAATCACACACAAGTTTGCAGACACCATCTGAAAAGGCTCTTTGTAAGGTCACTGACTCTGAGGATGAAGCATTTGTATATCATGGAAAAGGGCTGTGAACTACAACCATGATGTCGTAGTGTATTTCCATCATTTGGATGACGCTTTGCATCGCATGCATGGAACAAACATAGGACAGGGAACGTGATAGAGAACAAGATAACGCCCAACACAAGAGCTCCTAAGAGAAACCAAGGGGCTACTTCTGTCGCATGAACATGGTATGACAAGTCCGACATGCACCAAACTGTGACGTTGCTTTGCAAATTATTCTGCAGACCATTCCCCACAGCTACACAAGAATCATTCTCAACAGTACAGAGTTTCTACTGATGAGAGCCACAAAGGTATCGCTGAGTGCTCCAAACAAACCCCAGACGTTGTAAGACGCTTTTGCCTGCAGCACACCATGTGGCAAAGAGTCAAAAAAACAAAGGAGATAACTGCTGCTGTTGCAACTTACATCTACAAAGACTGTCCTTGGTGTGAAGTTTAAAAAGAAATATGCATTTCTATGTGGTCATTTTATATGAACTATTTACAATAAGATGCTTTATTGTCCCTGAGGGGAAATTTGCAGGTGCCTATGATACATAGACAAGAAAACAGTACAGAGGCCCAACAAAAACACAATACTAACTACATAGTAGAAAGAAAGATGTAAAATATTACTCATGCCTCGTGAGATCAAATATATAGACATTCATAAAAATGAGGAATACAAACTTCATACTAAAATCTTCATTCATTGAATTTACAGAAAATGTTCTATATCGGGATGTATCGTTATCTGAATATGAAATTATCTATATCAAGATATGAAGATATCAAGATTTTGGTCATATCACACAGCCCTACTGACTGCCCTACTCACTGAATGAAGGCGTGTTTGTAAAGATTTTAATCGTGTTTTCGCCCATGTTTGTCTTCTATATTTTTTGTTAGCGCATTGCTACTTTTCTTTGTGTAACTGCCACCAACTGTTGAAGGCCGGAGCGGCATGAAACCAATGACAGGGTGTGAATTTACATTCATAAAAACACGGCTCCAATAGCGATGCTAGTGATGAAAAACTTCACAGGGTACATTTAATTTAACTTGTGTGAGAAATGGAATGAATCCTTTTGAATGGCATTTGATTGATGGATTTTTCTCTGTGCTTGTTCTTGGTTCATACTTGTCAAACTTTTCTCCACTTGAAAAGGCAAATATTAAACCTTGTAGGAATACAAAATGGTAAATCACATTCACCGCTCTACAAATCATTTGGTTTGTGTGTTGTTTCAGACACTCAGACAGCGGGGAAGGCAATTTAAACGTGGCACTCATTTTGGTGCTTCAGATGCGTAGAGTTTGCTTTAATTATAAAGCACAGATAGCCTTGAGACTGCTGCACGGTTTCACAAACACATTTCTTAAAGCAAAAGGGAATGTTTAAGTTGAGGTTAAAGGAGGACAGCAGGACTGTTGGGGACTTTCTGTCAGTTTGTCACTTGTGGCACTCACAAGTATGATGAAAAGGCAGATCATTGATCAGGATTGACAAGTTGGCTGACCGGGTAGTTCCCCAGTCTCACAGATCTGTGACGTCAGCTTCAACACCAGGAGAAGAGAGAAGTTTCACTAGAACTTCTTTTTTTATTTTTAATCAGGACTTCTTGTAAATGGAAATACTTTTAAATGCTTTGCAGTTGCATCCTCAACACATTCTTCACCAAAAAAAGAGGAATAGCACATATAGTGTACCATATGGTACACTATATGTGCTATTCCTCTTTAATGTAACTCGTGTCAGCTGATGTTAAATATTAAAGGAAAGAGGAAAGTCAAAGTTTCCACACTTTCAGTCCAAGCCGTATAGATAAGTGGTTGTGAAAGAGGAACCGAGCAGACGAGAAAATTCCCTGCGTAGTTTTTCCTTCTGTCTGGTATGAAGACTGAAGATGGGAAAGTGTCATGTAACAGAGAGAAGTTCTCTTCTCTTCTGTGAAAGTTTGACTTCCAGTCGGCCAGCACAGAAAATACAAATACTGATCACTTTGAGTAAAAGTGCACAATGCTGTTTACTGAGCGTGCGTCCAGCCTGCTGCATTACGAGGTTCATCCCTTGACCTATAGATACCATGCAAAGACTTTAGTCTGCAACTGTGCAACTGCACCCATTGAGTTACACAGAATTACATTACGTGAGTACCAAATGAAGTTAAGTTTCAGGTCTCTCTGCACACTCATGCTCTGTCACTCTCTCTCACTCTTTTTTGTCAGGAAAGTTGTTAATAGCATTAAATCAAATACCCATCAACCTCTCCTGACCTCTGTTTGATTTGAAAAAATCCAATACGGTGCATGGAAGGGATAAGCATTTTAAGTCATTCCCATATTTGAGTGCTCGCGTTGACAGAAATGATCTGTGAGTAGGGTCTCAATTGAAAACCTAAGGGAAAGTGCAGCTGGGGTTAGAGTTATTCAAGCTTTCTGCGCTGCACAGGCTGAAGGAAAAGAAAAAATCCATCCACGAACATTAAAATGCTGCAATAATTTGGCTGATGGGTTGGATTACATTTTCAGCCGAACAGTTAATTTAGTTCGGCACTTCAGGTTCACTGCACTTTCCTCACATATCTTCTCCACTCTTGGCCTGTTATCCATCTACTGTTTTTCTGCTTCATCCACCAATGGTTAATCATCGACTGATTGTCCTGTGATACACAATTTTAATGTTACATAACTTGCGCATTTAGTTCCAAACATCACTTTCATGCCCGGTCACATTAGAGGAGTGTTGAACGTTATCTGCGCATGTACAGATCTAAATATAGCACTGAAACGTAGTGCAAACGAACGCTTGTGCCCATTCATTGTACCTGGATTGATTGGATTGATAAAGATGAACTAAACATCACAGCTCAGCCTTGAAAAGTGTGTATTTGTGCGTCTATCAACCTTTTCTGAAAGATAAAGACATTGGGCCTTGTCTGACACACTGTAAAAACTCTGTCCTAGAAGCATTCCCGAGGCTCGTCCTTCATCGTTCACTGTAAACTCTTTATCACGACAGACATTTGACTGTTTCAATCAGGTGAGTCAGCTCCAGGCTCCTGGTGTTGTGCATATGGACTCACTGTCCTGGCATGCTTGTATACATAATGGAACTGAGCCATCATTAATGTTATTAGTTACATCAGCTCCAGCTAGCCAGTATTGTTGGCAACAAACTATATACATCACATTGTCTCAAGTAAATAAACGGGAGAATATGAGGAGAACAGAATGTGGATCTTTATGTATCCACACAGTTTTACCGTGTGTTTTATCACATTTTAAATGATTTACCATCGAGTAGTTTACTCACACAAAAACATTCTCATGATGTTTCATTATTTTTCTTCTTTGACTGCACGTTTGTTTCGTGCATTTGTTTCATTTCTGCCTTGGCATCTTGAGAGACAAGAAACGGTGGAAAAAGCTGCTGGAGCCGGTTTGTTTACCTCAGCGGGGGAATAAAGCACACACTTAGCTGCTCGTTAACTGTCACGGGATATTATTAGAGGCGTGAATTTGCATACGCATTGGCGTGTTTTACTTATTTAGAATTCTGTTCGGAGTTTTAGTCAAATTGATTCGGCACTGCTGAGTCTTTGTAGTCTTTAGATTTATGTGTTGACCAGCTGCTGTGTGACAGGTGGCCTTGCAAACAGGGACGTAGCTCGAACAGAAGTGATGGGTGGCTGAAAATGCTGCATCCGTCAGGATTTCGCTTTGTTGTCTTTCATTTTCTAAAGCTGCACTTTTCAAACTGGAAACTCCATTTTTGTCTGCACTAATCTTTACTAGATCTGGAGACGCACACGTTTTGGTCAAGTCCAAACAAGTGTTGCTCTGAATCCTCTGCTTTCTCCGCGTGAACAGTAGTTTCAGCATACCAGAGCGCAATCCAGCTACATTTTGAGTGACATCATCGCAATCATAGACACTCCCCAGTGTTCACAAACTAGTTGGCTCGCTCGCTATGTTAATATGCTCTCACACACACACACACACACACACACACACACACACATACATACATACACACACCTCTATGACTCAAAGCCATAAATTTGTTCTCCGGAGGTCGTTAAAAGTGATTCTGGTGTTGTTTAGGGTTGAATTACATTACAAATTAGAAATGAATGATGTCCAACAGTGTTGCAGTAAGTGAGTTTGTCCTCGAGGCGTCTCTTTAAAGCTTGAAAAGCATGTTAAACCAAGTGTTGTATTCATTTTCACTGAACCTTTTTTTTATCGTCACATGGTCTGAAGTTTCTCCGAAAAAGAAACTGTCCCTTTTTTTTTTAGAAGTTGTTGAGAAGTCTGTGGATAGTTTACATGGTTTACTGACACCTGAGGCGAACATAACCTGAGTTTGGCTGCAGATAAATCCAAGTGAGCCTGTTGAGGAACTTGTCGTAGCCTCAGGACAGGGTTCGTCTAGAAAAATAAGCCTACTGCAGCAGCACATGTACCAACATGACACCATTACATTACAACTTTAATCCCTGTTAGTTTAACTGCGAATCAGCACTGCCCCCTTCTGGCGCAGCGTTGTATTTAAACACCACATTTAATCCTGACTGCATGAAATTTCTAATCAGACACATTTTAAGGTTTATAATTCCCCCAGAATCAGACTGTATGAACTCTGTGCAGCCTGGTTATATCCGGATTGTCACATATTTATGAATTTACGAGGAGTGCAAGATGAGGAATGAATACCATGATTGAAAACGCTTTGGACAGCTTGCTGGAGGCCGTGCGGAGAAACGCAGTGTGATTATCATGTGCACACTGCAGCACAGTGTCTCTTTTGTTGCCACTTCACACCATGACTTCTAAAAGACGAGAGAAGTTGGATCCGAGTGTGTGTGAGAAAAGAAAAGACTGCGTGCCATTGTGGTTCCTTCACACAGTATGAATGTGGAGCTTCATTTCCTCAATAGACTGACTCTAAAAGTGAGTTTAAAGTCTTTAAAAAACATCTGTTGTTTAGAGTGCATCTGCATTTTTGACCTTCAGATAACAACTTTTGTTTCCCACCCAACATTAATGTACCATCTGGTTAAATCTTTTAAACCCAGCAAGGTTGAATTTCCTTCGGGATCAATAAATTATCTATCTATCTATCTATCTATCTATCTATCTATCTATCTATCTATCTATCTATCTATCTATCTATCTATCTATCTATCTATCTATCTATCTATCTATCTATCTATCTATCTATCTATCTATCTATCTATCTATCTATCTATCTATCTATCTATCTATCTATCCTGTCATATTCTGCGACAAAATCTTGGCCTCATGTTATGCTACTGTACGTTTAAGCCCTGCTGTGATTACAGAGTTTGTGACCACCCTCCACGGCTGAGGAGCTAGACTTTTCCCTGGAAATTGCTACCTACCCCCATTGCCTCTTGCCTCCAATAAAACCTTTATAGAGTGTAACTGCCATTTAGGACTACGTCCCTGTGTTTGGCAACGTTTAGAAAAGCCCAAATCCAAAAGAGCAGAGAAACCGGTCCAGAAGAGTTGAAGGTGGGAAGAAATTCAGCTTTCACAGCTTCTTTAGTGACCAGGAAACACACAACACACACAACTAAATATCTTGCCTTGTGTTTATACAAACAATTACAATTAGATATAATTTGTTTCCCTGTCAGGTGAGATTAATTTGCAAGCTGATGTCTCAAATGAGTAGTTGCAAACTAATCAGCAAATATTAATCAATGAAGTCATTGGGGATTTTTTTTAAACCTAAAACTCTGTTTTTAGTATCTCATGTAAATATTTGCTGTTTTTTGTGATGTAAACTGATACTTTTTGAGTTTTGAACTGTTGGTCAGACAACACAAGACATTTTCTGACCATTTATAGATCAAACAAGTGATCTATTGAGAAAATAACTGGCAGATTAATTTATTCAAATAATAGTTGTTTCAGCCTGAGAAAAATGTTTTGTTTTTGTCTAATGTTAAAAGACTGAATGAAACATCTCTTCAGTTCTACTTTGACTTGCTTCCTGGACTTTTTGGGCGAAGTAAACACACATAATGAGTCCCCTGAGTGTGCTTCGCTGTTTAGACTGGATCACCATTGAATTCAGTTTCAATAAATCAGTCTCCGTGGACATGCAGACATTTGGGTCTCAAAACAAAACACGGGCTCCAAGTGAAAGCATCAACTGTCACTGACTCAGATTTGAAGTGAGAACCGTGATGGACTGGACCTGGAATACTATGAAGGGAAAGTTAGTAAAGTTGAATGTTTTGGCTTGTGGTTTTCTGTGTGACAAATGTCTGCACATGCTGTCATAAACACAAACACACACACGCTCTTCATTAACAGATTATCTACATGAACTGATACCTTTGTTGAGTGGAAGTACAGAACCGATTCCAGGCGAGTCAGAACAAACAGAAACAACCTCTGTTGGGCATGAGTCATGCTTGTGTGATGAAAATATGTTCATGTCTGTGTTAATATAACTACACATGTATAAAACTGTCTGTACTGATGTCTGTGTGTTTTTCACTGCTGTATTTTGACCATCAGGTTTGCTGGAATGGGTAACCTGCTAAAAGTCCTAACAAGGGAAATAGAGAACTATCCACACTTTTTCCTGGACTTTGAAAGTAAGTCTGGCAGCGGAGCGGAACAAAGGGAGAAAAGATGGATGGAGACAGAGATGTGGGGAGGGGGAGGGGAAAGGTGTAACCAGATCAGCTGTTTCCTTTCTGTCAGCAGGTCTGTGCTCCTGATGACGAAGCCTTGAAGGAGTCTGCTTATGCTCCTCTCTGTTTTCAACCTTCGCTTTCCTCCCCTTCCTCTTTTCTTTCACTCGGTCATGACCTCCCGCTCGTTCAGCCCTGGTCTGCCTTTTCTCCCGCCTCGGATCGAATAACTAGTTGATGACTTTTTAACATCACACACACTTTTCCTCCTTTCTCTTTCTCTTTTCTGTCTTGCAGAAACCAAATGGGGAATCTGTTAAAAGTGCTCACTTGCACAGAGCTTGAACAGGGGCCAAACTTTTTCCTTGACTTTGAAAGTGAGCACAGCTTATGCCTGTCCTTCTGCTAGCACCTCTCCACCCTCTACACCCCTAATTCATTTTTCCTTTAACCTCTCTTTAGCTGCTCTGACCGGTCAGGGGTCAGCCTATTCAACTATTGTGTTGTCAGCCTTTGAATTTATTAGAATTCCTGATTAATTTCAGTTTGGATTTAAAATCCATTCACTCAATGTCAAGCTGAAGAAGAATGGAGCTGACCCTTGACCTTTGCTGTGTGCTTTTACTAACTTGTCTGCATGTGTGACCCTGTATGTGCACTTACAATACGGCGTTTGATACATGTACACATGTTGCATGATCTAATCACTAACATTATTATCAGGTGCACTGTATATATCACACTGCATTGTTTCTCTTCCTGCATAATCCTGTTATCTCTAGTTATCGTTTCACTTTATGATCAGGATTATTTAGTGCTCTGCTTCCGAACACATTAAAAATGATCCAATTTGTCTGTTTTAACACAGCAAATAAATTTAGGTCAAACCTGCGACAGAAACAACAACACACTACGCCTCCACCGTGAGCCAGCCGCTCTTACAATGTAGCTAACCACAGACTTTGTTTATTCAGCAAAGAGGAAATGATGGGAGTGGAAGGATTTTTTTTGGACCCCAGGCGCAGAGTTTTAACGTCACTGATGCTCTATATTTAGAGCCCCTCTTCTCTCTGTGGACATGATAGCCAAAGAATAAGAATATTTTAGGATTATTTGTTGTGTTTCAGACACCTTACAGTGGCTCTGTGGTCTCCCACGGTGATGCAAATCATTGTTGTTCTTATCGAGACCATGCAGGAAATATGAAACAACACAATCCACTTGTCTGTGGGACTGCAGTACAATTCTGTATTCAGTAGAATACCATGAACGCTGTGACCCAGACTCTTTACTCTCATTAACCAGATTATACTGTAGCTCCATGTCTATCCAAAATGCTTTGGATTAAACACTTAAGCATACTTTGCTTTGCCTCCAAACTGTGTCTTTTACCGTCAACCTCCAAATATTGCTGCCTTGAAATGCACTCAGACTTTAGGTTATATTTTTTGTGTTAACAGAGAAACGTGACTGGATGCAGTAAATGCATCCAGCTCCAGTGTATTCAGTTACAGAGCATAAGACACATTATGGATACTTGATTATGTGTGTGGAGCCGTTTGGTCTGCAGCAGAGTGCTTTCATTATTCTACAGTCTCATCAGTGCTTATCAACGTTCGGGCTTTGCATTTCAAATTAAAGGCATCGCTCTGGACGCACCACGGCAGCAAAGTTTTGGTAGCTGACTGTTGATGGACTCAGATGTGGATGTGTTGTATGTGCTAAAAGCTAAACATGTTCATTGAAGTGGAGTAATGCTTTTAGCTTTGAGACAAACACAGATGATTGTGCTGAATGTTTTTGTAACCATCTTCCAAAAAAAAAAAAAAAAAAAAGAGCTCTCGATAGAAACTTTGAGTTACTTTTTAGTGACAAAAACACTCAGCACGTGCCCACGCTCCCCCAAACTGTCATTATTTATCTAATCAAATCCCTTTCACATCAAGTCACAGTGTAAAGTTTAGACGAGAAACAAGAAGATAAATTCAGAGTTAAATCTGCTAAAATTACAAACTCCCGCAAATTGATTCTTGATGTGAAAAGACAAGATTTATCAGCTCTGAAATGTTTGTGTTGACTGACTGTTGCAGTACCTTAGCTTTTCTATTGTTCGTGTGTCAGATGCACAGCCGACTGAAGGAGAGCGTGAGGTGTGGAACCAGGTGAACTCAGTCCTCCAGGACTCTGAGAGCATCCTATCTGGCCTGCAGGCATACAAAGGAGCCGGCCAGGAGATCAGAGATGTAAGAAATACACGCACACATACTGGTGCTCGGAGTTGATGACCATTATGGCTCTAATCACGGATGTTTTCTCGTGTTCTGCTTTTTTTTTTTTTTTTTTTTGTCTTTCCAGGCAATTCAAAACCCCAACGACTTCATGCTGCAGGAGCGGGCGTGGAACTCCGTCTGCCCGCTGGTCATCAAACTCAAGAAGTTCTACAGCTTCTCTCTCAGACTAGGTACGATCACAGTGCAAGACAAAATGTCTCTTCTTTGTACTTTCAGTGGCAGGAATAATTCATTCCTTCACTTCAACCATTCAGGTTTAAATGGGAAATTAAATATTTCAAAAAGGCTTCAAATATTTTCTCCTAACTTTTAATATTTTTCTGCATAATTATGTGAGTGACCTGTACTTTAAGTTAAAGTTTAAGAGGAACAAACTGTCAGTGTGTCTATTCTCAACTATAGAGGATGTTTTCAATTACAAGTCGTGTTGTAACACAAGTGATATCATGAAAGTGTGTGGTGATGAACTATGGGAAGTAAACTGTCAAGATTAGTTGAGTGTAAATTAAGTCTTCAGGTCTCTTCATGCCCAAATAAATCCTGAATCCTGGAATTAAAATGTGTTTTCACATGTAGCAACCTGAAACTTGACACCTGAATCTTGTCTGTATGTGTGTGTGTGTCTGCAGAGGAGGCTCTACAGAGTTTGTTGGAGTGCCTGACATGTCCGCCCTTCACGCCCACTCAGCACCTGGAGAGGGAGCAGGCGCTGGCCAAACAGTTTGCTGAGATCCTCCACTTCACTCTGCGCTTTGACGAGCTGAAGGTCTGCTGAGAACACTGAGCCGTAACACACACATCTACACACACAGTTTGGGTCACTCCTCCCTCGTTTCTTTACTTGGTGCCACACACTTGTATGAAATGTGTTGTTTATTCAGAAGCGGTGGCTGAATGTGTTTTATGTTGTCTTTCTTCAGATGAGAATTCCTGCCATCCAGAACGACTTCAGCTACTACAGAAGAACCATCAGTCGAAACCGGATAAACAACATGAACGTGAGCTGTTTTATTAGTTTAGATCCACATTAGCTGGCACCAGAGTGCCAGAGGCAATTTTTCCTGGAGTTCTGAAGTGCACATATTTATATCTTACAGCAGACTTTCATGTTTCTATATTTAGTATCAAGTTAAAGGAAAGAGGAAACAATCTAAGAACGACACAAGAAAAGAGGGCTCTCTTCACTTTATGTGTTTTATGTTACATAAAAGTCCAGAAATGGGCCAAACAGATCACATTTGGAGTACTGTAGCATCAAAAATGGAATAATAGTGAACGAGTTATATTTACTTTAACTGTTGTCCAGCGGTTTATGGATGTGTTGAACATTTTGGTGCACTGGAAAAATGTAACAAACACATCTCTAAAAAGATTAACTCTGTTTCTTTGTTTGTTTGTGCACCTGCAGTTGGACATCGAGAATGAAGTCAACAACGAGATGGCTAACAGGATGTCTCTGTTCTACGCTGAAGCCACACCCATGCTGAAAACACTCAGCAACGCAACCACAAACTTTGTGACAGAGGTGAGAGCGCTTACACTGCATCACTGTCAACAGGACGACTCAGCAAATCTCTTATCATACTGTATAGTGTAAGGGGAACTTCATTTGGTAAATTTGTTGCATGCTGTGACTCTAATGTTGGATGTTTGCATATTTGGATAAAAAGGCTGAATTCTAAAAATAAAAATGTAAAATTGTTTGTTTCTGTTAGTCACATTTTTCTCACTTCCTGTTTCCTGTCAGAAAGCACATCACGTTTGAACAATTCATGTTGGGGTTTTTCAACAATTAATTATTAAATCAATCAGTAAATAAATAAATGATCAGTAAACAAAATCAATATCATTGTTTGTGTGTTTTATGTGTTTTCTGTAGAATAAGACTCTTCCACTGGAGAACACAACAGACTGTCTCAGCACCATGGCCAGCGTCTGTAAAGTCATGCTGGAGACACCGTGAGTCATGATGACGCACACACACACACACACACACACACACACACACACACGTTCATGTTGTCACAGGTCCTTAATAGACTGTACATTACAGTTGAATCCTTGGAGGTTTTTGAAAAGAGAGGTAATCAAAATGCAGTACCTGTTATTCTTACATGCTCGCAGCAACATTTGACATCCTGTGATGGAGATTTGTGTTGATACAGCAGCTGATGAATTATTAAAAAGATTTTTTTACTGATTCTAAGCAATAAGTGAGACTGTAAAGGACTTACTTTGAGCTAAAGCATGACAAATTGAAGCCTTGAATTGCGAGACAACACCTTGAGACTCTAGACTTCTGTCTCATTTCATATTTCTTTCCTTTCTAAGCCTGCTCCTCTTCCTCTTTTTTTCCTCATTTAGGGAATATTCGAGTCGCTTCAGCAGCGAGGACACGCTCCTGTTTTGCATGAGGGTCATGGTCGGCGTCATCATTCTTTATGACCACGTCCACCCCAATGGAGCCTTCAACAAGTCCTCAAAGATAGACGTAAGACACACACACACACACACACACACACGTATCTGTGAATGACTTAAGCTGCATGAATAGTAACATCTGATCACAGTGGATCTGTTTTCATGATGCAGCTCTCGAGTTGCTGACTCTGTTCATTTCTCCTCAGATGAAAGGCTGCATAAAAGTCCTGAAGGACCAGCCGGCAGACAACGTAGAAGGCCTCCTGAACGCCCTCAAGTAGGTTACTTCGGATTTCTCTGTTGGTTTGTCACTATTAGACTTTCATTAGACCCATCCATTAGTCTAAAAAACACATTTTATTCATTCTGGTTATGGAAAGTTGTATGTTTCAGTGAATGTTGCCTTTTCTGATGTATTTCACTTCCTTAAAGAAAATTTATCTGGATTTTCTTTTTGTTTGACGCTGACATAATTGTGAGGGAAACACTGGTACTGTACCGTACTGTCACCAAAGTGACCTCTAGCATGAGCACAGGGTTCATTAAGGACAAGATGAGATGAGGGTGCTTAGTGCTGATGGGGGCTGACCGGACTGCCGCTAACGTACACTTTAATATGCGTTTGTCTTCAGATTCACCACAAAACACCTGAACGACGAGTCCACTCCGAAGAACATCCGAACGATGCTCCAGTAGTTTGTTCTTTTTTTATATATAAATAGACATGAAGAGGATCAATGCTCTGACCTCAAATAAGATGTATATGTTTACATTATTTAAAAAGACTCGATGTTAATACTTGTGTGTATTTGCATAGTCATTCCCTCCACGTTATTGAACATCTGCCTTCTTCTTCTACTTTGCAAAAAAACAAAAAAAAACAACAAATGAAAGCATCACATGAATTGCCTCTACTGTTAACAGCTGTCAAAGCACAAGTGATGGATACCTATCAGCCTTATACAACTGAGCTTTGCAAGCAGCACTTGGACATAAATGACATAAGGCAGCATAAAAATGTCCTTTAATGAATCTTTTCAATCTTTTACTTGACAATGGAATTAGTGTACAGGTTTTAGTCAAATTCAACTTGTTTATGAAGCAAAATAAATCTTTTGTGAAATGACATTTTAAATTCTGACAGGTTCTCATTTATGTCACAGTGAAAATTCAATATGTATTAAAACAAGTGAAGTTGTTTCTGTTTTCACTTGAGATTTAATGACCGAATATGAAATCAATCAATGTTAAGATTTATGTTGCAGTGAAGGGCTAAATATTGAGAGCAGATAAGGGATTGATTGGTTTGATGTATGTATTGCTGAAAGCATTAGGGTGTTTTTTGTTGTATATGTCTTTTTGTTCAGACTCAAACCTTGTGCAACTGTTAAAAATAAATCCACTGTGAACATAAAACTTACTTTGCACATCCAGTAAGTCAAAGTGTGCTTTAACTGCGAGGTTTTGCTGATTGAAAAGGCATCGATAATGAAACACGAAAATCAAATCAACCCACCAAATATTTTATTTAATTGTTTTGTGGCAATGCTCTGAATGATAGTTGCGTGTATTGCCATGTTTTAAGTGACTTTTTTTTTTTTTTTGCAGCTTTAAACAGAAAATGCATTTCTCTAAAAGAAAGGCCAAAAAATCTTTGATTCTGAATAAATGATATGTATTTGTTAACTGAACAAAAGAAAGCTTTTAATTTTTTTCCTTAAAGGTTTGCGTTCTCTTTAAATTCACTTTAACCCTCTGGATCTATTCCCAGATGGGTCAAAGGAATTATTCACCTTGTCTCCACTGGTGAGACCAATGTGTTCAGGTTCATTTTTTAGATATAAATTTTGATATTTTTTGACATGTTTAAAACTACATTTGAGTTCATTGAGCTTTCTGTACATCAAACTACACCCAGGATTGTTTCGTAGCCTTAGAATTAAAAGAACGTACACCTCAAAATTTGCCTTAAATTGGACTGCTGATGTAGAGTTAATGACTTTCAAACTTCTGCCTGTTTGCTTTCACCTCTTTCTTTGTCATTGATCTGTGTCCAACATGGGAATCTATCATGTATTACTGATACCATCCACTAACATGGATATTCCTGATTGTTGTTCATTTCCTCAGTGTGCAACAGCAGCTTCTAACAAACTCAAACTAACTTGCTCACGAGGTCGGACAATCTCATCATCCGTAACTGTTGTACACTGCATTTTTAGTGTGATCTCTGAATGCCAATGGATAAGTGTTTAAAGGAAGCACCTAAAAAATATTTGGATCAATTTGGAAAAAACCCATTCACTTCCACTTTTCCAGAAGGATAACGCATATTTCTCTAATTTTACCATCTAACATATTGCAATAATAACTATGACTTGCCTACACCACGCCATCATCACATCGTATGATCTCACAATATGGAAATGTCTGTGGCTTATCATGGAGCACAACATTGCCTTAAAGACTTAACCTGTGAAACCCATAAAAAACAATATTTTTATTTTTCCGCACAGAATTACTTTTATTTTCATCCATAAGCCATATACTGTATATACTGAATCATACACATTAACACATTAACATTCAGCATATTAACATTAAATTAACATGTCTACCAGGTATCTACCTTTCATTAGGTCTGTTGTTTATTTTTGGTCCTCTTGTATTTAGTAATATATACGTGTGTGTGTGAGCCATACTTTGAATGCAATGTTTTATATGCAATAAGTGAAAACTGTGCATGGATGAGACTTGGAGCGAGGTGTACGTATGATACGGATATTTTATATCTGACTGAAGTGGATTTTTTCATTTAAAGAAATCTTCTGTCATGATTGATGTACACAAAGCTTCCCTCTTTGCCCAAGATATGCTACTGCGTGTTGAATCCAAAATGTTGTTTTGAATACTGAGACAAAATCAGTTTGTTCTCTTTTGTCTTAAACTGACAGTTATTGTTTAATATTGTTGGAGTTCAGACTCACTGTTTATATAAATTGCTTTGGCTTTGTATTGTATATTGAATGGGATGTGTGGAATGGATAATAAAGGTGGTACATTTCTTATACAGACCTATGTTTCCTTTGGCTCTCTTATTTATATGTGATACACAGCCAGTACTAGCTTGAAATAAAATAATTGTTTTGCTATACACCTGACGCTCATACTTTATTTACTCTTAATAACTTAAAGGTACCCTGTAGAGTTTTCTTCTAAACAAAGTGCGTTTATATTGTTTTGTACCGTTTATGTTGAGTGTTGCTGGCTTTTTTTTTTTTTTGCACGTTTTGTTGCTGTTTCCTGTCAGCAGGACTATGTGGGGACCTTGTACACATACAAACAAAACGGGGACCCACTAATCCAAACATTGCTAGTGGTTTAAAAACTCCACATGGAACCTGTAAGAAATCCCATCTGTAAAAAGTTATTGAAAACAAGCACAGTTTATTATATGTTTAAAAGTTTGACATCATTATTGAACAAAACTTAATATTAAAGATGTATTCCTATTATAACTACAAGGCTACTAACTAAAGCAAAATACTGTCTCCTTTTTAAAAACAAAAACAAAAAACAATTCTTGTTCATGAGTGATTTCCTTCTTACAGTGGTTTCTTATTATGAGTGTAAAGCCCTGGGGAAGTTCTTTGAAGTTATAAAAGGCTGAGACCTTTAGTCATTTCTGCAGTGATTATCACACAATGTCAAAATAATTTCATGTAAATGTAAAATTTTCATCAGAATTAGTCTTTTCTTATCTCCATCCAGTGCCATGTTTACATAATAATTATTGAATTATATTTATTGAAGTTGTAAAATGCATTATATACAAAATATATTAAACTACACCCTTTGAAGAGAGCTGAAGCCCTGAATCGTGTCCTGAAGTTGTAGTTCTGATTTCCTCCAGATGTGGGGCGCTGAAGTTCACTGTATATCATGTGTGTGAAGCAGGCACAGTCCAGGGCTGAACCTCAAACAGTGGTGTACCTAGGATTGAAAACATTTACTCCGTGAGTGATTATTCCACTTCAGGTTCAAATTGCCAAATAAAAATAAAAATCATCTGATTGGTCAGCACATTATGACTTCGGGTAGTTTGATGATGGAGAGGGTTGCAATATCTTCTTAACCTTATTTTAAAGGGTTGGTTCACCCAAATCACATAATTCCACAGATCTCACTCTGAACAGTTTTTATAGGGGCTATTCAGTAGGAAATGGTCTGGGGGAAAAAAACTGTTGATTTCATGGAAACTGAACAAACTATAGACCTTTTTTACAGCAAACACGTCATAGCAAGAAAAGCACAGATGTTACTCATAAGATTACTGACTACACCTTACAGCTACACCGTGAAGATGATATGGGCTGCTGCACAAAATGAACAGACAGCATTTCAGCTGGTGGTGGCACAAACATATGTCCCAAATCACTCTGCTAATGATATACAAGAGTGCATTGACATTTTCTGCCTTTTCTTACCACCAACATTTCAGCCCATCATAGTTAAAAATGTGTTTTTTAGGTGATAACCAACCAGACGTACATTTTGTTTGTCATCTTGATGGTAATTAGATGTACCCAGGACTGGGTAACAAGAGGTAAAACATTTCTAATAGGGTCACAAACTGCACACAGTCTGCCACTTTCTTGCACATTCAGTCGTTTTGAAACCAGAATTAGTCCTGAATACATTTCTTGCTGCGTGGTTACATCATATTCAGCCGAGAGGGGTGGAGGAGCTGGGATCACTTACTGGGAGCGCTCCTGTGTGAGCGCTGAGACGCCCTGAGCGCCTCCGCACTCATCTGGGGCACCGCTGACCTCGCCGGCCCCGGACGGATCCCAGCATTCCACCGAGCCAGGCGCAGCATGCTCTTGGCGGTCTCCTTGGTGACGGAGTGGTAATGACTGGGAGCCGCCCAAGAGGGTCGAGGATGGGTCTGATGATGATTATGATGAGGATGAGGAGGAGGATGTTGGGGTGTGCAGTTGGAGCTGAGGAACATCTAGAAGAGAAAGAGAAATGTTCTCAGGGAACCGGGGTCGCCTCGACAACCAAATATTTAGAAAAATATAATAAATTCAACATGATTCCAAATGTTACAGTCGTTCATGTATGCAGGCAGTAAAATAAATTGCTGATGATTTCACCAAAGCCTGAATATTAAATGCCACAGTGTCCTCTATCTCACCCTCTCCTCGCCCCCTCCTCAAACCCCATCATCAGCATAATTTGGCTTCCCCCCCTCCTGTCACCCCTCTCTCTGAGCAGCACACCATTAACATGCATTTCTGTGTAAACGCTGCTCCATAATGCATGATGCCTGCTGGTTGCACCGTCTCCAGAGAGTCCTCCACGTTTATCGTCTCCCTTTGATTCAGACAAGGAGGTCACAGTCACAGTGGGGTTATGGTGGTGATGATGAATGGAGCGTGGTTTACCAGCGATTTGGCTTTGCGTAGTTTGTAATTCGCCTCAGACAGCATTTTCTTGCTGCCGTCGTCTGGTTTCCACGTGTTACTGCGGCAGGTGGAGGCTCTGATGTTCATCTGCCTGCAGAGAGTGAGCAGGTGGAACATCAAGATGAACACATATTAATATATTTATTATTCATACCTGTACCTATATACTACTATATATGAGTAGTTCACACATTATGGTCTCTTCTGAGCTGCGCTGCTGGACCTCTTTAGCACAAATATTTGCACAAATCACATATATAGTCTAAACCATTGCAATGTATGTATTGTACATAGCCTTTTTAATGTCACATCTCTTATTGTATTTTTTATTCACTTCTTTCAAATACTACAAATACTTCTTTGTTTTCTTTACCTGCTAACAGCTGCATACTTTGCTTTTCTGATGAATTATTTCTACATGCATTTTGGGGTTTTTGTGGTCACTGTGAAACATTACATTTTATCTAAGAGGAACTAAGATTGTATGATCATAGTCAGGTTTGTGGAGGATTTAACATAAATGTAGACAATGATTTAAAATGTGACAGAATAACTAATGAGGAGAATTCTGTTTCTTTGTGTCAGAACATGCGCGGGTACAAATCTTCAAGTAAAAAATGTTGCTTAAGAAGAAAGCAGTTGTGATGTAGGGTTATGTAAATAAAAGGTTGGAAAACCTATGCAAGTGCCACGTTGCAGGTTCTCTCCTCCGTCTCCATTTTTAAAACTATGTAAAATTTGTTGGCAATTCGTTGTGAGCTTCCATCCGATTGCAGCTCTGCTGTCTGGAGTGTTTTCTTTTTAGGCACCACTGTGTGATTGTGATGATTGTATGCAGGATGATTGGAGCATGAATTTTGTCATTTTGAAAATGGAAAAAGGTCAAATTTGTTATTTTCCACAATAGAACTGGACTTTCAGAATCTTTCTTCAGACTTTTGGCTAAAGGAAGCATTCATAATATTCAGTTCTCTGGGTGCTAATGTAATGTTCATAAATGTTCTTCATAAAATAACATGATAAAGTTCAAAAGTTTGTTTTTGATTACCATGATGCATTCATGTTTCCTTTCTTATTTATGTTATTTATATATACGTTGTGATTGTCTGTGTGAAAACTGTCCATCCTGCAGTCTTACGCTTTGAGGGCTTGTTCAGTGGGGTCCAGGTTGTCCAAGTAGTTGAAGCGGTGCGTGTCTTTAGGACGTCTGTCAGAGTCTCTCCATGGCGGCAGTGCACTCTGTTGCTTCTTCCTGGAGGTGCTGCCAAGTGGCATGGTGCTGGACGCTGGGCGCTCCTGTCTGAGAGGGGCCACTTCTGACTGATCTTCATGTCTACTGCTGATGGCTGATACATGTGGAACCACAAACTGCTTCTGGGATGAGGCGGTCTGCAGGTGGACAATAGACTTTTTTCTTTTTATAAATGTTCCTCATGCAACATCACTCTGTTCTACATTAACGTTTGTTCTGAAGTAGTGCTGGTTATCAAAGAATAAAACGATGAGAACTGAATCATGTTTGAAATAATTCTGTATGGGATCTCCAGACCTGCAGCGAGGTGAGTCGCAGCTCCTGTGCAGTCTGGATGTAGTGTCTCTTCCAGACACCCTGCTCGAAGGGTGAGGGGGAGAAGTTGATGCACCAACCGAATCTCAAACACTTTGGCATCCACAGCTGGTCCAGCTCCACTATACTCTTCCAGTGCCAGCTCACCTGCCCACAGAAGATTAAAAAAAAACACCTGAATCCTCAGCTGGCTCAGCCTCATTTCCAACACAATTGGCAGGCTGTGTAAAATGTAAATAGAAGTCTGCAAAACATGAAAGATGTGCATTGAAACTCCATATTTAATTGGAAATAACATAAAGGAAAATCATAGACGCTGCGGAGGAGAGGGATCATCTGACTTGTTATCAGCACACAGTCCAAAAGCCAGCATCTGTGATGGTATGTGGGTGCTTTAGTGCACATGGCATGATGGGTAATCTGCACATTTGTGAAGGCTCTATTAATGCTGAATGATTTATACAGGTTTTGGAGCCACATATGCTGCCAGAGTGGTAAACATGACCCAGTCCCAACTATCTGAAACATGTTGCTGGCATCAAATTTAAAATGGGCACATCATTTTCCAAAAAAACAATTTGAAAAGTTGTCTTTGTGCTATTTTAAATAGATATGGGGTTTCATTGTTTTGCATATCAACACATTTTGTTTCTATTTACATTTTACACAGCGTGACACCTTTTTTGGAAACAGACTTGTAGTTAACACGCCTACATGTACAGTACGTGTTATGGTCAGTGTGTGCACCCGGGCACATCGACAGAGGCTGCGTGGGTCCAGGAAGGAGAAGAGGTAGAGGCAGAGGGCTCTGGGCAGCAGGCAGGTGAAGTCTGCGGCCTGCAGGGGGAGCCGTCTGCTCACGCTGAGGCTCAAGAACATCAGCTGCTCAGAGGAACAGCTCAGCACAAAGTCCTGCAGCACCGCCCTCCTCTGGCTGTCAGACCACCTGTCAAACTGACAAAGACATGAAAGAACAGTATTGTTTCACATGCACTGTTTGAGCTCAACAGAGTTGGATGAAAGATGGACGACTCCACAGAGCACAAATTGCAGTTTCTAATAACTACCAGACGTGTATGTGTGTTAGACAGAGATCACAGTAAAGACACGTCATCAGTGTGTTTAGTGTGTCTCTGTTCATCTGCCTGAAACGTACCCACTTTGCCAGAAGGTTTCGCCTCTCTTCAAACACCTGACAAACAAGAGAACAGTGGAAAAAGTTCAGTTTTATCCGATGGTTGTGATTACAATATCTGTAACTTCAATATCCTTAATCTGTAATATGGAACATTTGTGAATATATCTCCAATGGTAGATTATGTACATATTTGAGGTATTTGTACATTACTTGAGTATTAGTGACATGACATACACACATGACAGGCTCCACCACATTTATCTAACAGTTTCCTTCCAAATCGAGGTTGTAGATAAAAATCACATCACACATGTTAAGCGTATAAAATACAATGCATTTTTCAAACATTAAATTAGTAATTCACATCCTTTTGTGGATTGTGAGCAGCTCCACCAAAGAGACGCCCCCCCCCCAAACTTCTCAGATGAATAATATAACTGTTTGATGCAGTTAAATGATCCAATATTCCACCAAAAATACAAAGATTTGAAAAAAGTCATAAGATGAATACAAATGTGTGTAGCAGAACTTTGTTTTTCTTTCTTTAACTATGTGAAGACTCCTCAGATTAATCAGGACGGCACTTAGGATGGGATCACTGGGCTTAGCTAATTTTATATAAAGTAGTTGACTAGCTCCACCTCGAGCAGCTACAAACGTAAAATTACAACAGTAAAAAAAGCAGGTAGTTTCACTTTTGATACTTTAGGTAAATTTTGCTGATAAAACGTTTACTTTGGATTTTGAATACAGAGCTTTGACTTGTAATTGAGTATTTGTACAGGGTGTTGTTACTGCTTTAACTTAAGTAAAGGATTTGAGTACTTCAGTACCGCATTATCAGTATGAATACTAATAACATGTTTTGGCTGATTTGACAGTAGATGTGTTGATGTGACCTTGCTGTTGGACAGCGGGTGGTTCAGAGGAGTCCAGGTGCTCAGTGTGGTCTGCATCTTAGCACAGCTTACAGATGACCTCGGCGCAAATGGCATCTTTCAGTGACAGCTGGGTGAAGGTAAAATACACAGATTGAAACTTTTATTTGCATTTTTTTGTGATTTCCTCATACATATGTGCAGCACACACTGTTTACACCAGAGCTACGCCACATTACAGGATCTGCCTGAGCACTTTGAGGCTAATATTTAGCTTTCTAAATATTAAGTTAGACAACAAAGCGGCTTTTATCTCACTTAAAATGTATTAAGTGTTATAAATGATACTCTTAAACAAAGCATTTCCACAATCTGGACAAACATATATCAATTCCAAAGTTGAGTTTGCAGTGTTATAAGTTAACATTATTGCTCACAACTGTACAACACACTGCTCTAATGATCAACTCACCATCAGTTCTTCTCTGCTGGCAGAGGGAAATAAATCCAACTTCTAAACACTCTCTGTCTATGTGCAAACTCCCAATGGCCTTTGTGTCCGTACACTCGATTCTTCTTCTCTTCTTCTTCTTCTTCCCCTGTGCACAGTTTACCTGTTTCCATGGTAACAGTGAGTGTACTCTCCTTACATGGACTGGCTGTCACAGCCTGTCACACACAGAGGGGGTGCTGCAAAGCAAACCACAGTGTGGAGTGTGTGTGCAGTGTGGAGTGTGCAGGCTCTAATGATGACAAATGTAGTGCAGGAGGCCTGACACTGCAAAAGACCATCTGCCTGTGATACACTGATACTGCAAAAAACACAGACTTGTCAGCTCATATACTTCAGGGTGTGTTTAGAGAATATTTGGTATACAGTTTTGACTGGAAATATATAATTTTCTTATGCACTGTTAATTATTATCATTATTCTTAGTCTAGTTATAGTAGTAGGAGTGCAGTCGCGCCTCGAGTAAATGGATAATGTAGGCGTTGGCTCTGTTTTTTCAGTGGAATAATGCATCTGTTGTATGAATAAAGTTACACTCGCAGCTGCAGGCCTGCTGATAAAACAATTTAGGCCTTTCTGCAGACCCCCGGCTGAACACCGACTCCCACCAGTCACAGAAGTTTCTCATTCAAAAGCAGAAAGGCTGCTCGAGCGCGGATGGGCGGTCGCGCGCAACGAAGACAGAAAACCTGCTGTGAAGAAAGAGGCAGAGCTGCGTCAAGGTACACACAAACAGACTGCGCAAGACCGGAAACTACCCAGCGGGCCTTCAAAATAATTGCTTAAGAGAACGCCATGGTAGAAGTTCTTTTGAGACACCACATGACTTGTGTTTTTTTTGTCCTATATATCGTCATAAAATATAACAAATAATTATTATTCGGATTTATATTCATCTTATATATTTCGCATGATCAGTGGAAGCATTCTGGGTAAAAGTACCAGAAGTACAACATAATAAAGTAAAACTACTCTAGAACTAAAAATCCTATATTTAAAATCCTACTGAGGTATCAGCAAGATATACATAAAGACTCAAAGTAAAAATAAATGGCCCATGTAAGTGACATTTTAATGGTACATTTTATGTATTTTATAAATAATTGTCAATAATTTTTAAATTTTTTTTACATAGATTATTGTCAAAATGCATTAATGCATATTAAGTTGTAGCTGGTTGAGATTAAGTTTATTTTAACTACTTACTTAACTTACTACTTACTTACTTTTTAATATATCATTCAATTTGTATGTATCAGATATCATATTAACTCATCATGTGTTATTATGTATAATGTTAATCTGTAAAATAACTAGTCACTATAGCTAACTAATGAATGTAGAGGAGAGAAAAGTACAATATTTACCATTGAAATTAAGTGTAGTAACTAAAATTAAATTAGCATAAATGTCAATCTCCAAATCTTCCAAAATCTACTTTTTTATTTTCCCCCACTACTTATAATTATTTCCGTTCTTTTTTTCAATTATTTCGATTCTTGTTGAGACTTTTATTTTTGTAGTTTTGACTGGACGCCATTTTTAAAATGTCGCGGGCTTGACGCTCGGCAGAGAGGAGGGACAGAAGCGGGGAGGAGGAGGACAGAGAGAGAGGAGGAGGACAGGAGGAGCTGGGAGGAGGGTGCTGGTGTAGAGGGACATTCACTCATTGTTACCAAGTCGAGGAGTGGCGGAGACCCCGTTTGCTACACGTGAATTGTCGGCACAACATTCAGGTAAAGTTGCTTTTAATGTAACCACTTTAGCTTAGCTTACATTTATAACCGGAGCGTTTCTCACGTACAACCCGCTCCCGTTGCCGCCCGGCGCGGCTCGGTGCGGTGAATTATAACACCGGTACGCAGGCTACATATGCCACGGTTACCATCATTTAACTAACCGTCATCTTTTGTCTCCGCTGCGTTGCTTGACATTTCTATCTGTTTTATTCAGCCATTGTTTCTGTGAGTCAGTAACACCGAGCAGAGACATACAAGCATCCGTGAGGAGCCGCCGTGTTACGTTAGTTAGCTACACTCACATTTATAAGGAGCAATTAATTTATGAATGCTCGGAGCTCGAGGAGGAGCCCGTTAATACTGACGCACAGGTAGGCTAACGGACGCACTAATGTCGCATTTACAATAATGAACCTTATAAATGCAGCTGGGCTGGTTTGACATTGGGCATAAGTAGACACCGCTACAATAAAGTGTTATTTATGTTTTGCATGTTAGTGAATGGAAAGGTGGTGGGTTGTTATGGGTGTGTACTGTCATGTAAATGTAACGTAGCAAGGTCCGTTATGAAGAAATGGCTAAATAATAAAAAAAAAGGCTAAAATAATTACTTAAACTGTAGCGTTAGTCACTAAAATAATTAAAAATAGTAGCAGAAATTATGATAAATCACTGTAGTGAACTGCCACAAAAAGCTGTGAATGAGATGTGATTGTTTAAATATATTTATAATTATTCAGATGTTAGCACTTTATGTGAATATGTTGCTGTTATTCTCAGTTCCTACCATGATATATTGGCTGTAAATTAATTATGTTAATGTTATCATTCATCTACACTACCCACCCACCACAGTTAGTGACCTGAAAAGCAATTAGCAACCCTCTTCAAGCAGGCTTTTGTGTGTTTTTCTTTGACAGTGTGTAATTTTTGTAAAATAGGAAAAAAGCTGCTCCCGGTTGACATTTTGAAAACTTATTATATACGAGTAATCTACTGATGATACCATTTAAACATGTTGTGCTTTTATTTTTCAGATTACATGCCGAACATCACCTCCATCCGTGGCTGTCATCGACATTTTCTCCGAAGCATCATCTCAGAGGCAGGAGAGGGAGGAGTGTGAGCCGTGCGGTCACAGCTCAGCGTCTTAAAGGACCACAGCATCTCTCTCAGGTGATGGAGGTCTTGTGATGCGCTCCCACTGCTGACCAGAATCCCCACGGTGATGGATGCAGCCAGCTTCAACCATGGCCGTATTGGATTACGCCGCCCGAACCAAACTGTTTCTCTGTGAAGCTGAAGAGGAGGAAGAGACTACCACCACACAGTCCTGGACAGTCCTTAAGCCTCTCCCTTTCCTGGTGAACGAGCCGGATGCTGACAGGGTTTGACCCCTCTTCCTAACCAGCCGTGCCCTGGGTCTTTCTTCTCTCGTACTGTACCTACCAGTCATGGATCTCCTGTGGGTGCTGTCGGTGTCCATGTTGACGGTGTGCGTTGCCATCCCCATGGATGCGGCGGCAGGGAGCCACAGTCTATTCACCTGTGAGCCCATCACCCTACGCATGTGCCAGGGGCTGCCCTACAACTCCACCTTCATGCCCAACATCCTGAATCATTACGACCAGCAAACTGCTGCCCTCGCCATGGAGGTACAGTACCCTGCTTTATTTATACTGATATTATTGTTCCACAGTAAGTAAGGCATCAGTGTTTTCTCCCTGTTGCCAGGGTAAAACATACCTTTTGGAGCATGATGTGTCTGAAACATCAGCTTTGTGGTCCACCACGCCTACTCAGCGAAAGACGAATATCTGGGATACATTTAGACTTTTAATGTACTAATTGTTTTTAAAACCCATTTAAATAGAAAATCTAATTATATTGGGAACTTTCACTGATAAACCTTTTAGCAGAGGTGAAAAACATCTGATAGACGTTCAAATGTCCAAGTTCCATTGAGTTCAGCCCACTGTTATTTTTAACGTTAATTCATCTATTTAAAGCTATAGATTTGGGACACAAATTCGTAATTGTCTGTTTCAAATGGACTTTGACCTAATCAGTCTTTTTTTAATTTTATTTTTTTAGTCGCACTGCAATAGATTTGAGGTGTCATTTTATATTTGAGTTATCTATGGTAAACGTTGGAGAGGACTTCTGTTTTGAACAATTTCCATCACCATCGTCTCAGAAATTCATTCACGTCTTATTGTGAAGTGTGTTTCAGTTGTCTGTTTCATTGCCGCCCAAAGCTGACTTTTTGGAACTAATAAGTAGGTTTATAAAATAGCATATTACATCTTATTTGTTTACACTGTGACCCTTTTTTATGCTTTGTTCTCTGATTCCTTTTCACTTTCTCCCTGTCGGCGACCTTTTCCCAGTGTTTTGCTCTGGTTCTTTCTAGAGCTGAAACCCAATCAATCGATTAGTGCATAGGCAAAAGATAACAACTATTTAGAAAAATTGATTAATGGTTTTAGTATTTGTTAAGCAAGACAGAATGTTCTGCTTTCCTTTTTTTAATCATTTTAAATAGATTATGTTTGGCTTTTGTCAGGCAAAACAAGACATTTTAATTTGTCATCTTCTGAGGAATATTGATGAAGTTTTCATAATCTGTATTGAGTGTAACTAATTGATATCTGATGAAATTTGAAATTTCTGCTGGATATTCATTTCAGCTCACTGTTGTTTTGATTGTGGCTCAGGAGGTAAAGCAGGTTCCGATAATCAGAAGATCGTGGTTCGATCCCTGGTTCCTCCAGTCTGCATGTTGAAGACTTGGGCAAGATACTGAACCCTAAATTGCTCCTGAAGGCCGTACCGTCGCTGTGTGAACGGTTAGCTCCTTTCTGATGAGCAGTTGGCACTTTATTGGTAGCCAGTGCCATCAGTGTATGAATGTGATGTGTAGTGTAAAAGTGCCTTGAGTAGTCAGAAGACTAGAAAGATGCTATATTAGTACAGTCCATTTACCAAAGCTCTGCATTAGCAACACATAAAGGTAATGGCCTGTATAAAATGGGTTTATTTAGAGAGAAGTCATTTCATATTTTGGACGTACAAAACGTGCATGAGCAGATTTCTTGGATTTCTTTTTTCTTGGAAATGTTCACATCACCATTGTCTTAAAAAATGGTTAAAACACACTATGTTTTGTTCATGACGGTGAGTTATTATTAAGTTTTATATGGAAAATTGAATTTTTTTATTTGACCTTTTGTGTGTGTTTTCCTCTCAGTGTCTCTCCCACTTCCTTCCTGTCTCTGACCTTTTCTGAGTGTTTTCATCTGATCCTGATCTGACTCACATTGTTATGGCTGTACAGAAGTGAGATTGACACACATCTGTAGACACTCACACACACACTTTAACAAACAGAGTGAGACACGCAGACAGCATTTCTATCTACATGTATGTTCAGTACAGGGGTTTGTGATATAATTAGTCTTCCTCACATGTTGATAAGTGGCTCAGTGTGTCTGCTGCACTGCCTGCCCCATGGACATCAGTAGCCTAGATAGCTATCACCACGGCTAACTGGGTATGTGCTGAGAGTTACTAATATCAAAGTCCTAGCCTACTTTAATTTAGCTCCTTTAGCTCCAGGGACTGGGAGTGTATTACCAAAACATTAAGCAGAAAATGAAGCTTTAATACTTGTCCCTGGGGGCCATGAGAACAGTACATTATTAAACGCCACTGATTTAACAGGGCGTGTTGTCCTACAATCATTTCTGGCCGTACATCTGGCATGACAGCGATTTAACACAACATGTAGGGACTCCTCACATCATTTGTTGTGCACCAAAGCCAGTTTACATAACAGGCTTTTGAGCAGTTAGTCAACTTAGCCCGGGAGCGAAGTTACCAAACTGTTCTGTGTTTCACTTTGGATTAAAGCTCAGATTCTAGTCATGTTTTCTTGTTTCTACCTCGTAGATTATCTATAGATTTACCAGCCACAGCATCTGACTGTTATCCTCTTTGAAACGTCGGGTTTGGCATTTACACACAATCATGGAGCAGATGCATCACCTCGTTAGGATAATCCCATCTTTTATATGGGCTGATCCCTCTGGAAGCTCAATCTATCGAGCAATTACCGGTCAAAACATTAGATAGGATTGACTCAACTGTCTGTCTATCTATGTGTGTGTGTGTGTCTATCTGTCTGTCCATCTATATTTATCTCTGTTCATCCATTCTCAGCATCATGTTTCCATTGGCTCTTGTTCCCTCTATCACTTTTACCCTTCGACACCCGCCCCGCCCCGCCCTGCCTGGCACAGCGCTGAGGTCCATGTGTGGAGCCCTGCTGACCATCTGTGCCTGCTCCACTTCGCTATACTCAGCAGAGACACACTGAGTGAGAGAGAGGGAAAGAGATGGAGGGCGGGAGGAGTTGTGTGCCACGAAAATCCAGGGTTATGTAACCTCTGAACATGCCCTGCACAACTATGAGGAGCACAGAGCATCACATCACATCACAGCTGCACTCACATTTGGAAAAGACGCAAACACTCCGCCTGTCTGCTCACACTCGCGCTGTGTTCTTTCTTGTCATTGTCAAATTATTCTTTCTCATCTACTGGACTTAGTCACTCTGCAATGTTTTTTGAGATGTCAGAATGATTTTTGATGGTTCGTTTGATAGATGTTACGGTTTCAGAAGAATCATTATTCTCATTGCAGAGATGATACCAACTCAGTGCTGTGTTGTGGCCAGTCGAGGCCAGGTTAGCTTTTAGTGCCTAATCGCAGTGTGTGGGTTGCCGTGAACAGAGAGAGGCACTTGTGCTTTAGACGGTGTTCACTTTGATTGGTCATGGATCCGCAATTAAGTCTCTTTTAGTGCTCAGAAATGCTCGTTGAGTTTGGAAAACACATGGAGACCCAATAGGTTCCGAATAACGGAGACTACTCCTCTGTCTGTCTCTTGTTTTCCACATAACTTGCCCTAGATCCAGTTCATGGGAGAATTCAAAGCCTATAAGATGTTGAGGGCAGCCAAATGAGAATTGACAGTTGATTTTAAAGGGAATTAGGTCCGCTGAATAGCCATGATAATGATGATGAATGCCTCGCACCGTGGAGAAACTGGGAGTTGGACGAGAACCAACGCCTGCCGTTCTTGCGGTTTTTGTCTGAACCCCCTGAAGTGGTGTCTTTCTGAATCTCTTTTTTTCCTGTCTTGCTTTTCAAGGTCTTTTCAAGGTTTTTGTTTTTTGGGAAAGTGGGCACAATTTGTCATGATATCGTTAACTTATAAACTTTCCTGTTGCTTTATCTTGTAAGATATACCAGTATTATCTCTAAAATCTACCGTCTAGTGATCACTATGGTGACACACAAGAATGGACTGCAAACATGTGCATTAGTAGACCAGATTTACACAGGGATAAAAATGTTTAGTTTATTGCACAAATACATATTTTATGGCAGTCGAAACAGGAAACTGGGATTTCTGAAAACAGATTTTTCTGTTTCGGTGTTCATCCTCACTCAGCCAGTCACCGCTGACCGCCGAATGACCTCGGAGCTGAAGTGGGACAGCAGCCTCGGGGCTGGGAATCTGCTATTTCTGTGCCACAATGATACCCTGCCACACTCTCATACGATAAGTGGGAGCGTGGCAGATTTAACTGACATAACAATAAAAAAAGAGAAATGGGCTAAAATCCCCTTCTTTAGAGATAGATACACACTGGAGCTACAGGATGAATGCAAAGCTGCGTGGGTTCATCACACTAAATCAATTAAGCTGGGATGAACTGTCCCTGGCATCCAGAGGAATTTGGTTCACAACTCGGCGATGATATACAGTAAGATATCAGTCCCGCTCTTTCTTCAATGGAGGTAGTTGATAAGCCCTCCATTAATGGATTTACATATGGATTTTTGTTTGTTTGTTTTGGTAGAAATTGGGGCAAATTCTTATGATATTGTTGTATGTTAAAATACAGATGTTGAAAACAGACATTTTGGTTTGACCCTTGTGCTACCTGCATGAACGTGACATGACTATGGAGCAGGGTATGAAACAAAATATAACAGGATTTCATAGTTTTTTCATTCAATTTATTGTAGTATTGATGCTATTAAATGTTTAAAAATTAATTTATTAAACAAAGAAATTTCCTTCGCGTACCACTCAAGGGAGCTCACGTACCACCAGTGGTACCTGTACCACAATTTGAGAACCAACGGTTTAGTGTATGAGAAATGCACTGCAAACCACACTATCAATACAGATTTACATATATCCTGCTGCAAAGAACGGAGTGACATGCTAAATCTTCAAATGAATCATCAAATCTAATTGTCAGTTTTTTTGTATATTAGGAAAATTGTGTTGCTGCCGTGTGCTTTATTATACAGTTAGTAGGAGAAATCTACCAAGTGCGGAAAATGTTTCATGAGCTTTGGATCAAAGTACACCGTTGATGATGGCTAACAAATGTAACATTTGGTTGGCTTCTCTGGTATTTTGCAGAACAACAACATTACACTACCAGGAGGATGGAGGTGATTTTCAGGAAGGGTCGTGGTAAAAGTAATGAGAACAGGGTTTGCTTGAACATTTCTTCAAGGCCAGATGGTCCAAGGGAGGGTCAGGGCCAACCCAAGATGTTAATTAAATTAGATCGATAAAAGGGTTTGTTCACATGAAGCCATAGCCAAGCCAGCAAATCATTTTTAATGGCTGCACGATTTTAAAAAAAAGTGTCTTGGTGACGTTAATAAACGAGCCTGGACACGTCTTATTTTGTCCCTATCATGAGATGACCAGATTATTCTGCCTTTGTATGCACAAGGCGTAAGGCACGCTATCTGTAGTGATAGACTGAAATTGAGACAGTCTTACAGTCAAGTCTTTTCTCTGCTGTCTTGATTTCATCTTACGTGGTATTTAGTTTAGTTTAGTTTTGTACGTAGGCTGAGGAGTGACACAAAGACTAATCAGTGGTCTGTTTTTAATCTGCTCAGTCCCACTTCCACTCATTTCCTCCTCCTTTCACGTCGTTAAATCAGCCTCTTGTCTCAGGTTTACAACACATTCAGACAAACTGTGTCATGTTACAGCTGCTGTGTAGAATAACCCAGATACTCCACCCATGCTGTGTGAATGGATTTGTAAAGGAGAGGTTAGGTAGGAGTGTGTGTGTGTGTGTGTGTGTGTGTGTGTTTGCGTGCGAGAGTTTCTGTAAACTGCTGATGAAGCTCTCTGATTGCTGCAAGTCTGTTAAAATGTGCTGCAGTGAACTAAAAAGTACACCATTTAACATGCTTATTGTGTTAGCTAGTAAAGATGTATCCCAGCTAGGAGCACACACACTCACACACACAAACACACACAATATGGTCTGATAAATCCTACCCAGCGTGACCCGGGCTATAAAAGAGTCTCTTGTTTTATTTAATGTCCAACACCGTGTTTATTAGCGGTGCACTGAAAGAGAAGCACATCCAGAGAGCGAGTCGCTGGTCCACAACAACCTTTCTGTGTGTGTGTGTGTGTGTGTGTGTGTGTGTACATGGACATTACACATTGTCAAAGCGCAAGGTTTTCAAACATTTCTTAGCGGTGAATGACACGGCTGACTCGGTCGACCCATCCCACCTCTCTCTCTCTCTCTCCCTCTCTCACCCACTCTCTCAGCCCGCCCCCCCCCTCCTCACCCATGTCTTTTGTCCTCTCCCTCCCCCAACGTAGGGCTCACCCGTTGCCCAGGAAACAGTCCCAATTGTGCTGTTAACAAAGGGAGCAGAGGCTTTCTTGCCTCCCGGGAGGTGGTCCCCTCCGCCCCGCACCCTGACCTCCCCGAACCCTGCTCTCCTCCCTTTTCCTCCTCCTCCTCCTCCTCCTCCTCCTCCTCCCTGGTGATGCATCACTCGTCGCCATGGTGCTGAGCTTGGAAATTTGGAGAATTGGAATGGCAGCAGAGGAGAAAGGAGGATAAAGGGGGGAGGAGGAGGAGAGAAAATGCAGGAGGGAAAGGGGCTGAAGGAAGGAGGGAGGAGGGGGTGATGGGAAGAGAGGTGACTGGGAGGTATTTAGAAAAGAGCAAACCAACACAGACCAGTTGGCCATGGTGGGCTTCTTTGTCAGCAATTCATCAGTCACAGCATCGTAGCAGCTGACTCTGAGCCTTCATTAAAAACTAATTACTTTAGCATTAGGAAGCTACATACAGCAGCCACCCTCAGATGCGCTTCATTGGACAAGGCTGTATTAATATTTAATATCACAACAATCTGGATCTGATTCAGGACATGCTGGATAATCTCAGATATGTTTGGAGGTGAAACTAAGGTCACGGCTGTTTTTCTTATTTCTTCAGAGGCTGACAGTTAAGAGATTAATGCCCAACCAAAATATGCAAAAATATGCAAAATTACATGTTTAGTAAACAAACTTAAACTGTTGACCTCAATAATCACTGCAAGATAATATAATGTATGATCATTCCTCATGTGTTTTTTTCAGTATTTACTGTATACAGTCAGTTCAGACTGGTTTTGGTTTTCAGTCTCAGACCACCGCTGATATTTTCCATTTAATCAGAGATCATTTACAACAGCAGGAATGCAACCAGGGGAATGCAATTAATTATAATAAACAAGCTGTAGAGCAGCGTGCTGGTATGTACACTACAGAATTGCATCTTAAGCACCAGACCATCAGTTGAACGATTTAATGTCACAGCATGAAAAGCACAGGTATGCATGATAAAATGATGGCTGAATTCCATTTAGCTGCTTCAGTTTCAGGGTCCTGGTACTGTCTTGGCTTACTGAGATACTTAATGAGAAGGCGGCTGTTTTTCCTACTATGATGAGTTCAAATGTCTGCTGTGAAACAGGCTTGACATTTTCTGATCTGTTATATTTATCAGTAGAGTCTGGTCATAGTGTTTATAATACAGCTAAGATATTTGTTGGCATTTTAAGCTTTATAGTGACAGCTGGAGAAATAGACAGGAAATTCAGCGGAGCAAGAGAGAGGATGACATGCAGCAAGGGACTCATACCCGGGTCACTGCAGTAAGGACTTTAGCCTTAGCAAGGTGCCCCATAATTGAGCCTTGTTTTGATGGATAGTTATCACTACATACATTTTTTATCAAGATAAAATTGATCTTTGAGATTGGAATAAGACTTTTTGACTGTCAGTTGTTTTGCATGTAATGAGGACCATTTCATGTGACTATGACATATCAGAAAGCATTGCTCTGTCTTCATCCATCCGTTTTTCTTTGTTTTTTATCTCATGACTTTTTTGTTGTATGCTATACTTTATAGTTCTTAGTGCATCGGTTCATAAGGATTTTTTTTTTTTTAAACATTTGGGAAACACTTCTCACTCCTGCATCGCCCACAGCACCGTCCATCCTAGCTCATTGTGACAATTTATTGTGATGTAACTATTTTATTTTAGAAATAGAATTTTAGACTAGAACTATCTGTCCATTATATGTTGAAGAGGATCGTTTTGTGTGCAAGTCAGCACTGATAGGCGCAGCTAAGCTAAGTATCTACACACACACCCTTCTGTGGATGGTTTGTTGACCTTCACTGCAGTCCCAGAATCCACTGCTTTAATAACTGACATATCTGACTGTGTGCGGGCATGCTATTTCCAGAGTGGCATATTATTCCACATTTTCAGAGATCAAAAATCCCCCTAACAAACTCCCATGAATACGTAATGACTGTAGCAGCAGTGGGAAAGAAGCTGAAATTACATTAGCATACCACCCCCACCCCCAGGCTCGCACCATTCGACAGAGTTGTGTATTACACGCTTGATTCTCCTTACACGGCCGGCTCCGGGGGTGGAAAGCGCCATGACAAACCCCTGGCCATTCATCGGACCAGTGCATCACCAGCTGTTTCCAGTATGGCCATTAACATCAAATCCCCACAGAGAGCTGCAGAGGCTCCGCAGGGCCTCGTGATGTTGGTGTTACTTTAGAGTTGTTTGGGCTGCTGAGTGCGGACTGTGCGGGTGAAGCCATATGTCCCATCCAGCACCAGTTCAGTCCTGCCCACACTGGCCCTCATGATGGGTTCACTGTAATAAAATGGCTGAATGGAGATGCTGAGAGATGGAGGAGGGGTAAGAATGGTAGGAGGAGTGTAAAAATAGAAAAATGGGAAGCATGATGAATAGGAAGAGTTTTCTCTCCCAGTAGATCGTCACTCCTTGTAGCCTATATATTTATTCAACCGTTTCCCATGGCATCTCTGTCTGTAGTACAGCACAGTGTAGTACATTGTGTTCTATGGAGCACATCAGTCGCCTGCGGGAATCAAAATGGAGTGGAAGAGCAAAGATGCAAGCTCACTTAAGCTGCATTAGATCATGTTTGAGTGGTTAACCAACGCTGGCAGGCCACCACTGATGAAGTCATAGATGTTAGGGGAAAAGCAAAGAGAAGACCGTCAGTACAGTGACACCCAGGACTGACGGGGTGGGGTGACATTCAGGATTTTCTGCTTTTCTGTGTTATTTCTCCCGAGACTGTCCAACAACGTGCTCCAGTTTCCTTTTTCACTGTTGGCTCTGACCCTGTTGTGCCTGATTGTAGCTGAAATGTAATATTCTTTAAGTATTTCATGTAAAAGAGTTATTATTTTCTACTTATAATAATTCTATCAGGCCCTTTTTAAAAATAGTGGTGAATTCACAGGATCCTTCTAACCACAGGTGTAAACCTGTGTCCACAGAGCTGTGAAGTCTGTTTCCTTTGAAGGTTGGTTTTCTGAAAGCGTTCAGGTGTTTTTGATGTCAGTAGTGAAACACTTCCTGACCAGCACAGGTCAAGCTTTCATGGATCTTTTCATGAACGTGTTCTAAACTATTCTCTGATCATTATATAAATTATTTTAAGATTAATAGATTAGTTAATGGACAAAAAAATGTATCAGAAATGTTTTATAATAATCTTTGTCCTACCTTTACTGTTCCAGCTTCTATTTGCTCTTTTCTGACGTTAAACTGAAAACATTTTTGACTGATCACCAAACAAAATTTGAATGTGAACATTTGAATGTGTCCGTTCATTTTTCACCACTTTCAAACCAACCAATGACTTAATGAATAAAGAAAATAACTGGCATATTAATCAATAATGACATTAACTGTTTTGGTTGCAGACTTAGCAAGATTGTTAATTTTACATTTACATTTAATCATTTAGCTGACGCTTTTATCCAAAGCGACTCACAAAAAAGGGGTACAGTGTGATAAGGACATGTTAGTGCGGCAATAAGTACTGTGACAGTTGTAGAGGGGAATAGATTTAGCACGTCCAGTTGTTGGTAGTGTTGGAGAGGAGGTCCTCTCTGAAGACCTGGGTCTTCATCAGGTTTTTAAAGGTAGAGAGGGACGCCCCTGATCTGGTAGGGACTGCTAGGACGTTCCACCAACGGGGAACAACAGATGAGAAGAGGTCAGCTGTGAAGTGGTCAGCTAGAGAGGAGTTTTAAGACATTGGTACAAGGCTGTTTAAATATCTTTTAAAATGTGTTAATAAGAACATTTTTCCTCTTCCTTTAGAATTACTGAAAACCACAGCCGTGAGAAAGTTTGAATGTGAGACTCAAAGGTTTGATTCTGTTGGTTGCAGGGCAGATACTAGAAGACAGTGTAATTGATAGCGTACGTGTGCAGTAATAGAGCCGCTCCCTGGTGGATCACTCTCACAGCGCTTGTGTTTATGCTTGATAGATAACTCGGGCTCCCAGCATGCTACCAGTGTCATCGTACAGTGGTGCTCAATGAAACGTAATGACTCCATTTGTACTGAAATAACACGATTGACTGGTTGATTGATCTCAGTTATGACAGGCGCCTTAGTCACCTAAACTGATCCTCTGCATTTTAGAGTGCTGAGTTAAGATTCATATTACTTACTTCTACGTGTGAACATAAATCCTCGTCATCACCCATCCAGGCCCTGATCCCTCACAGCGGACACGACGGACCAGTCTGAGCACCTCAACGTTTCATGATTGCTTTCTGTCTCCCCCACAGCAGCTTAACGTTGTCTTGTTAGAAAAGTGATATGAACAAGGCGATGACAAAAGCTGCGTGGATGTGGCTGCTTTGTGCGTTAAGGGCCAAGCCTAACAGCCATTCTAATCCTTTTTACATAAAGACATCACATGTGGGTGGCAGGAGAAGGATATGATGGTGTAGACATATGGTGGAAACACATGACAATGGTTTTCAAATCTGTTTGTGGTTAAGGTGGCAAACTGAGAGGATCAGAGCAAAATCCTCCATCACTGCTTCTCTGAAATGATTTATTGCTGCACTCTGGGCTGGAAAATATTCCCAGGACGGCGAGATGCTGCAGACATTTTTCATTTCTAAGGACATTCAGTGTGTACTACTACGTATTAAATGTAGGATTAAAGGGAATGAACTGTGTTTCATCTGTTTTTATCCAAGCTTCAGTCTAAATGAGCAGTTATGTAACCGCAGCTTCTATTTTTACTTTCTTAAATTTAATATAAAAATTAAATCTTTAGATTTCTTGAGATGTGACTCACGTGTTTTTTTCTTTTTATGCTTTTTATGAGTCTGATTTGTCCAAAATGAGTCTCACATGTTTTTCTATATTCAACCCCAGCGTCTCCTCCTCTGACTCCGTCAGCGTAGCAGCTTTTGAATGTGGTAGAATTTAACAATATCTCTTAGTGTCATTAAAAATATACAGACAGATGGATGTTATGTCAGTGTGTCCCTCTTTTCATTTCCACTGAAGAACCAGGACAAACTGTTTAACGGGTTTCAAACCACAGTGACACCTCCTCCCTGATATCCACCCCTCTAACAAACACAGAGACAAATTGCCCCCTGCCTGTCCTCTCCTCTCCTCGCCTCACCCCTCCCCTCCCCCTCTCTGTCCCTGTCCCTGTCTGTCATACTCTGTCTTTAAATTTGGGGGGAGGGCGGGCAGCATGTTTGTGATTGACTTGGGTGTGGCTAGAGGCCTTTCTGTAACACACACACCAGCACAGAGGTATATGCAAATTCATGCATACAGACACATGTAACACACACACACACATACACAGTCTCCTCTAGGCATTTGCATATTAACAACATGCCCCGCAGATGCTTCCTGCGCTCACAACGCCTCTTGGCTCAGTTTATGTGTGTGAGACCATTATGGTGCTGGTACGTGGGTGTGTTAGCATGTAAATAATATACTTCCGTTGGTACTTGGCTTATGTGTGTGTGTGTGTGTGTGTGTGTGTGTGCACGTTACTGCAGTGTGTCAGTCAGTCACAGCGTGGTCCTCCCTGTAACACAAAGGCCCTGTCAGCAGCAGCCCTGTGTGTGTGTGTGTGTGTGTGTGTGTGTGTGTGTGTGTGTGTGGTGGGGGTTGCCCAGCTTGTCGTAGCCCTCCTATCTGGAGGTTGGAGGGGAGATGGAGGAGATGGAGGAAGGGGGGGGCTTAAAATCACAGGGGTGGAGGGGATTATTAGGAAAGAGGCCAGAGTTGTTTTTATGGATTCATCTCCAGAAAGCGTCACAGACATGCTCCACTGATCTCTTTGTGCCTCTCTGGCCCTCATTGTGAAGTCGGACTAACACTCTGGCTTCTCAGACTGTTTCAGATAAATGCTGCTGTGTTCAATGACACTTCAAATTCTCCCTCTGTGTCTCTACCTGCAGCCGTTCCATCCCATGGTGAACCTACAGTGCTCTCCGGAGCTCAGGACGTTCCTGTGTGCACTCTACGCCCCGGTGTGCACAGAGTACGGCCGGATGACTCTGCCATGTCGCCGCCTCTGTCTGCAGGCCAAGAGCGACTGCTACAAACTGATGGATATGTTTGGTGTCAGCTGGCCACAGGAGATGGACTGCAACAGGTTGGTACAACAGCAGTAATCTGGGTTTATGTCAGAGGTAACAAACGTGCTGCATCGGTCATATAAGCTGCAGGTTTTTCTTTGGTGAGGGGAGTCCAGCAGCAGAGCAGCAAGCATGTGAACAGTCATTTATTTTATGGAGAGGCTTAAAAGAGCAGCGTGTTTATGAGAAGCTCTGACTTCTGACTTTGAGAACTGGCTGCTAAACAATTAAATTTATTTCAGACTGTGTTGTCCCAGAGGGTAAATTAGTTCTGTAGCCAGATGATTGAATCAGCGAACCACACATCAAATTAGAAACATCAGCAGCAACACAGTGAACAGACATGGCCAACACAGTACTGCAACAACGTCACCACGGACAACAGCACATTCATCTTCTTTTTAAAAATTAAATATCAACATGAAACTGAGCAAGACAACATTTTATAAGAGTTAACCCAACCACAGCACCTGACTGTAACACACACACATACTAACCTATTAATGATAAACCAAGAAGGCAGGATGTAAAAATTAAAGATGCATAGAACAAAAGATATGAAAATGCACAGATAAATAAATGGATATCATAAGGCTGAATGAAAATATATTAATTAATAATGATAGTTGAGCTGTGAAACTAACGTAGCATAATGTCTCTAATCCAGTGGGAATGAGATGGAGTTGCAGCAGCTCTCCATTTAAGTAGCATAGCTCGTTGACACAGACAAACCCTGGGCTCAATGACTTATTATATAATTGTGCAAAATAGATGGAGTAACATTGTAAAGATGTATTAGGAGCGTTCTGCTGACTGCGTAATGCAATGTTCTAGTCTGCTCGACAACAGATGCAAGTCATCCCCGTTCGCTTTTGCATCATTTCTTGTCAGCTTTCTACTATTTGTCTGTTTAATAAAGTCAAAAATACCCAGAAATATTTAAAAGATGTATTCAGCTGCTTGGCAATGCAGTTTTACTGAAAATGAAGACAGTAATTGCTCCCGAGCTCGGATCACCTCTCTCAGACAAGTTTCAAGTCTCTGCAGGTTGAATTTCTTCTTTTATACTGTACTGTTCTAACCTGTAATCACCAGCTGCCTGCAAGGTAGAAAAATGTACTTATCAGCATTAAAAAGCTGAAATTCTGTTTCATCTGTTGGCAGTAATATAATGTTAGCAGTATAATGTTCAATGTGTTGAAACAGCTGAAATTACCCTGAGATCATCATCTTCCTTTTCTCTCTCAGGTTCCCAGACTGTGATCAGTCCTACCCCCGTCCTGTAGACCTCCTGTCCAGCTCAGACACCACAGAGTCCCCCGTCTCCGTCCAGCGGGACTACGGCTTCTGGTGTCCAAGAGAGCTCAAAATCGACCCCGAGCTTGGCTACTCCTTCATGGGGGTCCGTGACTGCTCCCCCCCGTGTCCCAACATGTACTTTACACGCGAGGAGCTGACGTTCGCCCGCTATTTCATCGGGGTGGTGTCCATCGTCTGTCTGTCCGCCACCCTCTTCACCTTCCTCACTTTCCTCATCGACGTGTCGCGCTTCCGATACCCAGAGCGTCCAATTATATTCTACGCCGTGTGCTACATGATGGTGTCCCTGGTGTTCTTCCTGGGGTTTCTGTTGGAGGACAAAGTCTCCTGTAACGCAGCCAGTCCTGGAAGGTTCAGGGCTTCAACCGTGACCCAAGGCTCCCATAACAAGGTAAGAAAGTCTTTACTGTTCGCTGCTTTTTTACTGCCTACACGCTGGTGTTAATCCTCCACCTGTCCGTTCTCTCTCCGCCTCAGGCCTGCACCCTTCTCTTCATGGTGCTGTACTTCTTCACCATGGCCGGCAGCGTCTGGTGGGTCATTCTGACCATCACCTGGTTCCTGGCTGCTGTTCCAAAGTGGGGCAGTGAGGCAATAGAGAAGAAGGCTCTGCTCTTCCACGCCTGTGCCTGGGGCATCCCCGGTGTCCTCACCGTCAGCCTGCTCGCCATGAACAAGATCGAGGGAGACAGCGTCAGCGGTGTTTGCTTTGTGGGGCTGTACAACTTGACGGCCCTGCGCTGGTTCCTGCTCGCCCCACTGGGACTGGACGTAGTGGTGAGGAAGAGTATTACAGAACAAGACATTCATCTGTCATTGGAGCACTCGTTAAAGCTGCTAACAGACACAAGTCGATAACCCCCCTCTCTCATCATCCTAGGTCGGCGTGGCACTGTTGCTGGCAGGCATAGCAGCACTAAACCGAGTCCGCATGGAGATTCCACTGGAGAAGGAGAACCAGGAGAAACTGGTGAAGTTCATGATCCGTATCGCAGTGTTCTCCGTGCTCTACCTGGTCCCTCTGCTGGCCGTCCTGGGCTGCTACCTTTACGAGAACAGCTACCGAGCCATCTGGGAGACGACCTGGATCCAGGAGAAGTGCAGAGACTACCACATCCCCTGCCCCTACCAGGTAATTTACCAACCTGACAGTAGCTGAGACGCTGATGCATTCATTCACAGTTTGTACAGATGTTCGTACACATTGAATGCACAACTGGGACTTTGACAACGAAGCCAGAACACCGAGCACGAGGTAACAGCTGGGAGACGACTGATAACTGCCAGATGTGTTTGCATACAGAGACATCAGAGAGCAGGATGCTGTGTGAGAGAGTGTGTGTGTGTGTGTGTGTCCTGAATATGACTGGATATATTTAAACACAATGTCCAACGCAGACCAAACACACACACACACACACATATATGAGACAGTGTGATGGTAACTCTCGTGCTGCTTCACAGAGCTGCAGTAGCTTCCAGCATCACTGCATCTCAACTGATGGAGCTGTTAATAATTCACACAGCGCTCACTGCTCTCTCTGTTGTCCTCCTTCCTCTCAGCCAGGTATCACCTCCCTCTGCACATCAGCTTTTAGCGTTGCATGTTCAAAGTGTATTTTGGCTGCAGTAGAGCAGAGTGTTGCTCCTGATGTGTGTGTTGTTTTGTAGTCCCAGTCCCATCTTATCAGGGATACAGAATTCTGCAGTAATAGCGACTCGCTTCATCTGGACCTCACACACTTTGATTTGACTGCTCCTGTTTAATTGTAAAATGGGTGATGGCTGTGCAGCAGCACCCAGAGGTGACATGACCTGACATTTAGTTAGTTACAGAAGTGATATCAGAGCCACAGCTGTGTGAAGAGATGCAAGAGCAGCGAGTAAGATCAGTGTCGTGCTGTTAATCTGTCACTGAATTGTGTAAGAGAGCAGTGCAGTAATCCTGTGTGAGTGTGTGTGTGTGTGAGTGTGTGTGTTTCTGCTGCAGAGGACGGGGTCAGTGGAGTCAAGCTGCACCACATCTGCATGTGTTGTACACACAACAACACAAAGATTCAACTTTCTACCCCCACTATGTTCACAAAAGCACACACACAGTATGCAATGCATTCGCATTCACACACACACACACACACACACACACACACACACACACACACACACACACACACACACGCACACACCGCACACACACACAATCTGAGTCAATAACATCAGAAGATAGCTTAGACTCAAAGTGCCTCACTATATTTATCTTAAAAGCCTTCCCTGAGGCTCGGACCTCCACTCTGCTGAACAGATCCTGCTCGGCCCTTTCTCTACAGACACACACACACACATAAGATTGGTGAGTAACTCGACTCACATGAGATTGGTTAAAAGAACAAGAGACGGAGGCGTGTTTTCAGTCTTCCAGCTCATTTTGGGCCGTGCTTTAATAAACCCGTGCAGCTATTTGTCCTCTGAAGTCGCAGCAGCAGAACTGATGACAAACCGCCTGTAACGAGGACGGAGGTCGTCTCTTATCTCTCCGCTGTAATGAGCCTATCTGTGGATGGCTGAGCCTCGGGGCTCTCCGCCCGGCCCACTCATAATGAGGCCATCATGACTACATCTGTGCGTGACTGCATGAGTGCACGTATGTGTGTGTGTGTGTGTGTGACGTACATATGAGAGCAGGAGATAGTGTTTCTGTGGTTCACTAGTGCCAGCTGTAGTGTGGTTGCTATGGCAGAAAGCAGCAGGGTGGTGACTCTGCTCTGTTCTTCTGTACGGGAAATAAATGACCTCACTGTGAACTGAAAGACCTCTGCACTTCATGTTTATAATTCTGAAACAATATTTTAAATATAATATAGATTTATTTTTATATGTAATGCCTTCAAATAATGTTTATCCACAGTGACCATCAGTGAGCTTTATCTCAAAGTCACTGATTACCATAAATACGATCAACTATTAGACAAATCACATTTGTCTGGTTTTCATCCATGTTATCAAACAAACATCTGGATAGTTTGTCATATTTATGAACTGAACATCATCTGTTAAACCTCTGCATCTAAATGAATGACGCCTGGGTGCTCAAACAAGCCAACTGTAATGGCACCTACCTGTCAATCAAAGTGGCCATGAAAACACGAACACTAACTACAGCGTCCACAGTCTGCTGTGTCATGTTTTGTATCTTCACGTTTTTCTTGCTTTGCTTGTGTGCTGAAGTATAAAACAGTAAAGTGTACACACACACACACACACACACACACACACACACACACACACACGCACACACACGCACACGTTTTTGTATATTTCTGGATAAAAATGAGCATTTGAGCAAAATGAACACATTCTGTGTGTGTGTCCTTGTAGGTGGAGCGCACCAGTCGTCCTGACCTGGCCTTGTTCCTGATCAAGTACCTGATGATGCTGATCGTAGGAATCCCCTCTGTGTTCTGGGTGGGCAGTAAGAAGACCTGCTTCGAGTGGGCCAGCTTCTTCCACGGCAAGAGACGCAAAGAGTACGTACTCTACACACACTGATATACACACTTCAGGATGTTCGTCCAGATGTGCACTCAACCGACTGCTTTTATTTAAGACCAGTGAATTTTTAATCTCAAAATATATTCAAACCTCTGTGCAGGTCCAGTGTGTGTGATTTAATGGCATTGGTGAGCTGCAACAAACTGAATACCCCTCACCTCATCCTCTCCCCTCAAGTGTGTAGAGAAACTAGAGTGGCTGTGATTCTTGCAGAAAATGTAAAATGCCTGATCTAGAGTCAGTGTTTAGTCTGTCCAGGGCTACTGTAGAAACATGGCGGTTCAACATGGTGGACTGCTCTCTGTAGATACACAAGGTTAATCTAAGGTTCTGATATTCAGGTGATTAGACACTAATGAAAACATACTTAAGAATATTATATTCCATGTCCTCCAATAGATCCTCTTAAATGTTACACACTGGACCTTTAAGTAGTTTATAACAAGAAAAAAAGGATTGAGCAACATGAAATAACAATAAAGAAAGATGACAATAAGTTTTTATAAATTATCATGAAATCATTGAACTGAGCCAAGTTCATTCAAACATAAATCTTTGCTCATACTATTGGATTGACTTTACCTCCCATTGCTTCTGACATCACAACGTCATCATGAGCTTCAGTATTCATTAATGACAGACAACAATAAACAAACAGCGTGAACAGCAGCAAATCATTTAATAGATGGAGTTGATGGAGCAGTATTTATGAGAGGAGGTCATGATGAAACACAGACCGGCTCGTGGTTTCACGCTCTTCCACTAACTAACAGTTGGTGGCGTTACTGCACCAAGAAACGCTCCAACAAAGACGAGGAAGAAGAAGACGACCGCTGGGAAGGAACAACAAAGATACACACACTTCTAACATAGATCACACGATGAACAAAGAACAGACCCATCAGGTTTTATTTGACATCGTCATGAAATCTATAAACCACCGACCAATGAGGAGACAGAGGAAACACCTGCACCTGCTTTCAGTGGAGCAGTTCAGTAGATGTGTTAGATGCTGAGTCATTAACAGTCGTGTGTGTTGAAGTGTGTAGTCGTAGCGCAGTGTGTGTAGATGTGTGTGTGGCTTGGTGGTGAACACAGACCCTTCTCTGCGCTCACCCCCCTCCCCTCCAAACTCAGAGCATTAACCCCCTCTCCCACCGCCTGCTCCACACACTCCTCCATCCTCTTCTACCACACCCACCACCCCACTACCTTCCCCCTCTCCCTCCCCACACTCCTGCGTCTCTCCCTGCCCTCCCTCCCTCCACTCCCCTCCTCGCCCTCCTCCGCTCCCTCCCTGCCCTCCTCCTTCCCGTGCTGCAGTGCGATGGTCAACGAGAGCCGTCAGGTGCTCCAGGAGCCCGACTTCGCCCAGCTGCTGCTCAGGGACCCCAACACACCCATCGTGAGGAAGTCACGGGGCACGTCCACCCAGGGGACCTCCACCCACGCCTCGTCCACCCACCTGGCCATGTTGGATGAACCGCCCAGCGCCAGCACCAGCCGGGCTGGCTCGGTCCGCAGCGCCCGCTCCAAGATGAGCAGCTACCACGGCAGCCTGCACCGCTCCCGAGACGGCAGGTGGGTGTTTTGTTTCAGATGTAGCCACGGCGCCGCAGTGAGTACAGGAAGTGCTGCTCCTGATGTGTCTGTTGGTTTTCTTTGTCTCAGATATACGGCCTCCAGTTTCCGGGCCGCGGATGACCGGCTGCCCTACGGAAGCATGCCTCGCCTCAACGACCAGTCACAGTCCAGGCACTGCAGCACCAACCGCCTGGACGGCCTATCACGCCACGGATCCACCCAACGACTGGAGAGCCAATCGCGGCAGAGCAGTGTCAGGGACCTCAGCGGCGCCACCCAAGCTGTCCTCGGTGTCCCCGGAAACGGGATCCACAGGGTCCTGGAGGAGGACGGAGCTACAGCCTGAACAGGAAACCAGCTGTAGTCCCCCTTTGTCCTGATGTGACAGGATGAGTTGAAGTAACAGAAGGAAAGAATGTGTGAGGATCCACAGGAAGACACTGTGACATCCACTCCTGTTGGCTGAAGCGACACATGATGCTCCAGTGGACTGATGAACTTAGAGTAGGGCTAATCCAGCCAAAATCACGAGGACCGAGTGGATCGATGCCTTAAAATGTCCTCTCAGCTTTACTCGACCTTCTAGCTGATCCCAAAAACTGAATTTTTTGTCCAGTTTACAGAAGTACGATGATTTCGTGGTCCTGAAAGTGACCCGAGGGTAGCCGACACTGGAAAATGACGTCAAGGCTTCACTGTTGGACCTACGTTACTGAGCCGAGAACAAAATGTGACCAACGCTGACAGACTGCCCTGGATTGTTTTTTTACTTGTACTGTACTCGTTTGTATAAAGGACGGTAGACATTACGCCTTCTCCTCAGCGTCAGGAGGTGGACGCAGGTTTACCAGCTACATTTGAACTGTTGTGCACGTCTTCAGCTACTGAGATCTCCCGTTATTTTTCAAATGGTGACATAACTTTATTTATAAAGGCAATTTTACACACCCAATTTTTCAAAACTTCACATCAGAAGTAACAAATTAGCTACAAGTTTAACAAACTTCTACAGATGCTGTACACGACTCTACAGAAGCCTTCAGTCTTTGAAATGCTGTTTGTTTTTATATTGAGGTACTTCATTGCTCCGCTGTGATGATGGAAAATGTCTGTGGTGGATCTGTGGTTGGTGCAAGGGCTGAAATACAGGAAAAAAGCTGAATCCAAACTCCTGCCTTACGACTGTGTTCAGACAGAACGCTGAGCGACACACAAAGACACGAGCAGACCTCAGATCTGCTTCACTGCAACACACACCGACACACTCAGATAGCTGGTGTGTTTGTTGCTAACACACAGTTGGTAGGTGTGTGTTGAGGCTTCTCTTTCTGTCTGAACACACCTCTACAGTTTGAATAGATAGCGCCCTCACATTAGAGTCAAATTCTAAGTAGTTTGTCCTGTTTTTTAAAATGTGTCCTTACTCGTATAGCTGCTGTCAAATGTTAGAGCGACATTTCCTCTAGTGGCAAACGTGTGTATAGATGTAAAAACTGAACTTCATTTGTAATAAAGTTTTTTTTAAAGAAGGCACAGAGGATGTTCATTTAATGACCACACAGTCACACACTGGGAGTGTATTTGTAACAGCCCTCCGCTTTATTGAAATACATCGGAGTCAGGTTAATATAATGAGTTCTCCACATAAGTGTGGCAGCCAGTTCCATACATTATTTTTGTTTTGACCTTACACCTTAAATATTTTTTTTTTTTGTGCAAAAAAGAATCTACATCACCTGTAGTGGGTTATCCTCAGTAAAACGCCCAAACCGTTCAAAAAGGAGCAAGTCCAAGTAAAACAACAAACCGAAAACAAAAATGATTACATCTATAACATGCAAAACTGTACAAATTATTACAAAGCAATCCTAGAAAAAAACAAAATAAACAAAAAGTGTAATATGATATGAAAGAGCAAAATAATATAGAAGGTACTGTAGATAAGACCTCACTGAAATGCAAAGGCGTTTGAATTTTTTTATTTTAGATTTTCCTTCTCTTAAATGTTACCACTGTGGCACCTCAGCCATCAAAGCACCTGTCACCCTTCACCCCTGAAAACATTTCAGATTTTTAAATTTTTTTTTTTTTTTATTACATCTAGTCCTCACCACCTTTTCTCTTCCTGCTGTCTCCACTCGGGTCACATCTACTGTACACTACAGCCAGATTCATTTCTCCCTCACTCGCTCGCTCCAGCCATCCATCTATCCATCAAACAAACCCATTTTTAAATGAAAATAATTCATTGGTTCTGACATTTCCTGAGTTTTCTCTTCCCCTTTTCCTTAAACTGGGATATCTAGGATCAGTTTCTCTGTACAATATTGGCCCGATAATAAAACACCTGGCTAAGACGGTTCTCTCACCCCCACCTAATACATTCTACAGATAAACTCCAGCAGGAACTATGGAGACTAGCTTAAAAAAAAAAGTTTCTAAGAGGTGTTTGTTTGGAATAAAACCAGCTTAGTGGCACCGTGGAGCTCCAAACCTCTCCCTCTCTCTTCATATAAAATGGAATACTAAAATAAAAACACTTGGAATGGGTTGTTTAGCTACTTTGTTGTGTTTCAACAGGAGAATCGGCAGGAATGAAGGAACCACCATTTTTTGTTTCCCTTTCTAATAAACAAGACAAGCGGAATAAACTGGAGGATTCTGACCCAGGACGCTGTGCTGTACATCACGAGTCTCTAATAACAACAGGCCGCTCTTCTTACAGATAACACCACGTCATAGTTGGTGTTTCATGTCGGGACAGTTGCGGACCGCTTTCCGGCTCCGTGCGCATTGTTCCCTCACAGTTTGACTCTGATCTGGCCCTCGAGTAAAAATGCCTTTTTTTTTTTTTTTCGATCTGTCTGTAAACTGAAGGAGATGAACAGAGGTAACAGGTTTTTGGCTGTGAATGTCCTGCTCTGCAGCCAGGAGCTGCCACACCGTAAAAATGCTCTTTCAGAGGCCTTTCTGCTCTGCCAAAGAAAAGAAAAGAAACGCCTGGAGGGGGGTTTAAAACATCCAGCCCTGTTCATTTTACAGACAACAACAGGTTGCACTGAGCTCATTTCATCTGCGACAAACAGAAACCCAAGTGCTGACTTTTCTCGCAGCGTGTAAGTGTTTACATTCTCGTTTTTAGTGTTTTATTTTTAAAGAGCTCTTACAAACGTCGCTTTACAATGAACAGATGGACCGAACCTCCTCTGGAATACGCAAAGGCTGTCAGAAAGACAAAACAAGAAATCACAAAGTCTCCCTCTTTTGTCCATTTTTGGTTAAATCAAGCTCAAGCGGAAGGACTGATCTTTCCATCCAGATACCACAGTGAATTTAAAACACACACACACACACACACACACACACACACACACACACACACACACACACACACACACGTTAACTGTTGATTAAATGATCAGAACCGCTTCACCTCTTTGACAGTCGAGAGGCGGAGCAGGACAAGGCATTATGCTGCATAAAAACACCACCCCGGTGTGTGTGTGTGTGCGCACACGTATGCGTGTGTGTGAGATACAGGTTTGTGATAAATGCACGTGTACGGGCAGTAGTGTGGATCCATACGTGACTTCTCTTCACTCGGACAGAGTGGGGAGGAAACAAAAACACAAACACAACGCGTGTCGTACATACAATATAAAAGAAACAAATCTAAAATCAATCGGTAAAAAAAAAGAAAAGTGGTTTAAAATGGCTTTTTGTGTGAATACAACCCCAAATCACTCCAAACAAACAAAAAAGGAAAATAAAAGTCAAGGAGGAGTTTGTTTTTCTTCCCCGTGTAGTTCTCTATAGTATTTTCCTTATCATATATTACTCTCTACTTTGAACCTATGTACATTACTGTGATGGGAACCTGTGTGTGAGTTGGTCGGTTTGTTTGGGCAGCAAACGTCTGAACACTACGATGGACGATGGACGATGGAGGACACGCCCAGCGATGCTGCTGCTGCTGCTGGATGATGTCGCTCGCAACTGGACCAATGAGGAAGAGAGAGTAGCAACGGAGGAGGAGGAGCTGTGATGATGTCATAGGAGCCGGCATTATTATCATTACTATTATTATTAACGCTGCTTTTTTTATGCTGATGGTGGACAAATAAAAAAATATTATAAAGTCACTGCACTTAGTATGATGAGAAACAAAAAAAAAGAATCATTGCTTTCCTTTATCTCTCTCTCTCTTTTTTTTTTACATTTTCAATTTCTGCAGCACCCAAAGAGAAAGCATCTGAGGGAGGTGAGGAGGGGTTTAAACTCCACCCGTCTGATTCAGGCCATGAAGCGCACCTCCCTTTCCTTGTCTAAGATTGATAAATAAATTAAAATATTGTCCCCTAAAACCCAAAGGGTCCTATGTACAAGTACAAATCATTTTCTCTCGATAATAATCCTCTTCTCTTTTTGTTGCATTGTGAGGTTTTTGAGTCTCTGAATGAATCGAGGGCGGGGGCAGGGTGGGTGGGGGCGTGGACAGAGTGGTGTTGGCGAAGCTCGGCGCTTCGGTTCGATAGCAAAAAAAGAAAAGAAAAAAAAGAGAGCCGAGACGGGACGTTTTCATTCCTATATCGTATGCCCTTTCTGAATAAACACATGCACACACGCTGGCAAGCGCATACAGCTTCTCTCAAACACACACACACACACACACACACACACACACACACATTTGCACCCTCAAACATCAGCACCCACGTGGACACTACCGCTAAGTTTTGTTAACTCCCTCAGAGTTTCCCTCAAAGAGACGACAGACTCTTTCCTGCCCCATCTTGGAAGTACGGTTGGAGACAAATCGAGGTCGTAAAAGTGGGACAAATGTTCGTCAGGAGGGAGGTGCAGTTCTCCGGGCAGTGAGGAGGGGGGACGAGGGCGGAGGGAGGAAAGGATGCAAGAGGCTGCAGTGGAGGAGGGAAGAGGAGGAGTCTGGAGTCCTGTGCTGTCGGTCGAGTTGGTCGGTCGGTGAGTCGGTCGGTGGGCGGGGCAAGAGGCTTGGCGGAGGCTCATGTGTCCCAGCCCATCCGGTCTGTGCTCTCCAGGGACAGGGACTTGGTCTTGTGTGGGGAAGCCGGACTGGGAGGGCTGCTGAAGGTGGAGCTGTTGGAGGCCGTGGAGTGACGGGGGGAGTCCGAGTCCTGGAAGGGGGAGGAGGAGGGGTAAAGAAAGAAGAGGGGAGAGAAGTTCAGAAATTAGATGACGGACATAACGTTGACAGAAACATGCAATATTAATATTCAGGAAAGTGTCCGCGGCTCGTAAACTCTGATTCTGACACTGCAAACATGCAGATCCTCGTTTCTCTCTGCTCGTTATCAATGTGCTGTTCGCGACGCGAGGTCAGATTGCATCGCGTCTCCTCCCGCCCGCCCCCCACCTCATCTTCCACCACATTCCACATCATCAGCAGATGAACGGCTCAATGGGCCGGAAGTGATCAGCTGAAGGAAAACAAACATGCAGGCAGGCCAAGATGATGAGGAGGAGGCGGAGGTGGAGGAGGAGGGGGATGTGGGTTAAAGCTTCATACTGTACATCACGTACAGTATGAGTTACATCGCCCTCATGTGAGCAAATTTAACCCCCAAAAAATAAAAAGACATGAAACCTGCCACTGTACAAGAGTTTGGTCCAAACACGTGTGAGGCGGAGTGTGTGATCTTAAAGGGTTAATAATGCTTTCATGTGTGTATGAACACATCTTTCTCCAGTTTGATGCACGACAATCGTCTCCTGTTTGGATCCAACCTGAACTTGCACAGACACGTGACCGATGAGCTCATTTCTGCCGTGAAACGTCACACATTCACACTCAACACTGTAACACCACAGCCTCTCACAGGTCAATGTAGACGGGCAGTTTGCTCTTTAAAAACGGAGAGTTTAGCACCGCCCGGCTACATCCTGTACAGACGTTTGTCCGTGTGATGTCGTGTTTGAAGCGCTCAGCCTCTCCGCTCGGACTCACTCATCAGTCACTGTCATTTGAAGCAGAGCATGTGCGTCAGAGTTCACTGCAAACCATGCAGCTGTGGTTTATAATCAGTCGCTTGGTCGGGTGATTTATTTGATCATTATGGAGAGAATAATATCATAAAATGTGGCTGTTGGGGGGGAGCCGTGTGGCAGCAGACATGCTCTGTGATTGGCCGTGTGGGGCAGCGGTGAGCGGGGACGTGCTGCGAGAAACAAAAATGATGCAGGCCGGGTGAGGGGCCGGTGAATGATGTGAGAAGCCACCAAGATGCTGCTGACATGACGGAGCTGAGATGGTGCAGCGAGAGGAGGGAGGGCGGGGGGCTGTGGGGCGGCAACAGCGTGTGACTGTACACCTGTGTGCTGATACATATTAAAACATTCCTGTGTGCGTGTGTGTGCGTGTGTGTGTGTGTTCAGTGGCACGGTGCTCTCGTTGTTGTTGTTGGTGTGTTTGTCGTTGCAGCTGTTGACATTACCTTCATCTTACTAAGCAGGGTCCTTAAAGCCCTTTTCAGATCGGGGGTCTTCTCCGACGGTGAGACTGCCTGCCACTGCAGAGGAGAGTTCAGACTCAGCGCCCAGCCCACAGACAACATGCTGGGGTGGTGGTGGTGGTGGTGGTGGTTGGGGGAGGGGTAAGGGAGGCACAGCTTGGGTGAGGGTGAAGGGAGGCGAGGAATGGGGCAGACATGGAGCTGACAGCGTCCAGGCTTTATGGGGGGGGGGGGGGGGCAGACGGCTTGAGGGGTGGATGAGGGTACAAGTTGGCAAAACAGCGCTGGCCTGTAGTTACTGTGTGATCCTCCACAACCAGCGCTGTTTAAAATGCAGGGCTGCTAGGTTTTTTTTACGTTACACATTAGTTGTCACAGCGTTTCCTTCAGTAATCTGAGGTAACAGCTAGCCCGAGCTAACCCTACAGGAGGAGGAGAAGGAGAGGCCTGAGCGAGCTGACATCACAGGGAGCTAACCAATCGGTCTTAAGAGGTGGGATGAGGTGAGAGGCCTGCGCCCAGAGGCCCGGGATGTTTGTGACAGATGGGACAGAGGGAGGAGTTCTTTCAATGGGGACAATTTGAAATATTTGACAGCTAGCCTCTACAGTCGCATGGCAGGGAAACAATCATGATCTGCATTTGTTCATACAAAGCTGATGCTGGGTTGACATTAACTCCGTGTTCAGATCGATAAAGTCAGATCAGACGTGGCCTGATGTGAAGCAACAGTTAGCAGAAACTGAAGACAGACAGGATTAGTGGTTTAGTCGACCTCTCAGTCCTCTCTTTTTACATCAATGTTAGGAGTCAACCGCACATGAAGCTGTATGTCCACTTTCCATGTATTCACTGACCTCTCTGTCAAACTGCGAGAGCGGAGCGTCGCCGCAGTCCATGCCTCCGCCCGAGGACAGGGAGCTCTCGGAGGGAGAGGTCATGGTCTGCCGTTTGGATCCGTAGCTTCCACCCGACAGCTCTCTGCGCAGAGCGCTGCCGTTCTGAGAGGACGAGCCTGCAGAGAGAGAGAGAGAGAGAGAGAGAGAGAGAGAGAGAGAGAGAGAGAGGAGGACACGTGAGAGACAGGTTCAGGCTGCAGGCGGAGAGAGTTCACCGAAGATGTGCTGCTGTTACTCACGTATTCCCAGTCCGCTGCTGGCGCTCATGGAGCGGCCTGGCTCGGCCCGGTTCTTGGTGATGGAGGGGATGCTGACCGATCCGCTGAAGCCCGCACGGCTCTCCTGAACACGGACGTTCTGATTTAAACACGCAAACAGAGCAAACACACACACACAACCGCACAAGACAGAGTGCAGTGCAGGGGGGAGAGGAGTGAGGAGGGTGCAGTTATAAACACGACGTGCTCGTACAGCTAAACACACACTCTGAGGTTTGGGCAGACAGGCGTGCAGGCATGTTCTCTGTGAACACACAACAGGTCAGAGAGCGAGAGGAGCTACTTTAGATGAGGGAATATGAGGATGACTCATCCTTTGAGGTTAGTTTAGAAAATGGGAACATCTCTGCTCTGTTGGCATGCTACAGGAGACATCAGAGGACAAGAGGAGGGGCTGGTTCTGAAGCAGGTCTACAACACGCACACCTTAAACAGTTTCTATGTGGATGTTTCTGTGTGCTCATTTCTCAGGTGTGTTTGTCAGTCTATATAAATGTACTGCATACATACCATGGGCAGGTCTTTAAGGATCTGGATCCCGTCTCCTGGTCCCATGTGGGCCACGTGGTTGAAGTTGGTGGGGTTGGAGATCAGCTTGTTCCTCATCTCTGGATCTCGCAGCATCTCTCTGGAAGCACAAACAACAAAGGACATGAGCGGAGAGGTGAAGCGAAATCTAAAATGTGGCTCCATTAAACATGAATCGTACCTTAAAAGGCAAGCAGTAAATAATTTACTTTTTTAACAAAAAAAAAAGTTAGAAACTTCCACATGAGTTCAGTGGGTATAAAGAGTCGTGCTGCCTCGTGCTGCAGGTAATCTACCTCCTCTGCTGGAGTCGCTCTTCTTCAGGCACCCTGAAGGAGAAGCGTCTCTTGTTGTTCATGCTGCGCACCATCTGCTTCCTGCTGTTGTCTGACGTCTCCGGGACGACCAGCTCATCACCCTCTGGAAGATCACAACAAAGACACAGACGTGTTTACACGACAGACTACAAAGTGATGCAAATCCACTGTGGTGGCTCAGAAACTTTCTACAGTTAGTCTATAAAGTCTTTTTATTCAAATTATATACAGCTTCAGTAAGCTTGTGAAGTCTTACCGGCCATCTTGTTTCTAAAGTAGATGAGCCGGACTGTTTCCAGTCCCAGCAGGTTCAGAGAGCCGTCAACATTCAGAGGTCGCACCTGAAGGGAAGCAGAGAAACTATAGACTTCAAAATCTGTGTTGTATTCATCTGTTAATGATTCACGGTGGCAATCAGAAGACAAAGTCAGATTACTATGGTGATTATTAAATAGATTTTTTTTTAATCTAATCCACCAGGTGGAGCCAGAGATGCCTTCACCACAGCACTGACCTTCTTCAGAGGGATGGTCTGAATCCACTCCATGGTGTTGACGTCAAACACATCGACAGCGTTCTCACTGTACACTGACAGGTAGGGGGCGTTGTAGCCTGGACAACAAGGAGACAACAACTAAATACAACATCCTACCTTTCTGTTCTGTGAATCCATGTACCATCTGACTGTCACCACATAAATGTACATTCATCCTTCACTCACAGGCGGCGTTGGGAATAGCTGGCCACATCAGCTCCTGCTGACGTGACCTGCGGCCCTGGGAGTCCACGTACACTCCTATGGCGCTGAAGCACAGCAGCAGCTCCTTGCTGGAAATCTCCACGGCGCAGAGGGCGTCCAGGCCCTGCTGGGGGATGAAGGCCAGGGTGTGGTCCTCGTGGTGGAGCAGGTTGACGGGGGACACGTCGCCATGGACACTGTGGAGGTCACCGGGAGCACAAGAGTCATTATTCTTATTCTCTTAGTCAGCAGGGAGTGATGAAATCTCATGAACAACAAGAAGGAGCATCTTCACTGTACCTGTATCGGGTGAAGCCAGACTGATAACCGACATAGAGACGCTCGCTGAGCAGACCCATCCACTGAACGGCTGCCGGGGCCTGCAGCTCTCGCAGCCGGCGGTGACGTGTTTTACTCTTATTCACCTGCAGCGCACAAGGACAAGTTAGAAACAGTTTTTTTTAGATAAAAAGATCATCTGGGGAGCAGGTCCATTGTTTTGTATCAGCCCACCTCGTAGCATATGATCTGTCTCTTCATGGCCACGCAGAGGCAGGTGAGCGAGCCGTTGCGGACGGGGCCGGAGACGATGGTCTGGCAGCCCTTTGTCTCAGCCAGCTTGTAGGACTCGGTCTCGCGGCCGTCCAGGGCCTGCGTGGGGAAGAGACGGACGTGGCGGTTCCTGCCGGAGATGACCGCCAGCAGCTGCTCCTGGAGGATCAGGTCGATGTGGTGCACCTTCTTGTTGTCCCCCATCCGGATTATTTCTAAAGACGCGGAGAGAAAGGAAGCGGTGAAGATACGAGAGGAAACAAAACAGCCTCAGTGGGAAAGAAAACAAGTGAACAGACCTCAGAGAGGATCTTACCATCTTTGGTGACATGGATGACAAAAAGGCCTTCCTCGTTGCCAAGGGCGACACGCTCGTGATCTGAGGGCAGAGCAAATGAAGCAAGACGGCCATGTTCAGAGCCAGTGAGGGGACAAAAAAGGGCAGAAAATGTTCCAATCGGCTCGTTTCTGTTTACATAACATGGTGAAAACCAAACTGCAGTGCTCAGAGAGTTTTTCTCCTCTAACTGTTGGTGTGTGAACTACACTCACACACAAGTTAAGATCTATTATTTTAGAGATAATCTGGGATCTTGATCAGCAGTGACATATTCTAATTTTCTCTCTCTCTCACCTATGATAGCAGCAGACTGTGTCGTCTTGATGAGCGGCAGGGTGCTGTCGTAAGCCTCCTTGGGGACGTAGACGAAGCGCTCCTTGAGCTTGTTCTTCTTGAGGATGCGGTGGAGCTCGTTGAGGAGGCCCACCCACTTGGTCCTCTCCTGATCGCTGTCGGCCAGGATCAGGATGGAGGGCTTGTGGCTGCTGGAGGGGGAGAGCTGGGACGCTGTCACCTGAGGAGAGGAGAGGAGAGGAGAGGAGAGGAGACGGACAGGAGACGTGAGGCGTTGAACGGTATTTAGTTTTGTTGTGGAAGTTTTGGGTGCAGCAAAACAAAAGGGACTTACTCTGAATATACAGGGGATGTCTTTGCGGCTGGCGTGGATGACATCAGAGGCCAGGACAGAACTGACTGAAAACTCTTCGTCCCTAGAAGATTGAGATCAGAGGTTAGACATGCTTGCGACCATCTAACATTTGATTAGTTGATCGTTTCTGTGCCTCTCTCACCTCATATCTATGACTTGGCTGACTACTACACTCGGTTGCGTTGCTTTTCCTTCTCCCAGTTCGTAGAGGAACAGTTTGAAGTCGCACACCACAGCCATCGCCCTCTGCCAACCCTTCTTCACCCCTGTCGGTTTGGGCACCTAGAGCACACACAGACCAGGTTTAGTGATAGAAAACATGACCCTGGACCAGAGGGAGTTAAAATACCTTCTGCAGTGTCAGAAACGAAGCTTTGGTCAGTCTCACTCACCCTGACGTGGCCCTCATACACAGTACCAATCCCCCTCTGAGGGTCGATACCCAGCGGGCCCTTGGTCTGGTCCTGGGGTACGGGACACACAGCTGGAGCCTTGTCCGCACAGGTTACATGGCAGGAGAAGTTACACACTGGACAAGGAGACGGAGGGAGACAAGATGGAGACAAATGAGGTTTGACTGGTCAAGTATGAGCTTTTAAAAGTCAATAAAAAAGTTGTTTTAACCTCAAAGGTTTTCCTGTTCTTACCTTCACAGGTACAACCTTGACGTATGAGCCCCACCATGAGGGAGGTGCACCGGTTACACTTCGTGGGCGTGTTGAACGACTTCACCACAAACTGATGTGCTTTGGACTGTGGAGAATAAATGAGTAAGCATGAGTGGTTATGAACATAACGTGAGGTCTTTTATGGCTGTCCGACAGAAAAAACCTCTAACCTTCGGTGACGAGCGTCCAATACTGCCGTACCCTCCTGAGCGCATGGTGGGGGTCTGGACGATACGGGGTGGAGGGTCTATCAACTGTATGATAAAACACACACACACATCAAGCAATGAGATATGTCATTGTTTTGATGAATGTATAAAGTGAGGATTCCGTCATTGGTTTTTATTTTGAGGAACTTAAACGTCCTATCTGCTTCTAACCCAATCAGGACGCAGGTATTTACTTACATCACCGTATTCAACAACACACCAAGTTCAATTAAGATCGGAATCTACTGCTGCTCTCAATGTTCTCCTTCTTTCTCTATAATTGAGTTACTGGCGATTCACAGGGGCTGATCTGTTTGACAAGCTCAGCACTGTGAGCTCCCCTGAGGAACATTTTCAGCTGAACCTTCACTCAAAGTTGTTCACTGAATATTTGTTCATCGACATGCCAGACATACAGATGTCATGTTTAGAGAGAGAGAGGCTTTCTAACTGGTGACAACATATCCAGATTCTACTATTGTATCTCACTGGAGCTGCGTTGTACTCAGAAAATGTTCCCCAGACTGCTCAAACTGAGGGATTGTCTGACCTCTAGGGGTTCCATATCACTAGCCATGGAGGGTGAACGCGAGCGGGACTTGAGGTGGGACTTGGGGTCGTCTTCCCGGGATGGAGTGTTGGAGGGGGTGAAGTTATCCATCGAGTCCACCTGAGGAGAGGAGAGGTGGGATGGAGGAGTGAGTGAGGACACGGAGAGAGATAAGAAAGGATAAATAAGAAAAGAAGGACGAGATGGAAATATACAGGATGAGAATGGGAAGAATGAAGGATGATGAGAAAGATGGACAGAGAAGGAGAAAGAGGAAAAGAGTGTTAGTGACACTAAACAACCCAGAGAACAATATGTAGCGTCCATGCTTAGAGAGAATAATAAGAGAGCCATAATATACAAAGGGAAGACAGAATAAACAGATATTGTGGTCACAACCACTGGACTCAAAGCTACAGAGGAAACTGACCACAACTTTACTGCAACCCATGTAGTACAAATAACACATGAGAACACATCACAGTCCAATGACCATGCTAATGTGAGACACCACAAGCGTACACCATACACCATGCATGGCCATGTACAAAGCTATGCTGAAGAAGAGAAAGAAAACACCCAGACAACGCACACAGGAAACACACACAGGCACACTGAACACAGGAAACACACACAGACACACCCCGCGTAATGAACATATTAAAGATCTAACACATTAATGCCTTTCACAACACAAAGTTTAACAGATCCTCTGCCATGCAGTCAGACAGCCACAGTGGACACGGACACACACACACTCACACACACACACACACACACACCAATGTGACGAGGACAACAGCACATTTAGAAAGGCTTAATGAGATCACAGAGCGCAGTGATGGTGCTTACACGTCTGCCTTTGCTAGCTGGGCCAACGGATGGCGAGCGCTTCAGTGGCAGGAGAGCAGAGAGTGGCAGAGACACAGAGATGAGTGAATATCAGAAAGGCTGTCTAACAGAGCTGAAAACACACATTTCAACAGACTGAGGGAGAAACATGAAAATGTAATATCAGGCTGTATTATGTGAAATGAGTGGTTCCCAACCTTTCTGTGTTTGATGTAGGGTCGCATCAAACATCAGATGAGCCCAAATACCTCTGCACCAATCATCTTCTTATATATGGATTATAAACTGGATATTATTTAACACTTAATTATCTAAAGAGGGATATGGTTATATGTTTAATATGATTGACATACAGCTATTTATCCTCTTTTGGCTAACTATTTAATCTGTTATTTATTACTTTTAGCTAAAATGAACTAATTCAACTGTTTATCCAATAATTTGAGCTATTTTACTTGTTTGTCCATAAATTTTAGCTGTTTGAAAAAAATGTTTATCCATTACTGTTAACCATTTCATCCATTATTTATTACTGTTAGCTAACTATTTTTTGTTTTAACTTCACTGCCTGCTTGCTTGCTAGTTTTGACTCAGGTAAGCTGCCCATCAACTGACTCAGGTTGCTGGGCAGCTAACTTGTTATCGTGAATTTACTGAAGGTGACACCAGTCCTACTTGGCTGTTCATTACAACCATAACACAAATGCATGTGGATGTTTCTATATTTGTTATATTGTCTATATGAGTTAGCTTAGTTCTATCCCTCCAGTAGCCCTGGTTGGGAACCACTGCATCAGACTGCTGTATGTCCACAAGGGTTGAATTGAGGACAGAGGATGAAGAGGGTGCAAATGGAAAAAAAATACACATGGTGATGGGAAGGGAGCATCTGGGAAAGTCAGTATGGAGCACAGTGATGACTCAAGTGTGTCTGGTAAAATAAAATCACTGACAAATAAAAGATGCAGGGATATATGAAGGATTTATAAAAAATGTACCAAGTACTTTGGGATTCTGTTCAACCCAAGTTCTAGTACTAGGAAGCAAAGGTAGAGCCATTCAAATAGCACTAGCCTACAAGGCCTAGCAAGCAACTGAATAAAAGGGCTGCACACTGCAAGAAATATCAGTCTTAACAAGTATATGCAGTAGAAGCAAATATTTTCTCTTCCTGTGTATTTTTCCATTTGTTTGAAGATAAATAAAACTTAGAGCTTGTTAAAGTGACAGACATTTTTTGTAGTGGTTCTGCTCTTTCTCAGTCACACTGACGTACAGACACAAACTCACAGATGTAAAATATGTATACAAAGATCTACACTGCTGTTTCTCAGCTAGTAAAATGTCCTACAGGATACAGCTACTGTTACATACACACACACGGACCTCCGCCTAACCTAGAGAAACTTACGTCTTCCCAAAACTCAATTAAAGAAGATGAGGATGAAGAATAAGAGTCCTGATGTACCAGAGAATGAGGCAAGGAAACAATCATAAAGATCAAACAAAAATAAAGATTCATGTGAACAAAAAAAAAAAAATAAAGCATGAAGGAAAAAAACGGAAAGAACTTAATGAACTGCTGATTTACGATTAGATTTAAATTGATCCACCCCTTTATGTTTTTTTTTTAAATACTTACATCAAACTGGTCCAGCGCTGAGGTGGGGGCGTTGAGAAAAGCCAAGAAGGAATTCTGGGAATCCTGGTGCTTGACACCTACAGACACAGAACAAATAACATAACCGTGGTTAAGTACGTGATATTAAAACATCAAAGGGTGACTTAAACAAAATGAGTCACAGGACTGTTTCTAAGATGTGAGGCGGTGTTTCATATGACCTCAGTAACAATACATTTTCATGTACATAGCACATGATTTGATTTCTCAAAGATGGCTGCTGACGCAAAACGTAATTATCCCTCTTTCATAGTGATAATCTCTCACGAGACGTTTAATGTGCAGTGTCCAGTCAACCATCAGTACGCAGAGTATAGAGAGATCATTTAAATAACTATTAATTGAAAAACTTGTGTCTCTCAACACAGCTATTGCCATTCTTTGTGTGTTTCAGCGAGAAAACAGAAGGTCATTTGATTTTCAGTTGTACCCCTTCGTAGCCGCAGCTCTTCTGTCTCTTTCTTCAGCCTGTCGATCTCTGACAGGAGCTCCTGGTTTTTACTTTCCACATCCTGCAGTTTACTGGTGGATCAGAGACAATGATGCATCAAGTATTATCCAGGATGTTTTCAGTGAAATCAATAAAAAAAAAAAAAGAACTCTTTAACTGTTGTTGTAAAGTATTCTTACCATTCTGTGGAGATGTTGTTGGCTTTGACCTTGTTCAGCTCATCCTGGATGCTCTGCTTGGCTCTGATCTCAGCGTCCAGGGCCGACTGCAGCTCCAAACGGGCCGACATGTCCAACTTGGCGAAGCGCCGCATCTTCCATGGCATGTCCTGAAAAACAGAGTGGAAAAGAAGTTTGTAAAGGAAAAACAGTGAAAGAGTTCAAAAGAGAGAAAGTGTGATAATGCTGCTCTATAACTGCCATTACTACAGTTTAGAGTGTGTGTTTTACCGTGGCTCTCGCTCCCAGGCTGGTGTTTCTCAGTCCCTCCAGCTCTTCTGTCATCTTCGTGGCCAGAGCCTGCAGGTAGCCCCGAGCGTCCTTCTCGTCACTCACCCTGCAAACACACACAAATACACACATTTACACGACCAATGACCAACATTCACCTGTACCCATAAACACTAAAGGCCTAAAACAGAAACTAACAACTGTTTTGACTGTTTTATTTCAGCAGAATCTCACACAGCAGCCTTGACAACCTTTCTGTGAACAAACACACACATCATGTAAACACTGCCTTTAAGAACACTGGACACCATTGTCTGCTCTTTAGGTGGCTATCATCACCTCCACATGATCTCCTTCACGCGGCACAAACACACATGGACACATGTTGAGGCTGCAGGTAGCTCTGAGCTCATCACTAATCCCAGACACAGAAGCACAGTAAACAAACTCGACCTGCTCAAATATACACTGACTTTGACGTGTGCACGCACTTAACACTTGTGCACATATTCATACCTCAGAATAAACTAAATAATGTTTCACCCTCCGAGTGTCCCATTTCTTAGTTTATACACTGCAGTAGCACAACATCTCCACCAGGGGGCGACGTTAATCCCCGAATCCCTTTAAAAATGCGTCCCAGACTGGACGTTTGTATGTGCATGTTTGGAATGTGAGTGTGTGCACTGGTGCGTGTTTCTACGTCTGGATGGCTGTATCGTGTGTGAATGTCTGTGTGTGCGGTATGTGCGCTATGCGAGGACTGCGGGCTTGTCCAACAGAGGGAAGCCGAGCAGCTGGCGAGGTGTCAGCTGCAATGGGAAGTGATCTGAGAGGAAGGGAGGGTCAAGTAGCTCTAAGATCTTCAGAGGCATGCGAGAAATGCTGCAGATATACAGTACGGAGGAACCCAATACACTACTAGACGACACGGGAGAGAGTGTGTGTGTCCGAGTGTGTGTGCATGTGAGAGACTGAATATAGCTGTGTTTCAGTCTGTGCTGTGGCATCAATGGGAAAGTAAAAGCCTCAGCAAGTATTGAGGACATTCTAGAGCATTGTATGTGTGTGTGTGTCTCACCATTGGATGATTTCAGTGATCTGGGCCTCCCAGTGAGCTACACTCTCCTTTTTGTCAGCCAGCTCCCTCATCTCGTCCTCCAGCTGCCTGTTGGAGCCGCTCACCTTCTCAAACATGGTGGTGAGCTGAGGGGGGAAACAACACACAGAGGAAGAGAAAAGATCTTATTAAACTTCGACACCTGCTGAATGGATTCATATATACGTTGACACCATGAAATTACTACTGTGTAATGAGACTAACAGTCGCTGCGTTACAAGCAAAAGGTGCTCGGCCTTGAACGCGATGACGGCTTCAGTATGTAAAATGAATCATTGTATTGTTGGAGGTTAGGAGAGATTTTATGATTCAACTCCCAGATGCTTGACCGCACTTGACTACAGCGCTACTGAGGACTCCTCCACACCTCCACGCAGAGAACAATCCCAAAAAAGTTCTCCCGAATCCTTCAATGTGAGAGGTGTGTGCAGAATCGTAACCATGGTGACATCATTTCGAGTCTCGAGCTGCCCTATTGTTTGCTTAAATACCTCACTCTGCGGGCACATATTTGGCGTCTCGCAACTGTCAAGACTTATGATGTAATGTGCAAGCTAAGACAGCGATTTAATATTGTTTTGCAACCGCTTTCCAATCCCGGAGACGACTGCCAGCCTAATGTTTGGAATATGTGCGAGGACAGTGGAGGTCATAAAATAATGTCAGAGCGGTGGAAAAGGCTTCGAGTCGCTGAAATGAACACAAACACGGGATGACATAAATATGGACTTTTTCGGCGTGTACTGTAAGTCAGTGGATAAGAGCCCGCTGAATGACGTGCTGAGCTCCCGGTGATGAAACCGCTTCATATGTGACCAAATGTAGGAGGAACAGCAGTCTGGAGCAGACACCACACCTCAACAGAAACATGTGGGCTGAAATTTATGGCTCAAGGTGGATTTGACTAATTTCTGCTGACATTTTAACAACAACAGAAACACGTCTTGCACAATAAACCAAACACCTCTTGACTTTTTCGAAGTATTCATTGACTTGTGTCAAAATTACGAACTACTCAGTGGATTCAGGTTTCAAAATGATGTTCCCCCAGCCAGATGTGGCTTGCCAATTTACTGAGACAACGTGTTTTTATACATATATATTTTACAGGCATGAGAAGCATTTTGCTTCATGAGAGTTGTTTTTAACAGTCCAACAGCTGCATCAGGATCTTGATGCAGGCCGCTGTGCAGATGTGCAGCCTCCGTTCTAACCCTGAACAGTGTAACATCACCTGTACTGGAGTGTATTATCTCATTTATCTCTTTGACTGCCACATGTCCACGACTACCTCCTATTCTAATCATGAACCGCTTCTAACTTTATCTTACCTGCTATCATTCAATGCTATCATTTAGCATTGACAACTCTAACAACATTTCTTTTTTTCTGTCCCTGAATTTTGAAAACTAAGGCCGTATTCAGACAGGATCTGGTGTTGTGGCGAATGGCTGCAGGGTTTTGCAGCCGTGTGTAGGAAGTGAGAGGGGCTGCTGGGGGTGTGTCTGTTTGTGCTGAACATAACCACTGTGAACCAATCAGGAAATAACTCGCTGGAGCCGGTGCTCGCTCACTCTCATTTACGGTCTATGTCTCTTGACCGATGCTTGCTCATCGGACACAAACCAAAGGAAACTTCTTTGTGTTGTCAGACTCAGTATTAGAAGCTGGGTACATGAAATAAACAAAGCCAGAACACAACAGGTAGATTATCAGAGTTTAGTCCATGAATCCACCTGCATAGTCTCAGTTTCAGAGACATTTCAGGCAGACTAAAGGGTTTGATCGGTCTGATCGTCTGATTGGAGGCCGCAGTGTGACGTCGAACTGCGTTTTTCTAAAAGTTGAATCCGACTCAACTTCTCCATTGCAGGTCATTGCGTTTATTGGTGGACCAAAACACACTACCCTCACTCAAATGAATGGAACAACCTGCATTTTTGCCGCAGCGCTGAATCCTGTCTGAATGCAGCCTAGCACTGCTAATCTTATTACGCTTTCTCCTACTTCTTTTCAACTCCAGGATATGAAGCTCCGCTGTGTGAAGTTATTCTTTTTAACTTGGGCAGCATTTTTCTGAATAATAAAAAAAAAAGGAAACAGCGTGGAGCGTGGTGCCTCATTTGGATTCATTTGCCAATTCTGCTAATGATCACATCTCACAAACGTGCGTCTCCTCATGACCAGGTGGCAAATAGTGTTTGTGAGAGTTTGATGACTCTGAATTGAAAGACTGGTATGGACAAGCCTGAGAGAAACAGATATTTAAGTATTTTAAGTTAAGAATAAGAAAAATCTTGCAAGAGGCACTTATCTGAAGATTCTGTTCACTTCTAAAAACACAGTTAAACAGTGTCTGGCTGAACTACTGCATTAATACTCAGCACTCATCACCTATTTGAGCTTGACAACAGTGGAAATGAAACTTTCCTGAAAACACACAAAAAGGCAATTAAAGATGGAGTGGCTTGATTTTCCCACTAAGCAAACACTGCTGAAATTCAGTGCCTCCTTTGAAAGATGAGAGTAGTCAAACAATAATATTTTCACACACTCCAAACGTATTTAAGAACTGTTTTGTGCAAAGCCTCGCACACAGACAGATCTAATCCATCCTAAGTGCTCAGGCGTTTGAAAACAGAATTTTTCACTTTGTGAAATAACAAAATAATACATTAAACAACTACAGTGACATGTGCTATCATTCCAGTGGCACCCACATCCATATTCTCTCTCATTTCATCAACATATCTTCTATTTTATCAGATGCAGACTTTATAAACAAATCTCGGACATTTTATTCCATATGTCAGAATGCCTCCCACTTCTAAGACATTGTTTAAATTGGGAGTCTTTTTGAACTTCCACGAGCTGTTTCCAAAGTCAATAGAGCGTAATCCAGAGAGTCATTCCATCTGACTGTGTAGGAGGCTACAGGGTGTTTTTATGGGGGATATTGAACAGTGATTTCTTTGGCATAACTTTTAGAGAGGGGGTGGAGGGAGGAATGTGATGACAGCGTTTGGGCCGGCCGAGCGGGGTTACCTGGGGTTAGGGAATTGTGGGTTTTTTTGCGTGTGTGTGAGAGAGGGCTAAACAGATCACTAAAAAGCTGAGAAAGCAAGACTTAGAAACTTGTTTTGAACTTGTGAGTGCGGTTTTTAAGAACAAATATTTCACCTTATCCAGTTCGCTGGACAGCTTTTTGTTTTCTTCAGTAAGCAGGACCCTCTCCCTCTCGTACTTCTCCTTGTACTCCGTCTCAAACTCTTCCCGCTCGCTTTGGCTGCAGGAAAAAGACAGACACACACAGTTAAACTTGTGACATTATATAAACTTACATTTATTCCCCAACCATAATTCACAGCTGTGAAACCAATCTTGACTCTTGAATTTGTCATTTCAACTGAATACTAACTCAATCTTTCAAAAGCAGGACTTTATACAGAGATTTGGGTTTTCTGCCTTCCAGCCTGAACTGAAAAGCCGACCTTTGAACAGTCACTCTACATTAAACTAACATTCCAGCTAATCTAATGCAGTGGTTTTATAAAGCATAAACAAATCAAAAATATAATCAAATGTTCAGTCATCCTCCCCCAGAATGCCTCATCTATCGTCCCACCTTTGTTCCTGTGTGGGCCTTAGATTCTGCACATTTCCTCAAAATCTGAATCAAAGGCTTGGTACTAAGGCCAGGTACACATTATTCAGCCCAAACACATTAATGCAGTTAGAATCTGATACAGCGGTGTGTTTAAAAATGAATTAGAAAGCAGTGAGAATAATATGTCAGTAACACCAGGCAGGAAGGCTGGGCTAAGGGCTACGAAAACAAAGCTCGAAAGCTTTCTCCTCAAAAACATGATTTTATTAAAATTTGATTAAACCAGCGGTTCTCAAAATGGGATCAGGTGCCCCTGAGTACCTACCAGGGGGTCTGCAGCAGAAAAATAACTTATTTCTTTTGTTTTCTTGGTATTTAATATCAGAGTTGGCACATTTTGACAGATTTTTCTTTTTTTACTAATTCAACCATTTTCCACCTCACTTTAACATTCAGATCTACAGTATAGTACGACAGTCTGGTCGACCACTTTAAGAGACAATAAGTGTGTTTTCATTCAATGTTTCAATTCAGAAATCAATCTAAAATTAAAGGAGCAGTGTGTAGGATTCAGCGCCATCTGGCAGTGTAGTTGCTGACTGCAACCGGCTCTCCTCTCCCTTTACTTCCTAGTGTAAAGTAGAAACTACGGTGGCCACAAAACGCATAAAAGGCCCCATCTAGAGCCAGTTTAGCTTGTCCGTTTCAGGCTACAGTAGATGGTGGTACATGGTGGTTCAATATAGCGGAACCGCAGCGTCTGTAGATATAAAAGGTTCATTCTAAGGTAACAAAAATATATTATATTTTTACTGACTATTCTTACATATTCTGTAGAGCCTCTTACACACTGGACCTTTAAGTGAACGTAAGTGAGTAAATATCTCTATAGCACTGTCAATGCTCACTTGGATACTTTCTGTGACCAACTGTGGTAAACATCAACAGCAAGAGAACTATTTTAAAAGGGGAATGAGTTCTATGAAATGATAGATATCGTCTTTGGAATGAAACTCTTGATATTCATGCGTCTCTCCAGTGAAATAAGAGTCGACATGGAGGGATGACGATACTTGAGAACCCCTGGGAGGAGATTACCTGCATATGCGGTTATTTCTGGTTGGGTTAGGGGCAACAAAACTAATAAATTCTAATAACATTACAATCTAATAATAGTTAGATCAGCTATTCAAAAGAAACAGCACTTCACAGTTACTACACATTTATACCAGAGTCTGAACTATTTTTTAATATAAACTCCAATTACCTCATGCAATCATCACTGGAAAAGACAAAACAAAAAAAACTAATTATGACTGTCAGGATATTGGACATACACAGTGCAGCAATACTAACTCCACTCCACCTGCACCATCAATACAGAACAAGATAAACCATTTGCCTCGATCAGATGAGGAAAGGTAAAAAAACAGATAAACCACCTCTCACGGCGATTCTTCTCCAGCTTGTCTTTGAGCATTAGGATCTCTTTCTGCAGGGCGAGGTGTTGGCTCTCAGCGTCCCGCAGCTCTTTGCGCAGGGCCTTCAGCTCGGTAGTATGCTGCGCTTCCCGGCGCGCCAGCTCCTCCTCGTACAGGAGCGTCTTCTTCTCCAGGTCTCCACGCAGACGTCCCACCTCCTGGGTCTGGTCTGCTGAGGCCGGGGTGGCAGAGGAGCCGGCCTGCTTCAACTGGGTGGAGAAAAGTGAAGTTGAGGAGTGTGAAGGGGATCCTTGACTCTTTGTATCAAGTCAAGATGGACATGTTGACGTTCAGCTGTGTGTGTTTGCACACTCACCTTAAGCCCTTCCAGCTCCTCCTCCAGCTGTCGGCTGTACTGCTCATTACGCTCTCTCTGCTTCCTCTCTTTCTGAGCCTCTGCTGCCTGCTCCTCCGCCTGCGCCTCCATCTGATGATGGATATGCACATAAACTCCAGTGACTGGATGCAAACATCATACATCATACACACATCTCCCCTCACGCAGCCATTTCAACACATCTTTTATATACATATCATACGATCATAATCTCTAAAAACATTTATACCACGCATCACAACTGCACGAACACACAAGAAAACAAGCTGTCAGGCAAACATTTCAAACAAAAATATACATTGTGTGGCTTTATTCCAGTGTAGTGGAAATGATTATGTACCATATTACTCTAAACTGATGGACAGCTTCCAAAATAATGTCCTTAAAGTGTGGAGAAACACATTACACACTGAAATACAGCCACTGAAACATTGTTTCTAAACTACAGAGTAAATATTCACAGACCAGTGGATGAAGACAGAACAGGGTGAGCTAGCAACCACAGGGAGACTACTCTACCTCCTTCTTGGCTCTCTCTGCCTTTCGCACCTCAAGGCGGAGAGCCTCAACCTTCTGACCCTGGCTCTCTATCTCCTCCTCTTTGTCGCGCAGCTGGCGAGCCAGGCGCTGCTTCGCCGACCTGGACAGAAAGTTACAGGATGTGAACGTAAGAGGAGAGTAAAAACTAACATTAGCGATATAAATGAGAAATGGTCTCGAGCTGTGATCCTACCTGAGGTCTGTGAGTCTCTCATTGAGCTCAGAAAACTCCTGCATGGCCAGTTTTCTCTGGCTGTGGGCTTCTTTCAGCTCCTTCGACTGAGCCTTCATCTTCTCACTGGCCTCCATGACATCCTGGCCACAAAAGGGAGAGTGTATAAACATCAAGATTCTTGTGGGGACTTCAAGGCAAAGTCATCTCAATACAAGCAAAGGCTGGGTTTATTTGACTTTTTCGACACCAGAATCAAAACTGAGTAATCCGGTTGCAGTGAACATGGAAAAAATACAAATTTGCACGCACACACGCCATAAAATACTGGTTCTACCTTGTGCAGGTCATCCCTCTCCTGTGTAATGCTCTTCATCTGTTTCTCCAGAGTCTTGATGTGTTTAGATGAGTCCTCCAGGTCTCTGCGGGCCAACGACACGTCCTCCAGCTGCTTCTCAATTTGGCCCGACTCTGACAAACACACACAAGATTTGACAAAATGTTAGTTCACTGTGTGACAGAATTTGACTGTGGCTGCGTTAGTTTGTATTCAAGCTTTACAAATACGAGTTCTTATTCAAATGTGGAAGATAAGTCAGTAAAAGCAGCTGCTTGGTTCTGACCAGCGATCTGCTTCTTGAGGATGTCGATCTCATTCTTCAGACTCCTGATCTCCACCTCTCTGTTAGAGCTGGGAGGGCCCTCGCCTGACGGGTGCTGCAGGGCCTGCACCGTCTGAGTCGACTCTGCAACAGGTCAGATGAGAGACATCTGTTGTGTGTGTTTGTTGTTGTTTTTAAATCAAACTTAGATGTGAGGAGAAAACACCAAAAGAAAGTGGAATCTTGATATAATAAATGTATTTTAAGGCAGTCGCTTTCATCAGTCTTACCTTGCAGTTTGCGGCTCAGCTCTAGTTTTTCCTGCTCCAGGCGGCGGATCCTCCTCTCGTAGGCCTCGGTGGCCAAGCTGTCCTCCAGGCCGCGCTGGACATCCAGGTCCACCTGGTCCTGACCTGCCTTACCCGGCTCCCCTGCCAGCTGTCGCAAGGAAGCCTGGTCAGATAGGGTACTGAAGAGAAGGAGGAAGAAGAGTTAGGTACTGAAGAGGAAGGTGTAAGATTCCCACACCTTGTTATGCATCAAATTCAAGGACTTTTCAAAGACTTTTCATGCCCAATTCCCTCAAATTCAAGAACCCAAAATAGCAGTTTGATTCACAGATCAAAGTTCTATTCTTTTACAAAATATATGAATTCGAGCACTTTCAATGACCCATATCTTTTTACTAAAATAACCTTCAAGGTGTAGGAGGCATGAGAACATTACGAGCGAGAATCAGTGATAGAAAGAGAGAGGAAAGTGGATAAAAATGTCAGACAGGCTGAATGATGAGGGAAGAAAAGGGCCATTAATAAAAAGGTGAAAATAACAGTGTTGAACAGTAAAAGAAAATTCAATATGAACGTGTTTAAAAGGAGAGAAAGAGTCCAGGAGGAAATGACAGAGACACAGCAGGAGAGGGGAAACAGGAAATAGAAGCAGACGATGACAGATGAGAGGATGTTGAGTCATGGAAGGAGGGAGGGAGAGGGAGGGGAGAGAGAGGGAATGACAGCAACAAAAAGAAAGATGGGGGGAGAGAGAGAGAAAGGGAGGAAAAAGAGGAAAAGGCCATTATCACTGAGCCTTAACGAGATAAGAAAGTGAGCGGGTTTGTTGCTTTCTCACGGGTAGCCCTCAGGGTGCAGATCTACAGCAAGTCGTGAACATCACCTTATTAGGGAGGGAAGCTAATTTAATACTCTTACGCTTCTTTAGTTGGAGAGATAAGCATGTTATACAGTGACAAGGCTTGTCTGGGAAATCCGTCCATTTATACAACAGCTGGTTACACATGAAGTCAGATAATGACGCCTGTTTTCATTAAAGACGTGAAAAAGTGGAGGAAAACAGTGCTGACACTTCATTTCATCCACTTTAGCAATCACAATGATGAGAAAAGACAAAACCAAGTCTACAAAGTCTAAAATAGTCTATACAGAATCTATTTATAAATCTCATGATAGCACTTACCATTTACTTGTGTATGTGAAACCCACAAAGGGCAGGTGATGGCCAGAAAAGGCAGTGTGAGAGGGAGGGGGCATGGTCTCCTAAAACATGACAAATAAGTGAGATATTCACATCTAATACAAATGATTATTTAAAAAAAAAAGAATATAAACAGGCAGACCACAATGTGAGTGTGAGTCTGCTGATCGTTGAACAAAGCCCTCACCGAATTCTTTAAGCAGTCATCGTCCACATCAAAGTTGGAGGTGTCTGTAGGACTGCTGACCTCTGGGATGTAGGGGGCCTCACACGTCAGAATGTTTTCCCAATCAATGCCTGAACACAAGAGAGGTCACACTTAGAACACACCATGATCCATAACGTCTTTATTAAGATATGTTGATACTGTATTCACTGATTAAACCTCTTCAGTCAAACAATTGATCTATTAAACTTGCAACATATGCAGTACACGTCTAGTTTCAGTTTATTCTTTATAGTGTACTTTATCTATTTGTACAAATGTGTCACAAGCGTAGAATAGACTAGCAGACTATATAACTGCTAGAAAATATACTAGGAGAAAGAAATTTAACTGAATTTGTGTGAAACATTCTATACCGATAAAAACTCACATGAAATATGCATTTATAATCCATTATAAACTGAAAGAACATTTAAATCACAGAAGCAATTAAGACAAGTTAGACCGTACCAGTGAAGAAGGGATGGTGTTTAAAGTCCTCAATGCCATTCTGACCCAATCGGTGCTCTCGACTGCAAATGAGCCGACGAATCAGATCCTTTGCGTCCTCTGACACGTCCGTTATCTGCTGTGGGAACTGAAATCGCTCCTGTGAAAACAAATGTGGTGTATGGTTAAACTTCTTTGTACATACTCCATTTAAAAGATAATAATATATAATACTCACATATACAAAAACAACTTCAAGCTCACCTTGTGGTTCATGATCTTCCCATAGGTTTCCACCAGGGACTCCGCATAGAACGGGGTCTCGCCGTACAGCATTTCATACATGCAGACGCCCAGGGACCACCAGTCGCACTCAGGTCCATACTTGCCTTTTCCATCCTCCATAGCCTGGAGGATTTCTGGGGAGATGTAGTCTGGAGTCCCCACCGCCACGGAGGACTGGACCTAGCAGGGGGATAAAACAAAACAAAACAAAAATCAAGAACTGATCCTCAAAAAAATCCAAAAAATGTCACATATGAAACAGAACCTCAGAGAGAAAGAACTTCAGCCTGCATGCTAATGAAAGTAATGATGATGATGAGTTACAGACAGAAGTCTTGGAAAATATCAGAGCTCCAGCAACAGCAAACAACTAAACAAAGAGCATATTGAACTTTCAGACCCCCCACTACAGCAGCAGAATTCCCTTGTCTACACTTTGTCTTTTTTTTTGTTTTTTTGGAGCTCTGGTTCTACTTATTTCAAAGCAATTTGGAGAATTCACGTGATGCTGAATCCTGAATTAAAATCGAGGCAGTAAATTATGCAAATGTAAAAATATGAATTTTAAGAAAGGACTGTCATGATAAAGTGCCAAAAGTTCCACAGTGAAAGAGAAAAAGCAGATGTTGGAATCCAGATCCATCACGTTGGCATCGTCAGCTCTTTATTATTCAAGAAGCCGCTTTAATGCAGATGAAACACTGAAGAAATACAGTTTTATCGTGATCCAAAGCTTCAATCTAGATGTTTTAGTCTGAGACCATGTTCCAAGAAGTGTCTGACATTTATTTCTTCAATTGGTCATTATACCTCAACACTATATTAACATTGGAGGAACAAACCCAGGCACTTCTTTGATCGTCCATTTCATCCTGTCATTTTTCTTTTACATAACACCTGAGGGAAACTTTTTTTTTTTCCCCTTTTGCTAGGAGAATCATCTGAATCATAAAGTGCAGGCACAGCCAACCCGCTGAACCACACACTCCTCCTGGGAGACCCCTGGGGGGTTGACAAGGAGGTCAGTAAAGCTCTGGTATGTTTGCTTTGGACCGGAGGAGGCATCAGCAGCAGTGTGGTAAAAACTTACCGTCCCGTCCTCCATGAGTTTGAGGCAGGAGCCGAAATCGGCCAGGCGGATATGGCCGTTCATGTCCAACAGAATGTTGTCGGGCTTAATGTCCCTGAAAGACAGACGTGGAGAAAGACGAGGGGGGGACAAATTAAGCAAACGATTCCTCAGAGTGGAATGAAGATGATGAACGTTTTTCCAAACAAATGGGACATTTAACACACACACACACACACACACACACACACACACACACACACGATCTCATATTATGGTGCAACCCATCAATTATAATCAAATTAAAAATGACATAACCTGGGGAAACTTAACTTGCTTGTAAAGCTAGTGTGTAATAATTCAAATACATTTGTGATTCAATTAAGTGTAATTTCCCCCTTGCACATTTATCAGCAGCCTGACAACTCAAAATTGACCAGAAGAGAGAATAAACACTGGAAATAATTAGACTTGTGTTGTGGGAGTTCGCTGTACAGATAGTGTGTGTGTGTGTGTGTGTGTGTGTGTGTGTGTGTGTGTGTGTGTGTGTGTGTGTGTGTGTGTGTGTGTGTGTGTGTGTGTGTGTGGAGACTCACGCACAAATATGCACTCTGTTTGAGGAAATATGCAACATACAAACACACTCCCACTCACAAAAAAAAGACCCTGTGTCCTAAACAGACACACTCCCCTGTTCACTATTCCAACAATATTTGTGTTTGTGAACAGACAGACTGGGTGGGGGGTGTGGGGTGTGTGTGTGTGGGGGGGGGGTTACTGACAACACATTCTTTCACAGATGTGTACACGGTGGCCACAGTAGAATTCCTCCTCGACCTGCATCTGTTCTGCATTACTACTGCTGGTGATATGTTTATAATATAGATACTGAGACTGTGGCTTGATTCCAGTTAGTGGGATTCATTGCTACACTGGGTTTTTCTGGCTAGCTGCTACACCGGCTGGACTGTCTCAGTATTCATCAGCTACTTTCACTATTTCACTTTCACTACCGACAGTGAAGGTCAGAAAAATGCTTTTTGCTTAATAAAATTACTGAAAGCAGTCGATTAATTGACTAATTTGTTGCAGCACCAGTAGCCAGTGCTAGTTTCTTTCCCATGTCCTACAAATCTCTGCATAATAGAGAATATTTTTGAGATAGATTTGTCCAGGAGGTAGCTCTGTGACAACAACTGTGCAACTTTAGGAAACTTCCTGTAAGTTACAAAACTGATGGTAACTTCTAGCTCCTCACAAACTATGCATAATAAGGTGCAAGGGATCTTCCAGTGTGTTTAACAGGTGGTCACTGACAGGTGGTTTGTGTTGGGCTGCTGGTGCTATTGTGTTACATGGCAGCCGAAGGGTGCTAATGTAGATCCCTGGCCTGCCTGGATCTACAGCCAGGTCTGGTGGGCGACTCACAGCTTGTGCTGCTTGAATAAGTCCAGAAACAACAAGTCCATTGCTCCTGTTTGGTCTGTGACCTTCTGGTGTTGGTGTTAATATTTTGAATTATGTGTATTTGAATGAAATCCACATTGTAAATCACTAAATAACCTTAATGATCTTTGGTCTGGACTGGTATGGAATGGAGATGTCACTGTATCCCACCATCAGGACTAAATATAGCTTCTGTCCTTGTCTGACCATTCCACTGATTTCCCTTGAGGGCAGACCCCGTTGAACCCTGTGTCTGGGGCCCCCTTATCAACACAGTGAACCACGACACGGCTCAATACACATGGTATGGAGGGGCACATAAAAACTCTTTAGAGTACATACAGTACATGCAGAAATGACAGAAATGACACGGGGTCATGGGGGACGATGTAAAACTCAGAAGTCTGCTGGAACAGACGCTCACACACACTCGATGTCACAGGTTACAGAATTGAGCTGGTGCTATTTCTGGGCAGTAGTGTGAGCATGGCTCGGCTTAAAATAATAAACCAGATGTCCTACACCAGCACACACACATGCAGTCCCAACCAAAAACACACAGTAGTAGCATAGAGATACATTAAAGAAACTCCACGGCCTCCTATCTTTGTTAATGACAATGACTCTAGGTTACACCATCCAACTATTACAGTGTGTTTCATTTTTAGATTTGGCTTCAAACAGACCGAGCTGTATCTAATAAAAATCACTCTGAAGTCACAATTAAACTCCAGCGCCTTCTCATAGACAATAACCAATGTGCTAACGTCGCCTACCAAATCAATTCTTGTCGGATAACAAAACTTCAGGAAGCACAAGCTAATCAGTTAAAGCTCATGAAATTCCCACATTCCAATTCGAAATTCTTCATAACTGCTCAATAAATACACAAGACTGTTGCCCACGCCTCAGAGTTTTTTTTCTTTCTGTTAAGTGAGCAGACATGAATTGGCTTTGAAGACGCCTTTGATGTGTCTGTCTTCGGCTAGAGATGGCTTCAAAGCCAGATGTGGAGCCCCTGTCATTTTCCAGTAGTGTTAATAGTCCCATCTCATGGGGCTCGAGCGAGCTATCTCTCTTCTTCACACAGGCCACTAAATCACCAACCTATAAAACCTCGGATTAAAGTAATATGTGCACATATGTGACTTGTATAGACACATAAAAGTCGGGCTCCGAAACGTATATATAAATTGACGCTTACTTTTACCAAATCACTGTTTGCATCATAGGTTACTTAGAAGTCTATTTTAAAGACCTCGACTGCTCTCAGATGAGTTCCAGATTGAACATCACTTTTCCAAAGTGGATACTGTATATAGCATTTTGGATGGAAACCACATACTGTACCCAAGTGCATATATTCACCCAACCAAGCTGGAGTAACATGAACTTGGCAGGCACAAACACACATAAACAACTGACATGATGTATACTCAATGTCGCCATAAAAGAGAGCTTAAAACTTGGAGATGGAGGATTAAAATTTTTCTGATAAAACTTTTTATGTTTCTAGGAGGACATTTATCTTGGACTGCTCTCTCCTGCTCCGTTATATCTGAACCTTCACCTTAACTTTAACAACTCCAAATGTAGACATCATGGAAGGCTTGAGCGCGAGGATACAAACTCAGGCATAATCACTGGAAAAAGTATGCGGCTTTTGGCTTGCAGTTGTATAATGTTAGAAACAGAACCTTTAAAACATATTTGACCTTTAGAAGAGACATCAGTTTTGTTTCTGTAAATGGGAACAATAACTTAAAGGTGCCATGCAGAGTTTTTGACCACTGGGGGCGCTGTGCAGCAGTGTTTTTATGCATCTCTCTTTCACTGTTGACAAATATGCACACACTGGAGCATGCTGGTGATGCGATACACATTCCTGCCATGGTTTCACACTGTTCCTCTGACCTACAGGTGGCAGTAATGAGCTGGGAAATTCAACAACATACTAGCAAAGGCAGGAAAGAAGCAGCAGGCAAGCATGTAAGCATGGATACAAACGAACGCTGCAGGTTTCACATTTTTCAATAAACCGGCTATGCAAATGTTTTATGACGGCGGAAATGCAATTCAACACATTCATTTTCCAGGAGTTCTTCTAGACGATACAGGACAGTACTTGCTCTCATACGCTCATGTAACCTACCGTTAGGCCTAGTTTTATTGCTGTTTTTAATGATAAAGAGTTCAAGTGTCTCAAGTTCATTACAGGTGACGGCCACACCCATCACTGTTATCTGTACAATAAGGTCGTCTTTTTTTTTTTTTTTTTTTTTTTTTTTTTTTTTTTTTTTTTTTTTTTTTTTTTTTTTTTTTTTTTTTTTTTTTTTTTTTTTTTTTTTTTTTTTTTTTTTTTTTTTTTTTTTTTTTTTTTTTTTTTTTTTTTTTTTTTTTTTAAACCCCAAAAAACACATCACTGGAGGCTAACGGCACAAGAGCTGACTCACATTTAGCCTTTCACACATGGCACAAACCTAGAGAGGTGGTGGTGGTGCTAAGCTATGCTAGTTAGCATAGCTAATTGGGCTACTGTGTCACAGGGCTCCTGCAGTCTTAAGGAGCAGCACAGAGACTAGAATAGAGGGAGGTAATCTCCTCTAAGACCACAGCATCCATCTGTGAGGGCCATCTGGACACCACCTCACACACTAACACACACACACACACACAGTGTGGCCTGCAGCAACACTGGAAACTGCACAGACAAGCCATGTCCACATGGCTCTAGCCAAGCATTTGTTAACTAATGGTTCAAAGAACTGCTGCCTGTATGACTTCTGGCATCACTTGATACTGACAAACACACACCGAGTCATTCACACACCCTCACACACACACCTTCCTCTATCACTATTAAAATATTTTCCTCCAGTGTCCATTTCAGTTCAATTGCAGAATACCTCTAACATCAAAGAAGTCACATATATAGAGTTAACACTGTGAATGAAGTCCTTTGATAAATGATTGTGTGTGTGAGAGAGAGTCCTGTTTTCTTTTAGATCACTGGACTGTGGAGAAACACATGGCCCTGATCAATAATAAAACAAAGGCTGCAATCAATACAAAAACACACACCATCACACACATGAGCACAATTACACAGTCCTTTACAGTAGTGAGACCCCACTCAGAACAGATGTTAACTGTCACACCCTCACATAACATCTCATTTCATGCGAGTGTGTATTGTTTCCTCTCGTCTTCCTCTCTTCATGATCACAACAGATCTCCCCCTCTCTCCATCCATTCACACACACTCACTGTTGTCCCTCTGTACCAACCCCCACCTCGACCCTCGCTCCATCAGAATCCCCCTATCTGAGCCAGTGACACACACACACACACACACACACACACACACACACACACACACACACACATATACATACACACACACAGTCCCATGGCAGACAGATGTGGTGCTAGGCAGCACAAAGCCATGCTGAGTTGGCCTATTGAAACGTTTGTCAGGCCCCTCTGGGAGGCCAAGCAGATCACTGACCACTGAATAAATGAACACACACACACACACGCAGTCTCCCTTTGGGGTTTGACTCCAACGCACGCCGCCTCTCATGGGACTCTGCCGAAGGGGGGACAGAAGGTTGACCTCTAGGCTCTTTGCTCTTCATTTCTTTCATCTGGGCTCTTTTCAACTTCATCAGTGTCAACAGGGCTGCAAATGTTAATTTTAAATGGGCAAGACTTTCACAACACTGGGGAAGGGGCACGTTAGGTGAGCTATGGTAGAATTTAAATAGTTCTTACACTTTGCCTGTCTCTTTAATATATTTCAATTTGTGGTAGGCCACTGAGGCAATGTTGTGGATCAATAAGCAGTAGTAAGGCTTCTCAAATTTTTTAGTAAAGCATGGAATAGAGTCATGGACTACATATGTTGACATATAACTTAAAACAGTAAACTAAACAGCCATTCCAGCCCTACAGAGCAGCAGTAGGCACAGATGAGGCAGTGATATAAACATACTGAAGCACCGTGTTTTGTGTACTATGTCTGGGATGATACTTGAATATCTTTGAGCCCCCTAAGAAGCCAGGAAGAGTCCTGGTAGGGAGCTGGAGTCGATGACAAGGACAGTAAAATATTCCTCCTTATTACGACAGGAGTATGTAAACATTTTCTCTCTCTCTGTCTCTTCTTTTACTTTTAAAGCTCACAAAACAAACTAAAAGAAGTCAGTCCCATCCAGGCACCCAGAACATATGATTACTCTCTCGTACTGCAGACCCATCAAACATTAGCTCATGATCTATTTTCCATCATGTAAACACTACAACTGATGAATATAATGTGCCACATTGGCCTGCGTATTATGAAAATTATACTTAAATAAGCGGGGTTATTATTTTTGAGGACTAGACGTTTACAAGTACTGCTCTTACAAAGAGGGTGCCTTTTACATCAACAGAGCGTTGCATTATGGGATGTTTGTAGCCTTAATGTTGCTAGGCTACTGAGTTTCTTCATGTGTGTTTATATTGAGTCTGTCAGCACTAAAAGTGTTTATTTAGCTCAGTTCAACTTGCAGGAGCTTCTTATCTTCATCGCAACTGGCATCACAGGACATTGGAGATTGTGATTCCCAAGAGAAAAAAGCGTGAACACATATTACAGCCACAAGCTGCCCACTTCTATTCCCCAACAGTGGGCTGGTTGTGTGTGTGTGTGTGTGTGTGTGTGTGTGTTTGGTGTAACTGAAAGTGAGCCGTGAATAGAGAGTGGTTGGTTTTCTGTTTAATGGACATTAGAGCCTTTAAATTACAGGGTTAATGCATTGTGCTCTAACTTAGTCACAAGAATAGGAAACACACAAAACACACACACACACACCATCACCGAGATAAACACACACACCCTTGTGCACACGCACTCGAACGCGCTACACACACACACTCATCAGACGGGCCCAGCCAGCAGGACACACCCTCCTCAGGGGACCTGCCTGATCGTCTCCACCCTCTACAAAGCGAGCATAGAAATCTCTCACGAGCATGTGTGTGTGGAAGTGAGAAAGAGAGAGAGCAAAGGAGGAGTTGGGGGGTTGGTACATGAGGGGGAGGTTAACAGCACCACACCCCCGCCCACACACCTCCCATACCCCATCATTACTGTCCCAAAGCGTCCACGAGGGGACGTAAAGAGAAACAGTGCTGTCCCCTCCCTCCCTGTCCCTTTTTCCCTTCCATCCACTTCTCCACTGCCACCGCCAACCCCCACCCACGGCCCCCAGATAACACCATGCAATTAGTGGCTCCCCGCTCTCATCTCATGCGCTCCCTTTTCTTTACTTATACATTTATATCTACATCTCTCTATAACTGTGTCGTCGTCTCTCCGCGCGTCTCTTTCCGTCTGAGTTTCCAGTGGCGTATTAGAGATCAGAGCGACTACTGCCACACCCAAAACACTCTCCCACCGAGCAGCTTAGCTTTATTGTACCCTTTCTCTGACCCTCCCTTCTTCGCTATCCATCTCTCATCTTTACCCGTCTATCCATCCTCCCTTTGCTCCTTCAACAAAAACTGCTGTGACGAGCCCCCGGCGAAAGGAACAATGTAATTGTGTTAACATGCCAATGTGACCACTTCCTGTCTGGCAGAGCCCAACTTCCTGCTCCCAAGGGCATCTTCTTTTGGCTGCAAAAATACTTTTGGCTGCAAAAATACTTTTGGCATCTATGCTACAGAAGTAAATAGTTTCAAGAGCCACGGGGTGTGAACAGTCTGATTTAGGCTTGTTTAGATTTGTTTTTAATTGTTTTTAATTCAGTCAAATTGTGAAATGAGGGAAAGTGTCTAAGTGGAAACAGGAACGGCAAACTGTTCGTCACTACGAAATTGAGGTACTTGTACTTCTGGTATTTCCAGTTTATGTACTTTATACTTCTGCTCACTACATTTATCTGACAGCTATAGTTACTTATAGTTACTAGTTACTTTTGAGATTTAGGTCTTACATAAAAACACAAATGATAATCTTATATAACCCAATGCACTGCTACTGATTAAACCAGTGGTTTCCAGCCTTTTTGGCTAATGAGCCGGTACAAAAAGCAGTGTCTAGTTTGGGCTCTTTGTCACATTTCAGAAATCTACAAGTTGTCAGCAGTTCTACCAAAGACTTAAATTGTTTGAGGCTGACTGAGGTAAGACTCTCTAATGTTTCCAAAAGAAGATTAGAGAAAAGTCCAAAAGAATGAATATAAATTAATGTATCAAAACATTTTTCATAATCTTATGAGCTGCTGGAGAGTCCTGAGAATTAGTAATGTTTAGTAATAAATCAGTCACAGAGAATGCAGAAGGAGTACTTTTACTTTTGAATCTTTAAACCTGTAATAAATGATTTCTTTGGTCACTTGGGGGCAGCTGAAACAAACTGTGAACACTTTTTATTTATTGATTGATTATCACCTTTGAGTTGATGGTGAACAGTTGCTTATTTACACATCCAGCAGTTCCAGAGCAACATTATCATTTATTTAGTGTTTCTGACAACTTGATTGATGCAAGTCCAATATTCTCTCTTTTAGCTCCGTTTTTGGTCGGTTTTGTCTGGTTCTATAGCTGCTAAATGCTCCGCTGTGTTCATCAGCTAGTCAATAACTATGCCTGTCTGGTGTTTGGTGCTGAGCAGGTAGAGTACAGTGTGTTTTAAGAGCTTTTTTTAAAACTAAAAACAGCTGCCTCCTGCAGCTGAGATCGACACTATGAGAACAGTCACAGTGAACTAAAACCGTAAATGGTAGAGTAAAAGTTGTAGCCGGCTAAACAATGAGCTATAAAGCTGTATGAATCCAAGGAAAGCTGCAGATTCAGGTGATAATCCTGTATGTTCTCAATGTCATTTGATACCTCGTTATAATAAAAATACTGATTACAGCTGCTTTGAGTACACTTTGCTGATAATGCTTCTGCACTTTTGCTTAAACAGGGCTTCTGCTTGTAATGACATGTTATATTGGCACGTTTAATTAAGTAAAGGATCTCTCTCTCTCTCAAACCTCACCTCAAATGGGAATGTGAAGTGAAATAATAACACACACAGAAACACAAACTAATATACTGTGTAATTAGTGAGTGGTATTGACTATCTTCAGTGATGATTGAACACAAACATGTGCACACACACTATACTACACTATTTTCATTTATTTTCATTTAGCTGCTCCCCACAGCTGGAAAATTGCCCACGCAGCAAGAATAATGTAAATACACTGAACATCCATCATCAGGACTTATTGCTCCGTCAGTTACTCTCCAAAAAAATAATTACAGACACATACATCCTGTCTGCTGCTCACCTGTGGACGTAATGTAGCTGGTGAACCGAGTCGATGGCCAGCACCATCTCAGCCAGGTAGAACTTGGCCATCTCCTCCGGCAGCCGGTCCTCAAACTTACTGAGCAGAGTCAGCAGGTCACCGCCCACGTAGTAGTCCATCACCAGGTACTACAGAGACAGACAGACGGAAAGAAAATGAGGATTAAAGGTCAATGACAGGTGCCAGAAAAGAAATGAATAAAAGTGAAGAACAAAATAACTTCATTTAGATTAGAAGTTATCAGAATAGTGTGTATCATTGGTGTTTAATGTAGAAGACAATATAAGAAAGTCACACAAGAAAGTAAAAAATATACTCCTTTCCCCCACCCCTCACGCTCCTCTCCCTTTTTTCTCACAGTATCATTACTACAGAGGGGCACTGAGGCAGCGAGCGCCTAAACGGTTCTTAACTTTTGAGGGTTTCCCTAAAAATAGACGGCTGGACGGGCAGCGGCGGTGTATATTTTTAAAGCCTTGGGGAGTGTCCAGGGTAAAGCATTTGTTGTGAGAATGTGGGAAATGGAATGACAAGCAGTCCTGGCATCTGAACTCAGGGTCACAGGGAGAGGTCATGCTGTCAGGTTAGAGAGAGAACGCTTGCCTGCAGCAGCCAATGGAAGCGAGGAGGAGCTTGGCCCGCGGCCGCTCAGCGAGCTCCACAGTCATTCTTTTGGTCTTTTACAGAAATGTTTTTTTGGCCTTGTTACCTTCTGTTGCCCAATTTCCTACAATTCTAAGTCATGTTGTGCTTTGTGGCGAGGAGTGAATGTGCTGGTCAGCGTCTGGCAGGTCACCAGCCATCGCGCGAAGGTGGTGCTGTTTTCTATAAATGAACTGGCCAGTGAAATGGTGAAAGTGGCAGGTGGAGCTACGCGAGTACAAGACTGTGGTTGTTACTCTGGAAAGTACCAAAGTTGGAACGTGCTAAAATGTATGAAGGTGGAGTGATACATCAGATAAGTAAAAGGTTAAAAACTCCCTGTGAGAATTAAGGTTAAAATCATGGCAGGAGAATTTCTGGAAATACACTTAGGCTGGTTGGTGGAAAAAAAAAAAAAAAAAAACACTGTTTCCTGCTCATGAATACACACACAGAGGAGAAGAAAGAGAGAGTGCTATGTTACCAGATTATTGTCGTCCTGGAAGGCGTAGTGCAGGGTGGTGATCCACTGGCAGTCCCCATTTACCAACACGTCCCGCTCCTCCCGAAAACACGCCGTCTAAAGAAAGATGCAATGAAGTTTAGACTTAAAAATGTTGCACATACCGACAACAATGGGAACAACGAGAGACTGGGAGTTCAGTTTTCAGTTGTACATGTCAGAATGTGTCAAACATATGTGCCAGTTATCCATATTTAGACCAGTTACACCTACATCAGTGCCATTTGTTCATTTAATCAAATGTAATGTTGAGTGATATTCTGTGATGTAAGCATGACATCTCTGGCCCCACCTATCAGAAGGTCGGGATGTTCTACAGAGCTACACACTTGGAACTGACAAGCATTCAGTGTCCTGGATCAAGGACTCTTTAAAACACAGATGCCTGTTAATCTCACAGCTCTGTGCTGTCTGGCGGTGTTTACACTCATTACGGTAACCTTGGTGATATCGTCTTTCTGCGATAACCTGATTTGTTAACCATAATGTAAACAGGAAACCCCTTAATTAAATGAAACCTGATTAACACAGCTAGCTTTTTGCTAGAGGAACCTGATTTCCAGGCCATCTACAGTGTAACCTTAATTGGATTCTAAAAGGGTTTTAACAAGACCCAGGACATGAAAGCTGTGTTATAACAGCGGTGCAGTGTGGAAGAGGAAAGCTCATCACTTGTAGGGGAGGACCTCATGTCCAAAATAATTTACTTCAGTTCTTGGACAGTGCTTTGATGTTCTGTCTACAACAACAGTTACATACTCAGTGTCCACTGTCTACAGTACATCTGCTGCTCTACATTGTTTCCCATGTCCAGGCGTTTGCACACACACATACACACACAGCAGGGACCAGTTTTGGCCTGTGACGTATGAGGCATGAAGATTGAAGACCCAGGGGACCAACAGGAATGTCAGACTGTCAGGAAGAGGTCGATGAGAAAAACATGCAGCTCAAGCAGCAACGTGTTCTGCAAGCATTCATCAGTTCAGTCCTGATTTGAGTGTAGATAAATGAGGCTTGTGGTTTCTCTTGACATCAGACGCTTATTTTAAAAAACAAAAATCAATCATCAAATCTCATTATTATTTCCTTTCAAAGATTTCCCCCAATACTGCTGCAATGGCCCCGTATCCAAAGCCAGAAGGAGAACTGGCACACGTCAAGAAAAGCTTTGAGTGAGTGATGCTTACCTCGGCTCGCTTCAGCATCTCCCACTTGTTGAGAATCTTCATGGCGAATACCTTGTCTGTGTTTCTCACTTTTACGACTGCAACCTGCAAGAAAGACACAAGAGTTGGAGTGTTAAAAACTAAACGACAGTTTTAAATCATATGTGTGACAGCAGAGCCGGTGAAAGAATGTGAAGCATGTTAAAAACACGGATCAAAAACGGATTTAATATCTTATCCCTGACGCAAGAGGAAAAAGAACAAATGCAAGAACTGCACAATGATACTGATCATGTGTGATCATATTTCATAATTCTACAATCAGTAACAAAAATCACAAATGATGGTGCCGCTAAGTGCAAATAAAATGAGATGGCATGTTGCAGCAGATGGTTAAGTGTGCCTTGAATTTTTTATAACATCGACAAAGCACCCCCACATCATCACGTCCTTCATGCTTCATGCTGGGAACCACAAATACTCGTTCACCTTCTCTGATTAATATACATCACACAATACAATTTTAGCTATAATTTTCCTGCAATGAAAGGTTGTGTTGTAGTAGAACGACCAAAGAACACAAGAGAGATCATCTCAGCACTTCAAATCGTTACACAAGCAAAAGCATGAAACAAGATAAGATGGAGGGAGGAGGCTTGGATTGAGAAAGAGCTCTGAAACAGGATGAGGTTGAAAAAGGAAAAGGAAAAGAAAAAGACAGGAGGATTGGACAGAAGGAGGAAAAATGAGATGGGAGGAAGAAGCAGCTTAAGGAAAGAAAAGGACAGAATGCAGGAAAGAAGGGAAAGCAGAGTACACCCAAGGAGGAGATGGGAAGGAGGGGGCAGGAAGTGACCACAGATACTAAAGTGCTGACCTAAAAGGCCAACAGATGCACTCCACCTGGATTCACACACATACGCACACACACCCAGCTGGACACTTAAATATGATTCATGCTTCCTATTAGCAAAGTCCGCAGTTTGAGAGAAGGAATTTGACCACTCCTCTAATCTCTGTGTCCGATGATTTGTATGACAGTGAATGGACTGATTATAGCAGATGTGATGGTTTGGAAAGAAGTCTCTGATCGCAGATTAATGATGTGGTCTTTGCTATGAAAATCACAAACTAACCATAAAAAGTTTGTGTGTCAATAACTATCAAAACAACCCTTCATAAAATCTGCTAACTTTATCTAAATTCACAGATTCATCCTCTTTGTACATACGCAAACAACAGTACAGATTCAATAGAGGCCTTGCTTTTTGACAGGAGTGACAGTATATTTGAACTTGAACTTGACTGTTTCATTGCTTTCAGACGTTGGATAATGAGGTCCAATCTTTAAACTAAATCAACCAGTTTGAAAATTGAGGTAAATACTGGAGATCTTAACAACTTTAAGTGTTAGCCTGTCACTTATACTTACTTCCTCTTCGCCACCTTTCCACAGCTCAGCTTTTCACACTCCCATTGTGTTTCCCGTACCCTCTTGTACAGTCTTAACAACATAGCAACTGCCAACTTTCCCCTCACTGATAATTGCTGAACATTACCATGTCAAGCTTCCTCAGCTCTTGCTTCACTTTTTGCCAAAAAAGGAGCTGCACAAGCTGCTGTGACAAACCGCTGCAAGCTGCCCGCTGGAGTGCATGCAAACGTACATCCTGGCTTATTTCTTCTTTATATTTTTGTAATATTCGATCAACTCAAAAAGCAGAAGTCATTTCTTAATCTGGCCTCTTTAACAGTTACCTGAAAAATATGCATAAATAGGAAACACAAAGAATTTACACAAGTAAACAGACGGACAGAAATTTGTAAGAGCACTGCGCACACACACATGGATGAGAAGTGAAACAAACGCAGGCGCCCCATGCAACAGAGGGGTCTGCAGTCTATTAAATGAGCCGGGGAATGCTGCTAATGCAATACAATGATAACATTCCTGCAGTGTTTGGATTTCCCCTAGTGATCCCTCACCAGAGGAGAGGAGGAACGGAGGAGGACAGGGGGGGAGTGCACTGTTCTTGGCAACGTCTGGCTGTTTTTGTCCTTTTCTCCATCTCTCCTTTCTTCTCCCCACTGTTCCTTCCTTCATCTGGTCCTCCCTGTCAGGCCTGGTGTCTACTTCAGGGCCAAGGAAAGACTGAGCACAGAGTTCACTTCACTGCTTCTGTCTATATTCAGGGATAGAAGTTATGCATCGTAGGTTTTATTCTGTGTTGTATTGCCGCTGTTCACTGAGTCTTTAAATTTGGTTTCATCAGTTTGGAACAGGCATGAAGCAAACCACAGCAGTTAATCTAATTATTCAACCAGCCAAGTGCTTTACAGAGTGGCAGAGACAGACTGAAAACACACCAGCTATTTGCCAAAATGGAACTGACAGACTTAACGGCCAAGGCTATATTTATGGGCATTTGGCTGTTGACTGGTGTTTTTGAAGAGGTTTTTTGTCCCAATGTAACACGCGGTACAATAAAGTATAACACTGACTGATGGCCCATGACTGCACAAGAACTTAACGATTATATCGTGATGACGTACGTCTTAATCGAGGATAGCGGTTGGGGCAGAACCTCTAACCCTGGCTTTGGCACTGAGCACCGTTTGGCCTGCTTGTGTTGGTGAAGAGGCAACTGAGTCCTAATGGGAAGCCTTTTTCAGAGGCAAGAGGCCAGTGCACCCCGGTCCATCAGACATAGCTCCACAGCGTCACCCGCCCGCGTCATTTCTCTGCCTGCTGCTGACAATGGGAGGATGAAATCAAAACATCCTGCACTCAAACTCTCTCGCCTCCCTTTCTGACTCTCAAGTATTTTTTCTTTGTTTTCCTGTGTCTGTCTGCACACCTGGGTCTGTGTCCACCTCCGTCTCTTTTTAACTCTCTCTCCTCATATCTCAGTCACAGCTCTGTGCTCGCTTTTCTTGAAAATCTCCAAAAGTGACGACAAATAAATGATACCCTTATAAATTTTCATGAGGCCTTCCCAAAATACACATTTTCCATGTTTGCTTGGTCTGACCTCAGGTCAGACAGCTCTTATTACTGTCAACCAACCGGAATATAGGAAGACTTACTAACTTTGTGACGCCAGCAGCCATAAAGAAAAATTGCCAAATGCTTGTTGGTTTGCAACACCTCTCAGGTGCCTTAAGGTAGCATCTCTTACAAACTTGCAGAAACCTGTGTTGTCAGACTGCTGTTGTGGATATATGTCTGTATATTCAGTGCTGTTTATTCGATGATACTCCGAGACAGCTCACAAAGTTTTGAATGAATCAGAGCATGAAATAGGATGTGATACTATCTTTACAGCTCCTGTTTTGCACAGTTATTTACACAGAAAAATGTTGTAAACAAAGAAAATGAACTATAATTATGCAGTCTGCAACAAGTGCAAAAAACAGAACTAGTCTTAGGACAGTGGCGGCCAGTTGCAGACGATGGTAAACAAAAGTTGGACCACTGAGCCTCTCATTCAACCTGAGTTCTACATTTCTGTTTACTATAACTTTGGAGTATGATCCACATCACAACACACTAACAACGTATTTTATCAGATGACTAAACAGTGGATCACGATGTCTCTCAAGCTAATTGAATCTTTCTGTCACGTAAAACTCGTACTAGCACAGCTGACTTAGTGGCCTCTGTTAAAAGGCGCTGGAATGTCGCCACAATGCAGCGCCATTCATAGATCGCATCACATCCCCGAGCAAAACACACCTGAAATACACACACACACACAACTCACACACACGCACATACCAACACTCCTTTCAGGGGCACAAGCGAGCGTCCTGGTATTCTGTTGGTGGTACTGCAGCTACATGCTGGCAGGTGTGTGCCCGTATCTATCTCTATCCATCAATCTATCACTTTCTTAAGTTCTTCCCGTCTCTCTCCACCTATCAGAGCGCTTTAGAGGGAACTCAGGAATTTGCTAACTTGTTTGCACAGATGTGGATCAAGTGTTTGGAAGCGTGTGGCGTGGCTCGAGATCATCAATTCGCCGTTGAAACCCTACATTTTCTGATGATTTACTAAAAGAGGCATGTGATTGTCAAAACACTTCTGCGCCGTGGTGAAAAGTATCAGTGTGAAGGTGGAAGGTTTTCGCAGGACACTCGGATTATGTAAGAGTCTTGGCTGAAAACCACAATACCTGTCCCTCCAACATTCCCCAGCTTTGACATCATTACCTGAAACCCAGTGACAAATTTCAGCCTCCCTACAGGCACACATAAAGGCATAAAACTGAATAAACAAAAACATGTAACCCACACTGGCTGCTTTTCACTGGCACTCTAATTCATTTAGTGTCCCTGGGTGAAGTGTGAAGAAGACTTTAAACGTTTTGTTCGAGCTGCAAGTAGAGTCATGCTCATGCGGCGGACCAATACTACGCACTGCTGCTGGAATGCAGCAGAAAGTAATCCACTATCAAACACAATAACACTCTTGCCTTTTATAACTCAAGTATTAAGGTATACGGGTACAAGAGGATACAGGCAGGTATTGTCCAAAGATCAAACTGCTAAATGTCTCCCTCAAGGAAGACAGATTTTAAGATGTTTCCTGTCAAAACAGACAAGTCGACAAAAACCACACACAGCACATGATGCATCCATGAGCTCCAAACTAACCTATAACATCTGTTTCTTGTGCAAGCCAGAAAAAAAAGGGGGAAATTGCAGGTTCTTAACTTGTATGGTAATGAATTGCTGCCTGGTTAGGTTAAGTGTAAAAACAAGAGGGTACATTACCTCTCCGAAGGCTCCTCGTCCAATCACCTTAAGGATCTCGAAGTCTTCCTTGTGCAGGCGCATCTGCTTCACTTTGGAAGTGAAGGGTTTAGCTGGAGAGAGAAGGAAGACATACGTCAGGTTTACCATCAGCAAAAGGACTTTAAGCAAAGAGGACAGAGTCTATCAGGATTTCCGGCAGCATTTTATGGAGGAGATGTCCCATGGGGCCTGAAATCAAAAGCTAACATCACAAAATTTCACATTTGTAGGGCATGTGTAATATTAGGCTATTAGCAGTGGTGCTACATCACACACTTGACTTAATGAGTCATCATTTAAATATTATCAAACTACACTGATGAAGAGATGTGATGCATCAGTTACATCGCAGCTACTCAGTGCAGCACATCACATCAGGAAAGGTAGTCTGATTATCACCAGTTGGACATGTGTTAGCATCCAGTTGACATTTGCCTGAACAGTTGTATCATCAATGGCGGTGATTAGACAGGAGATGAATGTTATCATGGCCAGATGGAGGGGTTCAGGTACCCTTGTTGTGACCCATGCTCTATGGAAACATACTTGTGCTGGTCATGTGCTAACCCACTAGGGACCCACAATATTCCCAGAACTCATGAAAGGGTGATATGCCGTTCTAAATTTACTTTATCACAGTATTAGTGACCACCTGGACCTCTCTATAGCACATGACACCGGACGCAGAGAGGCTGAGTGATAAAGCCGGCTATTGTTACGCCATACTGCGGTCATGGTCCCTGGTGGGAAAAAAAGGAACTCTGGAGAGATCTGCTAAGGGTCGCCAGCATTCGCTCACAAAGCTAGACAGATTCCATCAATGGCTGACAAAGTCAGCATTTCCCTCATTTGTGGAGGGCTATTCAAGCACTTCCTGGTTTACATGATACCAGCATGCCAAGGACAACCGGGATTGGTTGCAAGTTCGCCAAGGTCAGCATACTGATTACACTGATACACTTGATTGTCTGATAACTCAACTTTTTATGTTGAAAGGTATGCTTCCAGCAAGATTAGCCTAGCTTAGCGTTATTAGCATACAAACAAGCATTCACAGACAAATCCACCTCAATGTTTAATTCTGACATACAGTAACTCTTTTGCTTAAACTAAATCTACATCTTCTATACAAACACCCTTTTTCGTTTTTGGCTGCTGCTTCTGTGAGTGTGTGCATGTGTGCGTGTGCGTGTGTGTGGGAGCTGACCACCAGCCAAGTTGACGGTCTGGACCCGTCTGCAATCCCTCACTGGCAAAACATCACGCTAAACTCATCTGGTTGTCATGACTTTACAGAACCTCTAGTGTTGAAGAAAAAGGACATTCTCCTGCTGTGAAACAAGGAACTGCCTGCTGAAATAAAACAAACAGGTCACTCATAGCTCAACAACCTCTCCTCTCAGACTCCCGACCGACTGGCCGACCGACCGACCGACTCCTGGCTCCGCAGACAGCTGGCCTGGCCTGCTATGACCACAGGGCAGAGGGAAAAACAGGAGCCGGTGCGGTGTGCCATGTCCTGGCACGCATTACAACAGACTGTGTACACAAATAAACGCACAAGCAACTCAGCCATCACACGGAGTAAGTCTGGGAACACCTGACGTGGGAAAAACGCTTGGTCATTTCATTCATTTTCCTGCAGAGCAAGTAGACCAGAAACATTAAAACTAGTGGTCGGCTAGTTGCACTTGGGTGCAATCCAGCTTCAGGCAATTGACCGGAACATCACCACAAGTCTGCAAAAATGATGACAAACAAACTAAAATGGTCTTTCGCACAAAGTGTTCTTGTGCACCCTTCCTTCGTGCATTATCGAGCAGCCCTCCAACAAAAATACAAAGTCTAGGATGGGAATGATACATGGCATGCTGACCTGCAAAGACCCGAGATTCATTGGTAGAAACAACATATCAAATCCAGCAATCAAGGCTGCAGTACAGCCGTTTGGCTGGCAAAATACAGCCACGAAATTTAATTTGCTGCACAATGTCGAACCACAAAACCCATCTCAATATATTAAGATGGCATCTCTGTGTGTGACATGTCACAAACCTGTGTGAACTCTGTGTTCGATTTGTATAATCTCGTGGTGTCTTTGATTCACAACAGGCTGATCGCAGGTATGACTTATGAGCATTTAGTCAAATGTCCCATCATTTGGCTGGGCGCTGGTGGTAATTTCCACTGCTGCACATCAGATCCTTTTCTTCTCTGTCAGAGCTCTCTGCTTTTAGCCAGCATCTCTGACCTGACATGACATGTTTGCCAGAGTCAAGATAATATCTAGCAGCTGAATCCATTTAAATTCAGATTAATTCATGTATGAAAACCGCACAATTATGCTGGAGTAGCCAACGATTAGGCAACACATTGATTTTATTTTATATGAGTTTTTCAAGGTTAAAACACAGACGCGAGATTCTCTACGGATCTGCATTTAACATCGCTTCAGAGAGAAGAGCCAGACTTTGTATTCAAAGATTTGGTCATGGACGAATTACTTAGAACTGGATTCTTACATTTTATTTCAGCTAATGTGTAAATAATGAGACTTTCACACAATTTACACGGCTGTTCATTACAACGTAGAAAGGAGAAAGTAGTAAACGCAACCAAAGTAGAAGAAAACAAACATGAGTGTTGAAATCTTCCTATTTTTCTCATAAGCATAAGTGTTTCTCGTTAATAGCCGAGCTAAGCTAACTGTAATAGAAGCTCTATACCCCTTCAGGAAGACTATATTGACCTCTTTCATTGAGGACAGCCATATCAATAAATGCTATTATCACAAAGGGGGAGGGCTCCATTATTTAGGCCTTGTGCACACAAACTATGCGGTCTCATTTGCCCCCTCCCCATCAAGACAAAGGACAATATCTGTCCTAAAGGGTTACAGTACCCGATGTGGACTAATCTACATTTTAGAGACGCATCTTTGGACATTGATGGCGCTTCTCATTCAGCTGCCATCCCCATTCAGAAGTGTTTATACTCTTCGACAACAAAAGGCCAGTGCTGCTGGGAGGACAACTAGGCCATCTCTCAGTAATCTTAATTGCCTTGCTTCGTCACCCCCGTCTTCTTCATCTACACTGATCTGACGTGGTCGGATTGGTCGCTGGTGGTTTCAAACTAAAATGTTTCTGATTCACGTTTGTTGGAGCTGACAGGGTGGCGGGCCAGAGAGGTGGAGGTGGAGGTGGTGGAGGGGAAGTGTGGGGAGGGGGCGGGGGGGGCAGAGTCGGGCAGGCTGAGAGGGAGAAAACACTGATTAGTAGCTGCATGCTGACTCAGGAGCTCCACTAAACCAGCCACATGAGAAATGTCTTTCATCTCTGAGCCAGGAGCCCACAGGCCCTGTCCACAACAAAGCGCACATACAAACATAGACACATACAAATATGTGCACACACACACAGAGTTAGACCTAATTCCCCACATCTACATCTGACATATGATTGGTGACTATGTCTTGGCTGTGGTGGAAATACTACAGCCAAAAAGATTATATAAATTGCCTTTCTGGAGAGGGAAAAAAAAATAAAAATCACTCCAATAGCAGGTGGTTTATTGAAGCACACAGCAGCTATTAACCTGTTATTCTGGCCTGTAATTTATAAATGGAATTCAATTGTGTGTATGTGTACGTGTTTTGGAAATACTAGGCCCATACGTCAGTCTGTGGGGTCAACATATAAAACACCCAGACTCAAACGAGAACTGCCTGTGCTCACTGAGCTCACCCACATTTACCCGGGGATCAACGTGTCTGTACTTTTCCTGTAGCGGAGACGGATTCATAGCGACGCACTGCGTCCCTCTTTACAACAACAGAGAGACAGAGAGAAAGAGAGAAATACCGTACAGTTTGGTCATACATCTTAACTCACTGGCAAAATATACAGGTAGATGTAAACATAGCAACTGTTGCTATGTCGAGGTGTGGTAGGAACCCCTGGCAACGCTTGGGAAGGTGACTATCCAAGCTTTAGCATGACTGGAGCTCTTTGTTTTCAGAGGGGTTTTGCAATGTGTAGGGCAAGTGAGCCAAGATTGGAAAAAGATGACATGTCAGTCACATGAATGTACTGCGTGCTTTGTGGGGAAGACATTCATCCGCAGACGCAGTACGAGTAACATAGACACGAACACACAGACACACACACAAAAAAAACATTAAAAGATACACATGACGCTTGCAAAACACACACATGTTCAGTAGAAGGCCTTAGGATGCAGTGAAACTGGAAAAACATGAGTGACGCCAGCTAATCCACATAGCCAGACTGGTTTAGCCCAAAATGCTGAGCGCTTATCAGGCCCATCTTGCTCCATACAGACGGGAGAAGTCGAGAGCCATTTCTGTGTGAAACTCTAACTACAGGCAAGTGTGTTCACTTAGCAGCCGGCCCACAAATGATATGCTCGGTGCTCACGGCCGGCCTCAGCCTGAATCTCTTGCACGCCGTGTCTCCAGGGTGTGTTCATGTGAAATTTGTCCGTATGTGTGTGTCATGAGTGTAACAAGGATTACAATGTGTTATACATGCGAGGTTTCTGTGTGTGACTCAACGCTGGGTGTAACTACATTCATGTTTTTTGGAATAAACACAACTAACCTTAACAACTTATTACTTACCTATACTAATTTTGATTACTTTAATCTTCTTCCATGTATTTTTTTAAACTATAAAAATGAAAGAGAAACCATTTCAAGTATTGCGCTGCATTGCAAGTATGCTGACTGTTATGAGAGTGTTGTGGGTGTGCTTCATGTTCTGTTCTGTTCTTTAGGGCAAAATGGCACACCCACCACTTCAGTCAATATTACAGGAAAACAAACATATACGGTCACCTGACTAATACTTTCCCACAGCAGACGTGCGTGACACCCTTCACAGGACTGAACAGTCAAAGTCCTTTAAACAGTTGAGGATTCACACGTTACGAAGCTTTAGAGAAAATTGTAGCTCTGACCTCAGAATTACTCAAGGAAGTGAACCACAGGGAATGTCTAAAAATAACCTTTTCCAACATTGTTGTGCCTCTATGCGTGTTCTATATCGTACATTAAAGAGGAATTGTTTGTGTGTGGCGTGGAGCTAATTTGTGCGTGCTACTTGTGAGTCATGCATTTCCAAGAGTCTACAAACTGCAAATATTTGTATTTTCATTTTTTGCTTTTCCCACAATAGGTGATGCAAGTTCAGCAGACAGTGAAGCAGTGAGGAAAAATGAGAAGAGAAATGAATAAATAAAGAGGGAAGCTACACAGAGCATCAGAGAAAGAGTGATGATCCATGTGGACAAAAACACAGGGACAAAGAGGCTTAAGGGAAATCCACACCCACAATGTTTTTGTGAAGTTATTTGGAGCGTCTGTCGCTCATCCAGAACAGACAGTTTCTATTTTATAAATGTACTGACTCAAACACTGAGATGAAACACAACAACACTCATCGGCGGCCATCATCATTTCTAGGGATGTCCTGGTTGAGTTGTTCTGGCCCAGATACAAAGTCTAACCTAAATGTTGATTAAATATGTATCTGTCACTGTGGGAAAAGGGCCTTCTAATTTCAGCTCACCTTATTTTCCACAAGCTACTTGATCCAAATACTCCTGATTCAAACCTATAAGAGTGATAATCACTGACAGTATAAAGAATGGACGGCGTATGTGTGACGTCACCCGTAGGTTTCTTAGGAGCTGTTTTGAAGCTAAAAATCTGTTGCTCTGGCCAAGTTTAACAGGGAGACTGTGACCCCTGAAGCTGACTAAAAATGAAAGACTGCTAGCTGAATGTGTTTGCTGATAAGAGAGGAGAATAACAGATCTGTGGTAATAAAATAAATGAATCAGTGATTACTAATGCCTGTATTCACCTTTATACAGCTCCTGTAGTCTAATTAAAAATTGTCTGTGGTTTTTGGTGTCATTTTTGGCGTTAGTCTGTCTGATATTACACAGTTTAGTCAGCCGCTGACACTTAAGGAGCTGTCTGAATTTCATGAATTACAGCATGGCAGACATTTAAAAAGGACAGAGGACAATTGTGGGATAAAAACAATGAGAGAAAAAAATACATGAGAATAGAAACAGAAGAGGGAGAAGAATGGAAAAAGCAATCAAGTTCAGCTCGTGGGAGAAAGGCGGGACTGGGCAGGACAGAGTGAACGTAAGAGAGAAGAGAGTGAGAGAAGACAGAGGAGGCAACACATACTCAGGGCCCAGTCAGCAGCTGAGCCAGTTACAGTAAGTGTCCAACCCTTACACCCGCACCGCACTCCAACCCCATCCCCAAATCCAGAGTGGGACGGAGGGACATCTGGAAGCCATAACGGGGATTATTTACAACCACAGTGAGGTAACGACACAAAAATGCTGCTCGCAGGAGAGACAGGGGAGACGAAGAGATGGAGAGGGAGAGGGAGAAAGAGAGGCTTTCCAGGACATGAAGAGGGAGAATGGCAGAGAGGAGAGGAAGAGACCCAGAGATGGCCTTTCCTTCCATCTGACTGTAGCAGGACTGCTGGAGGGGGTGAACTTATCACACTTCATAAGCAGGCTGGGAGTTTTCCTAGACTGTGTAAACCTCTGCTGAGGAAATACTCTGCGTCATAAAAAGGGACCAAATGATAGGTCTGAATAACTCTGGCCTATGATTGTGCCAGGCTCATAAATGGTCAGCCATGACTATTCCGGGTATGATTGTTTTTTTTAAAAACGTGATAGCTGATGAATACATTCAATGGGAAAAATATGAAGTCATGATGATCTAACAGCTTGCAGTTTCCTCTTAAGTCACATGATCACAGGCGCTTTTTTCTAAATGATGCTGCCAGGCAGGCAGGCTGTCTGTTACATTACCTTCTGATTCAAAATGGCTACGTATGTGACATTTCAGTGGCAGTGTCAGCAGATACCCCAAAGCAAACTGAAGCCGAGCCCACCAGCTCCTGTATCGTTTTCCTGCTGCAGCAACTTCTGCCCCAGAAGTCAGTCATCATCTCATCGTCCCTGACACAAAGTGAAATAGGTTCAGGGTTTGTACCAGTCCAAAAATTGTCTATTAAGACTGCTTAGCTGCCACATGAGGGAATTAAGTATTCATTTGCTATTTTTAGAAAAAAAACAGCAAAGTTAAAAACTGTTCCAGACCCATCATGACCTCATTTTTATAAATACAAGGCTTTGGTCTCCTAGAAATAACAGCTGCCTTATTACAAAAGTACTTCCTGGTTAACTAAAGGCCAAATACATCCGACTAAGTGAGGGCTGACTAAATAGCGCACCAAGGTCATGAAAGGAAATATTAAAGCCGTTTGATTCTAATAACCTAGTCCTTAAAAGGGAAAGTGACTCCGTGCCAGAGTGCACTTCAAAAACACAGCCCTTTAGCTGTTCAATTGCAAGTAGCTTAAAAACATCCAGTAAATTACCTAAATTACAGATGGAAATAGAACCAGGCCCCTTTATGTCACAGCCAGAGGTTCTCCCAACAGATGTGTGTGTAGGAAGGCACGACCAACCGTGATAAAAAGGTTTTTTCCATGTCTTGCTCTCTTATATGACACGTGCACAGCTGTCTCCCGACAGGCGGTGCCAAGGGGCACGACAGCACTCCGACACGAATTTGACCATATTTGATGCATGTCGGCCATCGGAGGTGGGGGTACGCCGTTAAATCATTGATAAGCACCGGAAATTCATGAAGGGTAAATAGGGAATCACTTACATAGCACGTAAACATGCCTCGGAGCATTAAATTGCATTTAATGCTAGGCTGCACACCAGCGACACCAGAATTCCCAATGCTGTCTGTCTGCAATAACCCTCCCTGCCCCCTTCACTCCACCACAGCCAACCTCAAGTTCCCCTCAATGGCGTTTTCCTTTCACTGCCATCCCTACACCCATTTCCCTCTCTTTCCATCCCTTCATCTCTTTTCCTACATTTCAACTCTCGGGGGAGCTCTCCAAATTTGATCACTTTCCTCAGCCCCTTTCCTCTCTCCCTCTCCCTCTCTCTCTCTCTCTCTCTCTCTCTCTCTCGTGAGCGTTTCTTGTTCTTGGTCTTTTCCTCCTCTGCCTCAGTCGTCTTTCTTGTCCTGTCACACTAATAAGAGGGCAGGAATGGTCAAAGGCCTTAAACTAAACAAGCTGTGCCCCACGGCATTAAACACACAAACAGGATGTTCCAAAAATATTAAGAAACCACAAACACCAAAGAAAAGGAGGGAGGCAGGGCTTGACAAAACAATAGATCAGATCTGGTGTGTGTGTGTTACAGTGCAAAGACTGCTGCAGTGAGCATACACCCATGCCGGCAACGTGAGAAAATCGGCCTTGGAGGGGCTGGGCTACATCAGTTTCTGCTGTCTGTACAGGAAGTGTTCCCACTACTTCAAAGAATTCTCCAAGCCCACACATCGACCTGTTCAACCCACATGGCAAACAAGGTGATTTACACAATTCTGTGTCAACACAGCCTCCTGATACCATCTGCAGATAGAGAGAGAGAGAATATGAAAGGAGCCTGCCAGGCCATGTTACCCGGCTCGGCAGGCTTTCCTTACTGTCTGCCACTCTGTTGGTGGTAGAAGCACCAGGTGCTGCTTTGTTCCTCTGCTGGGTATTGATAGTAACAGAACGATGGCTGCGATAAGACAGCAGGATGTCAAGAAAAGGATAGTGCTGTGCAATCAAGTCATACAGATCCTGATTTTATTCAAATATATTATAATAAGTGAATCTTTTATTCAAATATATTATAATAAGTTAATCACTTATCATAATATTCTGGTAAACAAAAACATTATGTCATATTTGGCCCTTATGTCATCATCTGGAAAATTTTTCATTTCACAGCTACATGTGTAGGTGTAGTGAGCTACATTTCCTGTTCAGCTGGAGCTGGCTGGTTGTGTAGAACAAGCGGCAACCTCTGCAACTATGAACTGAAGCCAATGCTGAAGTGCCAGAAACTGCAGTTCCTCAAACGTCCACTTGAGGCTGGCTACAGAACGAGTTCATCTCCATAAGCCCCCATGTTAAAATGTCGAACTTCACAGCAGAAATAAACATGTTTACAGCCTGGTACAAAAAGCAGTTTTGGTCTCTATAACTAATTTCCAACTTGAGGGTGTATTCATATAGTACTCACCCATTTAAGTTGTATTAATGCTTGAAGTTATGCATAATTAACAGCGTGGCCACTTTGATTGACAGGAAGGTGCGTTACAGATGCCTTGTTTAAGCATCCAGGCGTCATTCTACCCAACTCAGGTCCACCGATGGTCCATGTGTTTGCCAATTTTTAGATTAGCCGGGAGGCAGAAGAGGGTAGGACTGCCAACATGGTGGCGGCCAGAGCCACAGATTTTGAGCTTCAAAACGGCTCTTCAGAAACATGTGGGTGATGTCACAGATACGCTATCCATTCCTTACTGTCAGTGCTTTAGCCTGACCAACGTACTCTTCTCGACATAACTATACTTTTCAATGTTTTTATTGGTTGTCAAAGAAGAAAATCAAAGGAAAAGTGTTGAGCAGCTGGCTTTGTTGGGTTAAAAAAGAATGCGTGTGTTGTAAAAGATCAACTATGTTACTATGGTACATTCATTCAGCTTTGTAGATCAGGCATAAATATCAGGGGCTTTTAGTTGGCATCAGTGCAGATAGATAATCGATAGCATGTAGTATACCAACGCACTACCAAAAAAGTACTGTGTGTGAAAAGTGGACAAGACATTGTTAACCTAAATATAAAGCAGGGGAGTTCTAATGAAGTGCAGTGACACATTTAACAATGTTATAATCCATAAATGATGTGTTAGGATCTGTAAACTATTTTTGTACTTTACAATATCCAGTCAAATTTATAAGATGTGATGTTTGCCCTGACTCCATCTCCACTTTGGAAGGAGTTGCAGGCTCTGGAGGTGGCCACCTGAGAAACAGACGCTGACAGCTGTATGAATCTTCTGCTTTTACTGCCAGCAGAAACACTTGCTGCTCAATCCCAGGAACAAATGACTTTATGGCAGTCTCTGAGTGCCTTCACAGGACAGAGCTACCACATCAGCCTGAAAGGAAAAACACTACAGGGTGGTAACAAGAGCCAGAGCTAGGAATACCGGGCATGAGCTGTGGGAATGTTCAGCGACGCAGACAATACTTTCCAATACCAAGTGCATAAAAATCTAAAAAGAAAAAGTTGGCATGGTGCACATACAAGAATGTAGCCATTCTGTGGCACCTCGTCAACTTCCAGCCTCACCTTATAAATTTCGAGATCAGTCAAATTAAAGTCACTTAAACAAAGTCAGACTTTACTGCCAGTGGTGTTCCAGCACCAACATGTCACAACATCCTGACAGATAATACAGCACAAGTTTCCTACTGCCTTTTCTGGGCTCATCCTTCCTCTCATTTTTTTCCCCCCTTTGGATGTCAGCACTTGTGGAAAATGAGGGGGGTTTTGTTACTGAGCTACGGCCCTCTGAGGCTCGAATGGTACAGCCCAACACTGACATTGCACCATTTAAGGGTTTGATTCCCATAGAGACCACCCACACTATAAATGGATCTACCCAAATGAATGAAAGCATCCACTAGGCATTTATTAAGACCTTTAAAGCAATAGTGAAGTGGATGGTAATCATTAGAAAATTTAGATGGAACCACCAGAGATGGAAAGGAAAATTCAGATCTCTGGTTAAGGAGCTAGGGCAAGGTAAAAGGAGGAGAGGATGCTGAGGAAGAAGCTCACAGATGATGAAAGATGAAGAACAGAGTTTGCGAGAGGAAATAAAATAAAAGATGAGGGAGGAGTGGAAAAAGGGATATATCAGAGAACAGAGATGTCCGTGACAGTAAAACTACACTGTCTACTTACACGCATGCAACGGTAAACTATTCAACGACTGACACGCTCATACACCTCCCCCCACTGCTGTCACAGGAGAAAACAACCAGAGTACTTTACACATGACCCAGGTCTTTTCTATTCAACATTAAGATGTGTTCGGCTCCGGGCTCCCTGTGGCGATATGTGTCATGATGGAGGTAACCCAAGATCCCTTTCATTCTCTGGAAACCTGCCTAGCTAGGTGTGCTGAACATGGGGCCGACAGGAAGGACCTGAAGCTATGGGCAGCATGGAGGAGACAATGATAGACAGAAAACTGGGCCAAGACTACACGTTTTCCAGAGTGAACACTTAAATGAGCGCTGAATAATTAAAAAACAATTATCATAAATGTGACTGCGTAGTTAAAAATTGTTTTTGTAATTAAATTTGCCCTGAAGTCCCGGAGTGGTTCACCCCAATTACCCACCAATTATGCGTGACGAATCACAGGCCTGGAAAACCCAAAAACCTGACAGTAAAGTCATCGAGCGGTCAACACAAGACAAATAACACTGTCATTAGCAGTTAACGCTACTTAATTACTACTTGATGTAGCCGCCAACTCCTCCCAACTCCCAAAACCATGAGGAATGCCAATAAAATGTCTGTAGCTAACATTAGGTTTCAGTATCATCGTAGTCAGATGATTATTTTGTCCTTCAGCTGCTCCGCCTCAACTCTGTGATTTACAGAGTTTCCTGATGGACAGTAAAGTAAACTGCTGTGAACTGTAGCCGCTGTTAGCTAATGTTAGCTCAGTTTGTTAGCTGTGCTGCCCAAACTGTGAGCTCTGAGCACCATGGGGAGTGTAAGTGTTTGTACCACAGGTGCTTTGGACCACCAGGAAGAGGAGGTTTTTAGGCCTGGGGTATGGGGGAATGCTGACAGCGAGCTGAGCCTGTGAGGTGCCAGAACTTAAGATGGGCGATTAAGATGAAGAGGCAGAAGAAGACATTGACTGAGAAAGTTAAGAAGACAAAAGGACTGAGTGACTGAGCACGGGGCCGCCAGACAAGAGTAAATCTATGGACTGACTTTTAGTCGTTGGCGAGAGCTTTGTGAAATAAAAGGCTGAAAGACAGATGCCGAGCTGGGCTGACTGCTGTTGGACTAGTAAGTAATATTAGCTGGCTGCTATGTCTTGTGTTGTTGCACTTGTCTGAACTTTGGCTGTTGTCGACTGGCTAGTTTTTGATCATAATGTAATCCTTACAAATCCACGTTTTAATCCATATTTTAATTGCAAACATATAAATTTCTATGCAATGTTGCTTTAATTGCAGTCTGTCTCCATTTGTTTTTCAGTATTAGAAATAAAGTGTATAAAATGAATAAGTGATTCATAGTCATAACTTTCATGATTAAAAAAGAAATGTAAAATTCACAGCTGAAAGAACTCAAAATAAATCTGCTTTCAATCAGTGCATGGCATCGTTACAAATGCATCTCTATTGTTTTTGTATCAGATTATGACTGTGATTCTAGATGCGTATAAAATCGTCTGAGAGGCAATGACTGACAAAAAATTCATTACATAAACCAAGCTCTTCCTGGTTGTATCTGTAACAACGGTGCCACTTTTCCCATGCAGGTGGAGGCCTCTCCTGTTATACGAGAATCACGGGCAGGCTGTGAAGTTAACTGACACTGAAATCTGGAGAAAACCGCTAAATTACCATTTACTGCTCCCAAAATAAATGGAGGGGACTGAAGTGCTACAGCTATATATATATATACACAATCTATATACACATACATATACACACACAGACACACACACACACACACACTTCCTCCTCTGCTGCAGCCATGCACAACAGACACTTTCTAGGCCACAACCAGTCCCCGTCGCTGCAGAAAAGACTAGCCTGGCTACTAATTATAACTTCCAGAAGAAAGGTGTTAGTGCTGGGACTTGTAACCAAAAGCATCCTGAAAATATGCATCTGGCAACAGCTGGGCGTGTTAGGACGAGCCTCCCCTTCGGAGCAGGAGCAAGGTGCGCACGTGACCGCGATACAAAAATGAATTATATTTCAAAGTGAGGAAACAGTGGTAGTGCTAGGTTACAGAGCTGACAGGACAAGCAGAGATCGGATCATGGCAGAGCAGGGGAGGTACCATGTTGTATCAAAGAGAAACTATCCATGTTTGTACCACAAACACAGAAGATAAGCACAGAAAATGTTCTGTCTTCTGCAAATAGTCCTCTTGCTGACACAAGCACTGCAGGTAAAATGCGCTAAAAGAGCAAACAACACTACTGATATCCATTCATAAAGTGACGCAACACTACATTCATACATTTTCATTTGATTCTGTTAACTAGCCGACCAATTAAATGATCCACCCAAGAGTTAACCAGGCAGGGAAAAGTCTAGCCTTATCCATTTAGGAGCTGAGGCCCAACAGTGTAAGCTGGAGAGAACAAACAGCGGCCGTGCAGGAGCAGGCGGACACCTAGATAACAGCTACGAGACTAATGACCTCACTGATAAGCAGATTGAGTCAGTGTGGGAGGTCACAGCGGGACTGGCCCTTGTTTTGACGAGGACGTGAGACATCTAGGTGATCACACACACCGACTCTCTCGACAGACTGATAAACCACAGGCTGCACTTTGTCCACAGTGGTACGCTGGACATAATGTAGAGTGACACCAAGCTAACCAACCTATAACAACTGTACACCTGTGACTTCGACATGTGTCATATCACCTCCGCATCCTCTAATAGTCTCTTTTAATGCTAGGTCAACATCAGGAGGACAGATGGTGTGTTCATGTAGGACTGGTTCAGAAAACAGGTTTCCAGGTCCTTTCACCTAAAAGTTAGTTTATGCCTCACACAGAAATGGCTACTGTGGTGTGCACCAAATCCAACAGGGCACATGCTAACCCATAAAACATCTGAAATTATAAAACAATTCAGGAAGCACCTCCATCCAGAACTGGCTGAACAACAAGGATCTGCATTGCAATGAGCAATTCACCAGCAGCTAGCCCAAAAACAGTGTTTGTGCAATCACAGCTTAGCAACCGTAACAAAGATCAGCCTGTCAAGCTCTGGATCTTTCCACATGATGAAGTATGTAAGGGTTTGGAGTAAAAGCGATACTCTGCATCTAAAGAGTTTGGACGATTGGGCACAAAAAAGGAATGTGGCGTGCAATGAGGAAAACCTCACTGCATAGATTACTGCACTCGGCGGTGGGCGACACACTCGAGCCAATAAGTGCCCGGCTAAGCTAGTCGCCGGCCTTGGCAACATCATTATAATAATAAATGGAAGTGGCTCGTTTATGGTATTTCCTTATCAGAGGAGGACTCAGTCTGGAGGGAAACAGATTTGCACAAATATGCCGTTTTGAAAACAGATGGGAACCCAACACAGCAATTAAGGCTGAGCATCTAGCTAGAGGGGGGTTAAAGTATGTAGAGCATATGGAAAGTAATTATTAACTAATATCAGTAAACGAAGGGTTCTGGACGGAGAACTGCATTAAAATGTAATTAACTAATTATATTTAAGTTCAGTATTACAGATAATGACGTATGAGTCAATTACACAGTTTGTTAATGAAAGATATTAGAGCTATCAGTAAGGATCAGGTGCTGGTGCGAGTTGCCGCAGGGTTGTACAGAGGTGTGTGGGGGTGGGGGCGGCTGCTGGGGGTGTGTCACTTTGTGCTGAACGTAACCACTGTGAAACAATCAGGAAATAACTTTTTTATTTCGCTGATTAAACAGCTTTAATGAGGCCGGCACTCCCTCACTCTCATTCACTGTCTACGTCTCTCAACCGAAGTTCGATCTCTCACAAACCATCCGACACCCCTTTTATAGTCACAGCGGCAGATCCCGTCTGAATGTACCCTAAGGAGGAAGGGAAAAATGGGCATCTGTAATTAACCAGACAGCTGTGTGTGAAGGAAATTAAGCTATGCTAAACTGACCCTCCCTGTTGGTTACTATAAAATATGAGCAATCAATAAACAGGAAGGGAGAAAAATAAATGAAGTTCGTCTTACTCAAAATGACTCAGAGGGGAAAAGAATTAGATTTGGTGCTGATGAAATTTACCCATCAGCAGCGTGTCAAATTGTTGGGTCTGTATCATGACCTTCAGCGTGGGGAGGAAACAGTTTGAGGCAGCTGTCTATATATAGAGGTGAATAACAGAGACGCCTTGGTGGAAGACAACTGAGATGACAATAGGAGCGACCACAGGATTTCCCCCCACCAGAGACGTCTCAGGAGAGAGAGGGAGGGAGAGAGAGAGAGAGAGAGAGGGAGAGGGACGGCTGAGGATAGCGGGGCGTGGGCTAAACCAAGCACATAAAATTCACTCAGACATACAGAGGAACTTTCAAAAAAAAAAAAAAAAGCCACTTCACACAAATAGGTTGTTCACATAACCAGCCACAAACTCACTCTCGCTGTCACACACTTCCCCACAACCCACAAAAAGCCCTTTCGAAACGGATGCCACAAAACCGCTATATCACTGTCAGAACGTAACAGTGCTGAGGAGGAAACATGCTCATGAGTAAATGTGTAAACAGATTGCCAGGCGCCTCATTTTATCACCGTGAATCTACCCAGACAACACACTGATTCAGACCTGAGCTGAAGGACGATCAGATCAGTTGCATGTGAGACCCACCGGCGTGAATGACCGCCATTCAGGTGGAAGACGGATGAATGGTGCTGACAAACTGCTCTCCCCGTCGAACATTATTTGAGTCATGCGTCTCCACTATAGAGACGGGGAGGTCGGAACAGTGAGTACAAGAGACGAGCGCATATACAGCAGTGTAGATATATGGACGGGCCTTAAAATAGAACAGGTCACCGTCAAATTCGCCGCCGCAACGCAAGCCAAGGTCAATGCTGCATCAGTGTCAGCTATTGCAAGCAGCACTGAGGCAGAGGAACAAAGCGAACAACAGATAGATGAACTGACTCCAAGATGTATCTTCTTCAGCAGATCCAAGCCAACAGTGTGGGCTCCTCTAATCTGTTGAAACTATTTCAATTTGTCCTCATCACTCTCTCCCTCGTATACTCTGCCTAATTTCTCACATCTCCTCTCTCATTATCTAATTAAGACGATTGAGCAAAAATGCCATAAAACACAAGTCTGAACTCCAATGTGTTCAGAGAAGGGGTCACAAAAGAAATCAGTCCTCAAAACAGCGATCTCAAGACCCATCAGCTATCATCTGACAACAATTTAAGCTATCGGGGCAACGGCTAATCTTTCGGGGTGCAGTGGATATCCGCAAATGGATAACGGATATCCGGGTCAAAGTCCTGCAGTCCGATTAGCAACTTGATACAAAATAATGACAGGAAAGATACATTCCAGCTAATCTCTATGAACAGATATCTGCATATGAATGCAGAAAAAGCTAATAAAAAACGGAATCAGTGTCAGACAAAAGCCAATGGGTGCTGAAATTGCATTTCGGCTAATGTGTTCCACCTCCTTTGCTCTCCACACGGACCGTTTACCTGCATGCAACCAAAGCTTGCTCAAACATGATTGGTCAATACTACTCGGACTACAAACGCACACCAGAACACTTCCAAAATCTGCAGTTATATATCTGTTTATAGAGAAACAACGTCAATGTCTGATTGGCTTAATCTGTTATTAATCTAACAAAATGCATATCAATATTAACTGACACTAGTGAAACATGATGGTATCTGTATCTGATTCATAAGCTGCATCGGTGCATCACTACTGGTGAGCCGTGGGGATAAACTTCGTGCTTGCCCGTATTTTCCTGTCATCCTGGCGACAGAGTCTGCTTGTGTAACCTGTAGGCTGCTGCAGCACTCGTCTACTAGTCTTGCTAAGCAGCTAATTTAGCCACTGGAGTGTGCAGTCCTAATTTAGCCTGAATACATTCAAAGGGCAAATACCTGTCCTTTTCATTTGCCGTGAAGTTCCCTTTACGAGTATGACAACACATCAAAGCCTGTGCGTGAGTGTGTGTGTGTGGATGCAGCAGAGGAGCTTTATTAGAGATGCAGCTCAGCTCTGTGCTGTCAGGACGCTGCCGGACTGACTGCCCTGTCCGATCGCCTCTTTCATGCACGCTAACACAAAGAATACGCATGCAAACATACACCCCCCCCAAAAAAGGGCAGGTATGTGCACCCCCCACATATATGCACAATGCAACTGGTACATGCCCTGCGCAACACACACACACACACACACACACACACACACACACACACACACACACACACACACACACACACACACACACACACACAGCCTTCCCTGTCACTAGGCAAAGCTGGGATACAGCAGTTGGGGAGGGAGTGAGGGGAGTGGTGGGGGGGGGTGGAAGAGAGAGGCAGGGAAGGGAGAGGGGGGAGGGAGCAAACAGAGGAAATAAAGGAGAGCTGGAGACAGAATAAAGGAGAGGAAGAGAGAGGGATGATATTGAGACAAAGGGGTGTGCAGCATTACAGACTGCATACGAGCAATGAAGACTGAGTGACATACACCTGAACAATGACAGGAGAGATACCAGGAGCCGACAGATGGACAGATGGACGGACAGGGAGAGTGAATGGGGGGGCAGGTAGGCACTGGTGGACAAAGAGACGGACCTGGCCTCATCTAAACAGCTGCTGTTCTCCCTAACATTGCACCTCTGCTCCAAATTCCACAGGCAGCCTGGCTCTGAGGGGCTGGGGCCTGAGTCAGCGCTTTTCACTCACACAGCTGAGCCCTCTGCTCAGAGCAGCCAGGGGATGCGCCGGCTACGGCACGTGCAGAGGGACACAAAGCAGCCGTGACCAAAGGTTTCTGCATTACTTTTTCAGACTTGAAGAGCATCTGAAATGAATGCTATCGGGAGCCGTGCTAAAGCTGATGGGAAGCTACATTCAGACACAACAGAACCAGCAGAACGCTGCCCAGCAAGTACAAGCGTAAAGCAGAGACACGCAGAGGTGACTTGGACTCCCTTGACATCTCCCTGTCCTGCCACAGCTGGGCTCTTCGTGCCAAACTGCCTCTCTGCGTGTCAGAGACACATCCTGTGATAGAAACGAGCGAGGGGGAGGAGAGAAGGCACTGAAGGAGGGAAAAAAAACCAAAGCGCCAGAGAAGATCACATGCTGCAGTCTTCTTCCATGTTATTTATGAACGTGTGCCCCGACGAGGCTCCTGAGGGCTCTGGTTTTTTAGAGTAGCTAATAGGTTTTATCCTGGAGGTCGGAGACGGTGGAGGGTCAGGCAGCAGGCGCACTCCCATCCTGATAGATTTATAGAGGGAAAGAACGCAGGGCTTAACTTACATTGTGTTTTAAATTTCCAAGTCTCTTCTAGAAATCCACCTTCAACCCACCTGTTGGAGGGATTGCTATAGCAAAGAGAATCTATCCTTAATAAGAAATACTACACAAATAATGTAACAGTGTGTACACACAGTTGGATCTAGTAGAGACTGTGTGGAAGCCAAATTGTGTCAATGGCTGCTGCCCAAACAGTCTTAGATTCCCTAATCCCTAGATTTAACAGTGGTTAAACAAGAACATGTCTCCAAACTGGGGCTGTTCTGTCCTTTAACATCAAAAGTGTATCACAAAGCACACGACATGAAACACACTACTGGTGAATATGTGCGCCACACCGAGCATTTAATCATAATAGAACCGGCGGTTAACGTGAGACACAGAGATCAAGTATCATCACTCTGAGGCTTTGTGTTAGAATGAATATAAAGATTAACTGAAGAGACGTGGATTATGGGGCACTGCTGGCTTGAGCGATTTCTATGACCGTTTTTTTTTTCTTTATTGTTCTGGGTCACCATTTGAATCCACTTAAAATGCCGTAGACCCGGGCTGACTACTGTTGTCATCGTCCAAAAACAAAGGAAAAAAAAGGGCAAGCTGCAAACTAGTTGCCAGGTATAGAAGGTATTAGCATTCATTTGGACTCCACATTTGTTCATTTTACTTTACTTTTTTGCTTGCAGCTCTGGTTTGGTCTCCACCAAACCCCTGACCGCAAAACCCCGCCGGGGACGTCACAACCACAGTTCTGTTTTGGTGCGTGCTCCACGTGACTTCAAACACCACCAGACTGTGTTAACCTGTCGTCTTTCCTGGTTTATGTGCTTCTGAACATGTAAATATGCTATATAGTTAAATAGTTTCTGTTTTGGCTGTTTTTACAATCCGAAGTGTGCAATGGGTGTTACTACTCTGTTTCTCTGTCAGCTCGATCTGCTCTGTGCAGATTAACGCAGGCTGCTGGGACACTTCTGAAATGGACCACGACGCTTCCGGTGGCGTTTGAAACAAGAACGGCCGCGATTAGCTCTGCTGGCCGCGGCGTACATGCAAACGTGTTGCATCCATGCTCGGTGGAATTTAGCCTTGAGAGAACTATCTGGCTCTTTAGGCACTAAAGGCTGTATGCCATTTGGTGCTGGGCAGTGAGGTTGTTTTTTTTTTTAAACCTTTTTCACTGGAAACAGCTGCATGCAGCAGCTGGAAACACTGCTAACACTGAGCGAGTGAATCACAACATTAAAGCAATGAGTCAAAAGAGGGGAACTGCAGGGTCTGATGTTAAATTATCTGCAGGGGTCATCATTATGGACATCCAAGTAGTCCTTTAGATCCACCGTTAATAGAGTAATTGATTACTGCAACTTTAAAAGTAGATTTTCCTTTTATTCCTATAATTACTATGGATTCCATAATGTTTTATGAATGAAGAAAGGAAAGAAGAATGTCTGGTTTATGCATTTTTTCCGCTGTCAATTGAATTGGCCTCTGCTAACATGTTGCTCTGTGAGACCAGCGTGGAAGCAGTCCCCTTCACTGACACACACTCCCAATTTAGTCGAGTATGGGAAGAGACAAAACTATGCGAGCGAGCGCCTTCGCCAGTTGGCTGTGGGATCATTTTGGCTGAACGGGTGGAGGGGGCGAGCAAGCTTTTTCCCAAATTCACCCTTTGACAACATAAGAGAAAACAATGTTGCTCTGTCTGTGGTGTCGTTGGTGTGTATGTGTGTGTGTGTGTGTGTGTGTGCGTTTCGCTGGTGTAGACTTAGTTGGCAGACGAAAAGGAAGACTTGCTAATTGCTCCTCTGAGCTCAAGAGTCATTACAGGGAGAGCAGACCAGCATTTTTCCTCCAGTATGTACAGAACATGCTCACCAAGGCTGAAAAATATTAGAAGCGCCACTAAAGCCTCTTGTAATTTCCCAGAAATCAAATTTTGCTGGCTAATTCCAGCAGCTTGATACCACTAGCAATTAGTTGAGTAAAAGCACTGGTTGAGGTTGTAGTAATATGGATACAGATGATAGTGTACTAAATATAAGTCATGCTGCTTCCTAACAAGCCAGAGAAGAAAGAATGAGATGGGAGGATGAGGAAAAGTAGAAGTGAAGAAAAGAGGAATGGGAAAGACGAAGGGGGGAGGGGGTGATGAAGGCCATTTGCAGTCAGATCCCGAGGGTCCTGAAAGGCTGGCTAATGACCTGCGCTGCAGCGTGTCCTCTGGGAGACGGAGCAAGGAAGCCGACCCCTTTCCCCTGCCACTTTCTGATGACACATCATAATTATTAGCAGGCATTTCTCTGCCTACAGAGCTCCCAGACAGATTGACTAAGTGTTTTTAAAAGGCCATCTGTGAAATACCCAGATGTTGAAAATTCCACGCACAATTTCACATGTGGTACCCTGGTAAAACCAAAAAAGGTCAGGTAATCCCCAGCACTGCAGCAATTAGGACATTTTTTCTACCACAGATAGATCTATCCATTAATAAACCATACCTCACTAGTGGTCCAATTAGAACTTAAATGTTATAGAAAAAAATTGTTGAATTCTCCTCAGTTTGGGTATACCCAACAGGCTAATGTTAGCCAAATCACTGCAGTAAGTTATGTAGTTCATACACCTTGAACAGATTTTTACCACTTTATTTAAAATCTCTCTCAAGTGCTCCAACTTTAAGAAATTGCAATACTAAATTGTCCTTTTAAAGAGGTTTATGAAGTTCTGTATAACCGTATAACCATATTATGTTTAAAACAATTATTCGCTTGACTTTGCTTGAGCAGTTAATTCAAAAAGTTCCCTATGTTGTAGGTGGACCCCGACTGCTATAGATCAGTATTCCGATTTCATTGGCTGATCATTGTCTGATTTGAAAACTTTAAAAAGTACATAATGCAGAAAAGGATGTTTAGTGTGATTTAGATTTATTAATTATGTTGTGATTTTTAAGTGTAGTTATTTATAAATATTAATTCCCAGTACAGCTTCCTGTTTCGGGGCAGTGATGTCGCTTTTGGACAATAAAGTTTATTTCTTTGACAAAGATATTTTTGAGGGATCACTGCAAAAAAAGTGTGTGTTTATTTCAAGAATGCAGCCAATATATTGATACAAAAAAACAGCATCAGTCAGGCTCTAGTTTCAAGTACTTTAAATGACTCTCTGACCTTGTGTACAAAAGTGATTTATATTATTTTTCTTCCTCTGGCAGGTTTGTTTGGAATGCTGCTGGGTTCATTTAGACAAAGTGAAATGTAGAGGGCAAAAAGAGTGTTATAAAGTATCAGTGGCTGCTGACTGCTCCCTTCGGGATACTAAACTCTGGTGAGAAGTAGTGGACACCAGGAGAGGAGAGGATCTACATGGGCCCCTTCTGCTATGTCTGATCGTTTGTGTGTCCGCTCAGGACAATGGAAAAGCTGTATGTGTGTTTGTGTGTGTGAGTGTGTGTGTGTGTGTTGTGGCTGTGCGGCAGAGAGGGAGAAAATAACTCAAATGAGTGTTCAAGCAAGCAAACAGCCTGCATGAGTCTGTGAGAAAAAAGAAGAATCCAACAACAAGAACGTAAACACGTTTGTGACCTTGCACCTTTCCGACAACACCAAAATATTGGACACAAGTGAGCCACAGAGTGCACAATGACACAATGCAATACAGCTGTCCCACTTCCTCGTATGACATCATGTACCCGTCGGGTCTGGACTAGCTCACCGAGTCCTTGTGGTTCCTTCCTGTTCTCTGTGCCCGTCGTAACAACAGGACAGCCAGACAGGAAACGGCAGAACAACCAGAGGGGTAACAAGGATGTCCTGATAGAGTCTGGCACACACGGGGTTTTAAAGTCTCATATTAATATTGACATTCAGGATATTAATGATAAAGACTACTGACGCTTGCGCTGACTTGACGGACTTCCAGGATTGTTCACAGATTCATAAAATTTGTCTGAGCATCTTATTATCTTATCTCAGCAAATATTTTGGTTACTTTATGTCTTAATGGGTTTATTACAGGCTAATTTAAGAGTACCTAGTCCTGAACATAACCTGAGCACAATAAAACACCATTATTATCCACCATAGGTAGAGACTAGGGTACATTTTGCAGTTTATTACTGCATCGGTAGTATGCACAGTGTATGTGAAGCCGGAGGTTTAAAGTCCTGGCCCTGCGTACAGCCTCATTTGTTCTTGGTCGGATGAAAAGGCCTCCGAGCAGAATTTAAAACCATGTGACACAAAAATTCTTTCTTGGAAGCGACACAACTCAAATTCTTATAGGCGTAGTGGCAGCTCTTCTGTTCTGTTCAATAGCGGGAATAACAGGGAGGGACTCCAGTCTGTGAACTATGAGATAGCCTAGTTAGGCAAAACCACAATAATACATATGTGTGTGTGTGTGTGCGTCTCCACTGTGAGTAGTGTGTGAGGCATGCTGCCAATGAAAGCCTTGCAGGGTGGAGCACACATCAGCTGCAGCTGAACAGCTGGCCACTGCGGGCTAACATTGAGTCTAGATTGAGAAAAGGTCAGGCTGCCTCCCCCATGTTTGCCTACTGCGGGCTGGCATGGCTGCCCGCTTTCATTCAGCTGCGCGGCCGGTCCGTTTCCCAAAACAGGGAAGGAGAATGGGGACAAAACAAAGAGCAGGAAATGATGGGAGAAACGCAGGAAAAACAGGATATCTTTGAGAAATGAACGCGAGTGTGTCAACAGAAACATAAATTCCTGTTTCGAGAAGTGAAGAAGAAGTCCTAATACTGCACAGCACACTTACAGCGATAAATCAAGATGAAAATGTAATCAGTTCAAAAAGATATAAACTTGCTAAAATGCTGAAATATGCAGAAATGCTAACACCACCACACAAGAACCATGGATCAGCGTGACACTGAAAGATTCATAAACAGTTCCTGACTTCTCCATCTCCTTTGATATTTTCAGAAGTCAACAATACAGACACACTGAAAGAGCTGATTGCATGACAAATAAGGGAGATGGTGATCTCGGTTGGCTGGCTTCAAAGAGAAAAACTACAAGCGCAGGTCTGAACTGGTGAACTTGGTGGACGCACTAACTCCTGTGGTATATGTGAGGAGTCAGGATACAGCGTACTTTCCCGTGTTCATTTCCCCTGTGGCTGCAGGTCATGTAGGGGTCTCTATTTCAGCCGAAATGAGGTCACCAAACAAGAAGAAAAGCAAACCCAGTTCAAATGTTTGTCTTCTTCTCCGGCTCATAGATGTTCTCGGGGAAAGAAAAGGGTGCATCGCTGCACCTTTGTCACGGCTGTGCCTCTGTAGCAGGAAGGTACACAGGCCCCGGTGAGTAAGCTAAGATGATGTGTCTCTTCTGTCAGAGCATACTGTAGCTGCACAGGCAGCCTGTGAGCGGCTGACAAAGGCAGATCACTCACAAACTGAAGAGGTCTAAGGTTTCATGGGGCCCATCTTGAACCATTTCTGTAGGTAGGATTAAACTGTGTTTTGAGTATGTGTTAATGCTGTGCGAGTACGCTGTCAAGGTGTTATATCTTCAGCTAACATAACTGTCCTAATACTACGTAAGGTGTCGGCATGTGCGACAGGTGTGCTTCTTCCTTTGACCTTCTGGCTGGGTGCTCTGCCAAGACAGAGAAACCATGGGAGTGGCGACACTCCAAAACCTTTAGATGGCGGGACAAGACTTGACCTCAGTCATGCCATGGTTTTGATTGCGACATCACGAAGGTGTGGTCTGATATTTTGTGGACGTGCGTTATCACAATGCCAAAACTATGCCACAGCGAGTCATTTCATCCCTTCCCAAAAGATGGAAATCTACTCTTCAGTATTGTCCGCTACCACTACTCGAACATGTTCTTGACAAATGATAAAGCACAAGGTCGACTGTGCCACTGCATCATGGTGCAAATCACTTAAATCAATACTTTTGGAAAGTTAGATTAGAAGATTGAAGTCACTTTTATACCTGTCTGGTAAAGAACTACAAAAAAAAAACTACAGCCAAGCTAAGCTTAGCCTAGCATAATGACTGGAAACAGCTACCCTCGCTCTGTCCAGAGGCAAAAATCTGCCAACAAGCACCTTGAAAACATACTTATTAGCACGTTACATCTCATTTGTTTAATCCATATGAAAACAGAAGTGTGGCGCTAAGTGTATGTGCCTATTTCATGGCTCGTACCAAGTCTTCTGTTGGTTTCACATAACCCTCCCGTTAAAAACCTCAACTTGTTGATTTCACACATCAGTTTTGTATGGATTAAACAAACGAGGCGTAGCGGGTTAATTGGTGAACTTTAGAACTGCTGGTAGGCAGATTTTACCTTCAGACAGAGCGCTTTCCCCATTGCTTAGCTTAGCAGATACGAGGGTGGTATCGATGTTCTCATCTAACTCCCTGCAGGAAAGCGAATAAACATATGAGTGTCAAACTATTCCTTTAATCAGTCGATCTTACACTTACCCACTAGCCGTGATATGAGACCCATTGGGAGTCTTTGGTCCTGTGCTACTCAACAGAACACAAGTGTGAAACAAAGTGAAACTTTAACGTGAGCTATGACAGATGTCGGCTCTATTCGGAGTTCACACACTACATTTACAAATACTGTTGATATTCCAAATTCTCCATTGTTATGGAGTCAAAGACAGCCGACACACCAGTCCTTCTAAGTTATAAACTTGTTGCTGCCAAGCAGTGATCCAGAAGTTTCTGGACATTTTTCAAATGGTGACACTTCCAACTACTATATCTAAATCACCCATCTAGATTGAAGAAATGTCTTTATAAACACCAAAGACTACTAATGGATGTGTTATTCTTATTTCATATCTTTTACAAGCACAATAAACTGCTGCAGTCTGCCTTTTAGCCACTGATGATAGAAGCAATCGTCTGAATTTCTGTAGAAATCCTAAGACCTTGTTTCAGCTCTCCGCGTACACTCCACCAAGAGCCACAATACATGTCTTACAGCCATCTTTAATTTGTTACAGTGAATAGTATGTATGTATAAAGATGATATAATGAGGCAAGTGAAGCATCGCGGTTCGTCTGTTTGGGCAGAGTTTCCCCCGGCTGTTAACAGTGGAGGTCAATGTCTGTTAATGTCAGAAGTTCGAACAGTTTTATCAAACAGAAGTATAAACAGCAGAACACAGCGAAGGCCGCTTATGTAATGGGTGAGAGTATTGTTTGTACAGTCACCTAGTTACCTGATAAGATAAATGAATCCAGCAGTTTGATATGCCTCTCATGTCTGCACTGAGAAATCTTCAGTACAAGACAACAACTGATATTAAGACTCCCTTAGAGCTCTTCTCTCAGGACTCCCGGATTAGGATAATTAATTAATTTTGTTTACATAACTTCAAGCTTCAGCAACTGCTAAGTGAAACTCTGCAACTCAATTCAATTATTTGATATTCACTGTAGATGCTGGAGGATTGGGAACACAATCACGACACGGGATGTAGACGGGACCGTGACAGCTCGGATGCATCTGCATGTTGTGTGTCGTGTTGTGTGTTGTGTCTGGGCGAGCTCAGTCAGAAAGTTTCTTGTGTCAACACAGGGAAATTGTCAGGATGAAGTCACCACTTGGCACCCAAGCGCAGGTTCACCTCTCCTTAAATGCCAGGGTGCACGGGCATTGTTGCAAACACCCGGCACTGACGACTGGGTAAAAATAGGATGTTCTAAAAGGAAACAATCCATGTGTAATGAGTAAACACAGTCGGGGTATGGCTTTTAGTCAGGCGAAAAAGTCCCTCTTTATCCCTTTGTAGACACTCAAATCACCAAATCCAGTCACTTTAGCAGCCAGCAGAGCTCTGCTGTTTTTAGCACAGAATAGGTTGTCCAGATGGTGGCTGGTGGGGTAAACCAACTTAGCAGCCACAGCCAAAATGTACCACCATCTGACTGATTTAACTGCCATCCTGTGTGTGTTTGACACTGCCACTCTGTAATGGGCCAAACTGCTGTCTGTTTAACATTGTTTCAGAAAGAAAGAAAGAAAAAAAACAAGATGCCAGACAATATGCCAAGCTGCACTTCCTTTCCATTATACTTTTTTTTTAATGCCTGCTGTATTATTCATTTGTCTCAATCCTCATACTGCTGCACACGCACACACACACACACACACACACACACACACACACACACTTTCAGGGCTTTAAAAAAAATACAAGCAGGCCATCCAGGCAGGCATGCTCCGGCAGCTAGCAGGGCCTCTGCGCCAGATAAAAAAGGTGAGTTGTTCACATTCCTGCTTCATGCACAAACCAAACCCCCGACGTCATACACACACACACAGTACTTCTGCACAAGTGATTGAGTTGTTTGTGTGTGTGTCTGTGTGGTCCTCCTGCCTCCTGTGTGTTGTTTTTTTTCTAACCTTGCTAACTAAGAAAGTTACAAAACTACTAACCTGTCATCCAAAACTCTTTCCTGATGACAAACTAATCAAATCCAGGGTCTGACCTTTAGGGTGTGTGCGACTGTGACATCTCTATGTTGCAACGGCAACAAAAGACCATTAATCATTTTATTACAACGTCTCTCTGATAAAGAGACAGCTAGCCAAGTCATCAACAGGCTCTTACCTACACACGCCCATGAAAAAGGAAAACAAACAGGCATGCAAAGTAGTTGTGAAAACTAAAGTGAGCCAAAGAGGGATGGTGCTGTGACAGAAACTACTTTATGTAAGAGAGAATAAATGGTGGCCTGGAGGATGGGACATCTTTATGAGATCTTTCCTGGATTCAAATCAAAACTCTGAACGGGCCTGTTCAGGATCCTCCTCACTATAGTTAATGTCCTTGTGTGTATTTGGTTACTCCTCATTGTCAACTTGGTACCACCTCTTTTCTTTCTGTTTTTGGCAATAAGACATGCCTTTATGCCTGTTTTATGTCTGTTCTTGTAGCTTGGACATGCTGTCAAGGATCATTCTTTTCCAAAAACACATCAAGCTTTTAATTACATAAGAATAAAGTGGCCTTTGCTTTTAGTTTTTAGGGAGGGTTTTTTAGTGAGAAGAGAGCAGGCCAACTGAGCCCCACTACTACTATAAAAAGAATGTGATGGGGAAGGGAGGGCCACTGCACCACCAACATTATTAGCCTATCATCTTACCAAAAAAGACAAGAGGCTGAATGCACAGGCCAAACAAGAGGAAAGCATAAATATACATATGTGTATGCTGGCTTACCCCAGTCCAAAAACTCCAGGACGTTTTTCTCTCTCCTGAGCGGGGAGTTGTTGCACTCATCGTAGAGGCAGACCAGGATATCCAGCAGCGTTTCCACGCTCAGGCACTGGCCATTAGAGTGAGCTGGCCCGTCCAGGATCAGCTTCTCCAGCTTCTTCAAACGCACCTCTCCCGACATGATTATTCCGACTTTTTGGTTGTTGTTTTTTTTAACTAATGATGATGGAGGAGGTGGTGTTGGTGGGGAGGGAAATGAGCTAACACCTCCTCGGCCTGTTAGTTAGCGCAGAGGGGCCTGTAAAGAAGTTCTCTCACCTTGAATACGTCTCGAAAATAATAAAACTTTCAGTCGAGGGCACGCCGGGGCTAATTCCGCGTTAAAACAGGCCTATTCATGATCTTCCTCTGGAGATCCAGTATCTAAGAGGTGGATAAGACGTGTAGCACTTCCCCATTTTATAATACCTATCCCCACAGGGCATATACGAAAAGAAGTAGTCACAATTACAGACCCTGGCTGCCCCGGGCCGGCTGATTTTTGATGAAATCCCAACGTTAGCTGGCAGTTTTCTGGTCTTCCCCCGTGTGGGAGATGGGGGAAAAATCGAGTCGATGCCGTTCAATAGATCCCCCTGAGATGTTGTGGCAGATATTTGGGATTCTCCATTCTTGCAGCAACCCAAAAAATGCAAGGCAGATCTGCAATGCTACAAAGCCCCAGCGCCCCTCCTCTGCTCCAGGAATGGAAGGGCGACACAGGCTTAGTTAGCAGCCTGCTAGGTTAGCTATTTAGCTAGCCAGCGAGCTAACGTTAACGTTACTTTTCTCCGTTCCTAAACGCCATCGTTGCCCCGTTTTCCCCCGAGGAGTTGACATACAATATGCACAGTGTTGAACTGAATTTGACCCCGTTCGACAATATGCTTATTTTTTTTTCATCCAACTGGAAAATATTCCCTTGTTTTCTCAACTCAGTGCTGCCAGAAAATGTTCTTTAAATCCCATTCTCCGTCCAGAAACCAAATGTCTCTTTTAGTTTCTTCACAGTTCAAAAACGACGGTTAGTTCAAAGACTTCCACAACAGCTCGTTAAGTTAGCCGTCAGAGAAAAATGCGGGTCCTTCTTGAAGGTTACAGAGGAGCTCGTTTCACGTCAAGAGGAAAGCTGTAGTCTAGTCTTTCTTATTCCAAATACGGGACACTGCCTAAATTCCCCCTGTCCTTTCCTTTGACTTGCCTGCCTCCCCCGCCGGTCGGTCGCTTCTCGCCGTCTTTGCACAGTCAAGCTACCAGCAGCCTGCTACCAGAGACTCACGGTGGGAAAGATGAGCGAGTAGACAGCTCTGTCCGTAACGTCGCGCTGGATTCTGGGAAGCAGGGCTCGGGATATGGGATAAAAATGGACGCTTAGCTCGCGACGCTGCTTGTACGCACTAAAACACAACTTATAAACCCACCTTACACACTTTACCTCTACCTTACACGACGGATAGTGACTCCGCTACAATACGACACGTTTTAACACCGTAATTTGTGTGATTTTAACAAGAAATGTCAACGTTTTCCAACTTTCGCGCATGCGCAGAGCAGCGAATCCTCAAGTCAGCCATCTTTGCTGTGCCATAGCGCGACAACGTCGCTTTCCTTTACAACCAGCAGCCTATCTCCTTGCGTCATAGCATCTCTGTTTGCTGCTGCTGCTGCTGCTGCAGGCAAAATCCCAGATCATCATCATGGCGCCCGTCACAGCATCTGCTGTGCGGAAGGGGGTGGGGGTGGTGATGGTGGGGGCTGTCAATATTGTGAATGGAAACTGCAGGCTGTCTGTCAGTCTGCTGGTGACGTGGTGCGGAGAGGACACATTTTCTTCAGGCTGGAATAACACCGACTGCTGTCCCTTTAACTGGCTGCAAGACACTTGGTTTTTATTGAGGTATACCTACGCAATGATGTGGTCTGCGTCAGTGTAACCCGTGCGTGAGACCTGATGGCTGTTGCAGTGGGTCACATTCACGCAATACATGACATAGCACATGTCATAGTTTGCGCATGTGTGTGTTGCACTGATCCAAATGCTTAAACCTAACAAAATCAGACATTTTATGGGAGTTTATGGCATGAAAGTTGTGTATTTATATCAGAATAGTACTAGATTATATGTGTGCACCTAATCACAACCATATGTGGCTTTTGACTGTGGCTTATGCACCCCAAAAACATAAGTTACATTTGGAAATAATGTGACATAAATGCAGTTGTGATACTTTGACTGCTTTTCAAGGTGTGTCAAGCTCGTCCCGGATTCTCTGCCTCTTGGACTGTTCTCACGGGCCAATAGGAGCTTAATGCTGAGAGCAAACTCTCTAAGATAAACAGCCTTGTAGGTTAGGGTTGGATTTCCTGATGAGCCTGGCAGGCTGAGTGAGTGAGTCAGATCTTTTCACATGCACAGATCCCTAAATGAGAATTAAGCACAGATCAATACAGGAGGTAAACCACACAGAGAGGTTTCAGTGACTCAAAGTATCTGCAAGTGGTTACTCATTTGTGTGCTATAATAAACCTGTTGGAGTGGCCATCATGCTCATATTGCTGGCTGACAATATATTGTATGAAAACAATAACAGTCATGTCTTAAATGTCATCACATAAATCATGAAAGCATTGAGCAAGAAGTGATAATTTACAGTATCACCCACTGTCACACATGAAGGGTCTCATCGTTTTGAAGCGAGGTGCTTATCACTATTCAAAGTACATCTATTAATGATTAACGGCCTACATGGCAACTGGATCATAGGGGGTAGGGAGACAGATAGAGAAGCTTTGTGTGTGCCACCACACTCGCAAACATAACATAATACACTTCTATATTTCAGCACATATTCAAATGAACTTCTTGCTGCAGTGCCAGGCATGGGAGAAGAAAGGCACAAAGAAGCACTGTGATGAAATGAGCACAAGCTCAGCGTGCAAGATGTGTCCAATAAAACAGATTTCGATGGTGACCAAGTGTAATTTGAAGCATACTGCTTTTGGCATGACTCTTTATCAGAACCAGCCTCACAACAGTGTATATGTTCTACAATTTGTAACCACTCTGAGATGATTGATTGTCTTTGGGTTTTTTTTTATGGAAATACATTCTGCGTACGAGCAACAGTATATAAGAACAATACTGGAGGAGGAGGAGAAAACCTCCTTTGCTCTCTCCCTGTCTTTCACAACATTTATGGCTCTCTCCCATGTGTGTGGCACTGCAGAACCAGGTCACCTCATTAAAGGGAAAACACGCTCTAAAACTGTTTGAATAATGAATTTGAATAAGGTGGGTTTATTATTAATATTATTATATTCATTTGAGTGTGTCCTTTTTGTTTAACTATTTGGGTATTTTTGTTACATTTGCAAAGTACCTGACAAACAGCATTTGATGTATCATTGTTTCTGTAACATTCCCCTTTGATATTGATGTGCATTTTAATTCAGTTTTCATTGTGCACTACTTGAACTGTTAATTGTTTGTCACTGTAAATGAGTAGTTAACCACACACATTATCACAGAGCTCATCATTAGCTTATTGGTGCATGTACTGTGTATATCATGGGCTTGTTTTTAAAAAGGTTTGACCTGACAAAGAGATCAAAACATTATCATGGCAGGAAATATTACAGTAATAATAATAGTCACTAATAAAAGCACACTATAACACTATTCACTGGGATACAATAGCCTATTTTGACTGACAGCAGGAAGTCATACATAAAACAAACTAGTCAGTATGTAACATTTACATAAACAAACATGAACTATATTTATAATGTTACGTCATTCAAACACAGAGAGTGTGTTTAAATTAAGATAGAATAATATAATAATAACAGTAAACACAAATAATAAAATAAAACACAAATAAACAAAAAAATTGAGCATAAATATAATTAAAGGTGCAGTAATTCCAAAAGGTGCGGTAGAAAAATGAATCAACCAATAGCCAGCAAGTGCAAACTGATGACGTAATTTAGTGCTTTGAAGATATTTGCCTGTTTTATAATATTGTGACTTCACTGTCCCATAATGCACAGTATAGATGCTGTTTAGAGTGGATGTTCTCTTTAAAGCTGCTTGTAGTGTAACCACAGCGCCCTCTGCTGTACTCATTGTCTTAGTGCAACAGTAAAACTGGGGTATTTCTCCTGAAAGCTGTCATGTAAGGCCTAAATGTTTTGAGTTTTAGTCACTGTTATACATTCATACTTTTTGCAGATTGCAGAATATTATTGTTCAGTAAATCCGCAGCAACAATCATCCATCACATTTTATAAAACTGTCTGTTTTTTGAGATTTTATTGGATTGATCAGGTTCATTATGAGTATCCTACACACCAAAAGTCTCCCCCTATGTCAGTTAATTAAAAGTTAAAATATATATATATTTATTGTTAGACCTATCTAATCATGTCTGATCCTATTTGGTTAAGTCTACGCCGGGATTAAACCCTCTGTCTCTGCGCTGATTGAGCCGTCATTAGTTGTGTGAAATGCAATTAGACTGCCCTGTACTTTGTCTACACATGGAGGCCGTTGAGCAATAATTGTATTGTCCTTGCACAGGTCTAGCACTTTTCCCTCTGACAGACTGATCAATGATTATTGGCAGCCGGCTCGATGGATTGACGCAGACTTTGACGTCTGCAGATGCAGTTTTTTAGGAATAAAAGGTTTGTATGGGCCATTAAGGTGCAAACTTTCCCCAAATATTTGATATTAAGATAAAGCAGGCAGTAGTAGATCAGGAAGCTGGTGACAATAGAGCCATGTCAATAATGAGGAATTTACACTGACCACCAACACAAGTTCAATATTGACTCTTGGGAGCAGGCAGCTGCTCCGCCTTGTTCCCAGGGAGACTCCAGATGAGATGCTGATACATAAAACGCTCAAAGAACACAGAAAACAACCAAACTGCAGCCTGCTCTTCCTCCTGAGGGGCTCTCTGTAATATTTCTTTCATACAAGCATTTCAACTGCCTTTCAACTTGCCTTCTACAAACAGCAGTTTTTGCAAGCAAAGGGGATTTCATGTTTCACAAATGGAAGGGAATGACCTATAAATTGGACTGCTTTTGAATGCAAATGTCTGGATGTTAATTAACACCTGTGTTGTTGATTGTGGGAGCTTGTTGGCCTTTGATTGAAAAGAAATGGCACCTTGTAGCATCAGATGTAGCTTTGAACTAGGCAACTTGTCTTTGATTGGCATGGGAAGGAAGAAAGACTGAGAAATATCACACAAAGGCCATCTTAATTTCCCGAATTAGGGGTTGTTAATGTGAGGGGAGTGAGGATACCAAAGGTCTATGCAGTTTAGGCTCTGGACAACAGGCACTTAGACTTGGTCTTTGGCTGGACTGGACAATTGATGTGATCTGAATTTACATGTCTGCACCGCTGATACTGACATCGGGCAGTCTGATAGATCAATTTGGACCTTACCTGTAGGCTTTGAGGGAGATGACTGTGTTGTTTTCTATTCATATACTCATACATCATATATTTATGGAGATTAATCTTGCCTTTTTTCATCTGTCAGTATTTGAAAAACACAGATTCAGAGCTGAAAGACATTACTTAACTGTGTGCAACACTGGCATTATACACTGATTGATGCGCGTTATTTTTAGTTTTTTGTGCACATTCATGATGTTTTCTATATGAATTTTATAAGATATATGGTTTTATTCTTTTTTGTAGTGTCCCCTTTTAACATATGACCAAGAATAACAGATGCAAAATTCGGCTTTTAGGCTCAGTTACAGTATTTTCTCTGTTGATCGACGCTTAATTAATGAGCTCTGTCCCAATCAAATAAACGAATAAAATGACAGATGATTAAAGTTTTTTTCAGTGCTCATTTTGTAAGAACAGAATAAACATTTTCAAATGTTAAAAGTCACAATTTATGAATGAATACTATTATATATGAAACCATTGATTATATATATGCACAACTGCAAAATGCCATTGTAAATAAAACTTCAGTCATATAAGTTGCAAGAGAAAATCTTGTATTTGCTATTGAAATTGTATTTAAAACACAAAAGCAACAGCACCAAGATCATAATGATCTAGTTATTATAACGCTAATAATTGATTAATCTGAACTCTTACACATAATTACCTTCACACACATGTTGGATTTTTAAAAAAATATATTTTTTCATTACATATTTCCATATTCCATCCTGTGACTGTGCTGTGCGTGGATCGTGTCATGTAGTATCAAATCTGCAGCACTAATTAATAATTTGTCTTGTTAGTGAGCGGCAGGCACTAGCTGGAGTGAGCAGGTCTGGCAGTCATCTGTCATTTGCTCTTCCTGTGTGCCCCTTCAGTCTGTCTGACATCTCTAAGCAAACACCAGCCAATACACAACCGCAGGCAGGGCCTTCTGGGCAGCCAGTGAGAGCAGCCCTCTTCTAATGTTTGTGTGACAAAAAAGGCAAGGCAAATCCTCGCAATGGAATCAGATAATCACCAACCTGTGAAGAGCCTGCCCCAATCCACATCCACGCCGGCCCCCCGGCCCCTGGATTAACTGTCTGTTTGGCTAATAATTTTAATCTGCTGGAGAGGGCCAAGAATGGGTGACAGGGCTCGGAATAAACATCTAATCCTCTAGTCCCCCCCCACACTCCCTCCCTCGGAGCTCTGCACTACTTCCTCCTCGACCCCCTGTTATACACTTGTACCAAAATGAACAGATTGGAGCGCCTGCTGAGTTTTTAGTCGTGATCTTGGTCCACCTTTTTGTTGGACAAAATTGCTTTCCAGACAAAAATGAGCCCGCTGTGTGACAGACTGTTGCCAGACTGCCCCGGCCTGACATCGTCCAGTGGAATGTACACGACAGAGTGTGGGGTGTGTGTAGACAAGGGTGCTACAGAAAGAGAGGGCACTTCAGGTTCACAGGGTCAAGAGATGTCTGTCTGGGACGCATGTGTAGCAGCAGAGAAAACACTTCAGACTGGACTGGCCAGACATCAGGTTTTTTTAATCTGGAGAAATTACATATTTTTATTGAATTTGTGAAATAAACACTAAGAATAAGTTACATAAAAACACTGTTTAGATGCGTTTAGGCTTAATCTCTCATTGGTAATGACCAAACTAACTGTTAATTAGACGGATGTGTGGTTTTGAATCCTTGTGGTCAATTATATTTTGTGTTGACATTCAATATTTTAAATATTCTGCCAAATAAATTAGGATATTTTGTGTTTCTCCTCAGAATTTTCTTAACTTTAGGCTAGAAAAGCCCCTTCACAACCCTCATGATACCTATTTAAACTTTGTGATACACTTGCCTTGCATTAAATATAGTTGAATAAATATATAAATGCATAAAATGCACAAACAATTTGTAATTTGTCTGATTTTCAACAATTTCTTCCACATTTATTTACACATTAAAGAGCACATTTTAGATCCACTGACATCAAACATAGTTTTAGTGGAAATTACACCTCCACAATACTGATGGCACTCGAGTCTAATTGTTGCTGTTTGAAGTATGGTCACTTAGATATCCTGTTTAGGATGGGGCTGTATTGTCGCACCTTTGTTCTGATAAGGGTCCCTGCCCCCATTGACAAAGTGCGAACGACTGGGAGGGCCGCAACAATATAAGGGGGCCAGGGGAGTGTCAGAGGCACACTGTCTATCTCTGGTTGACTTGTGCTACCGTGCTGCTCTTTATCACACTGAAGTTTTGACTCATGGATTTCCTCCGCGCTTGTGTCCTGTGCGCCGCTCTCCTCGGTCTCTCCAAGGCTTTTACGCATCAGGATATGAAAGACGCGCTCCTGCAAAAACTTGGGTTGGATGAAGTTCCTAAAATCCATAAGAGGGATTTGGAGAATCTGGTTATTCCGGCGCATATCAGAAACAAATACCTGTCCATGCTGAAGATGCACCACAGCAGGAGACGCAGATCTCTGCCCAGCCTGGCGGGCATCCTGAGGGGAATCCCTGGTAATGCAGGTAAGGACACGCTCCCATTTCTGAAATATGTAATATGTAATTTGTATGAATTCATATGAAAATAGCTTTGACAGTAGTACCAATTAAAGTAAACAGTTACTTACGTGCGTAATTGTGACACTTGGTGCGACTATTTTACGCACGATTCCATTTACAAAACACAAACAAAGCATCGCATTAAACGTTTGCAATCCTTCTATTTTAGATATTTCCGGGGAGTATGTGTATTCTGACACCACTCGGCATCGCATGGTGTTCGACATGGAGGCGAGGATTCCGGATAACAGCGAGGTGACCATGGCGGAGCTGAAGCTCTACCAGCGGGCTTCCTATCACAAACGCTTCGCGGTGGAGAGGAAGAGCCACCGGCCCGTCAACAACGCCCGGGTCAGCATATACTGGGTGGATGTTCTACCAAACGGATCCAACCGGACATCGCTGGTAGATTCACGGTAAGGGATCACTCTCTCACGGTGACAAGTAACTGTAGAGCAGAGAGCTTGAGAGGCGACGTCATCTTAACCATAATTCAATCTCCTTTTAATTAATTGCCCCCTTCTCTCTCATGTTCACAGGTTGATCCCCATTCACGAGACAGGCTGGAAGAGCTTTGATGTGACCCAGGCCGTGCACTATTGGTCCAAGACCCAGCAGAAGACACCTATGCACCTGGAGGTGTGGATCGAGGGCGAGAGACCTGGCAGCTACGCGGCAGAGATGGCCAAGAGTGTGCGCTTTACCACCCAGGAGCAGACGGACAACACCTTGGGAAAGCCCGAGCTCATCCTCTACACACTCAACCTCGAAGAATACGGGTAAGGGCGCGAGCTTTTGATATACAGGATATTGTATCAGTGTGACAATTAGCCCATCTCCTCTTTTTAAAAAAAAACAAACAAAAAAACATTTGCATTCATTAGTAGATTTGTAGAAGTGTGATACAGGGGCGTCAGTTTACTCATTCTCATGGTTTGGAGAATTGTTGCAGCAAAGTTCAGGTGTTTTTTGACATATTAGTGTTTAATAGTTCCGATCCTATGTGATGTTTCACAGTTATTGCCTCTAAATAGATTTAATTATGTAGATTAGCCTACAAGAAACAATACATATCATTACTGGAGACATTTAAGCAGGGGTGTAGCTAAGAGATTCTAGGCCCTTTCTTGGGGCCCTTTTGTCACAGCACTCATCTAACTTCCACCATCCTTTCATTTCCTCAGTTCTCGTGGCGACTGCGATGTCAACCACAACAAAGACACCTGCTGCAGGGAGAAGTACTTCATCAACTTCCGCGCCCTCACCTGGACACAGTACTGGATCATCGAGCCAGCGGGCTACCAGGCGTTCAGGTGCACCGGAGGATGCAAGCAACCCAAGCGCAACTACGGCTATGGGGAGAGGCGGTGCACGGTGTCTGAGAGCGCCCCGTTGCCCATCATGTATCTGGTGAAGAAGGGGGACTACACTGAGATAGAAGTGGCTGAATTCCCCAATATGATCGTAGAGAGGTGTGCCTGCACGATGGACAACGTCTCCATAGTATGAAGTCAGCTTTTCTTCATGGGGGTGTTGATGTATTTAATGGTTTTAAACAACACGTCTAGTACTTTCTATTTAAACGGACATTTATTGGGAGTTTCACACACACACACAGCAGGCAGTCCGGCTGCCATTAAACTCCTTCCACAAGCACTTTTATATATTTTGTACATTTTTGTAAAAAGATCTTTTTTTTTTATTCGAATTTGTGTGAGTTGTGTCGAATCTGAAGCGATCATTCAAATTCTGTCTGATGTATTATATTTTCAAGCTGTACATAATATGGATGAGTTTATGTTTGGAAAATAAAATATTTTGTTTCACTTTAAAAAAAAAAAAAGAAGTCTTCCTCCTCTTCCCTGCTGTTGAGTCGAGCTGCGTCTGTCCTGCTCCATTCACATTCATGATCGCATTCACATGCAGTTACATACAGCTGCCTCCTCCTCTTTCACCTCTGTATTTACACTTATAGGAAATTGTAGAGCAGAGCAAATAATTTGCCTAATGACTTATAACATTTGTTACCCAGAGGGCACCCTGTTGTTGACAATGACAGTCAAGCCTACTTGTAATGCTTTATTTACAGTGGGAAGCAGCTACATGGCCACATACAGAGAAACATGAAGTCAATTCACATTAATGTGTGTTTACATCAGACTTAGACCGGGCCAAACGTTGGTAATCAGGGCCAATACCTAATGCGCTGTTTGCTGTCTGAGTGGGGGGTCTTGTCATTCGCTAATATACCGCTGATGGAGGTAAACATGGTGCTCTGACAAAGACAAGCAGCTGTCTGTCTGTCTGGGAGGGAAGTGGATTCCCAACATGCACCTCCAACAAAACACCAGGAAACAAGGAACAAGAAGAAACACAGGTGGTGCCGGAAAGACTGAATGTCATACATATTCTGCTACTCTCTGAAATGTGTTCACCTCCCTTGAAAGTTTTCATGTTGTATTGTTTTCCAGCTTTAAAGTTGATTCAGTTTGTCTTTTAGAAATCACTGTCAATGGAGTTTGTATAAATACACCTGCATTTGTGAACACACCTGCATCTGGATGGCCCAGCAACATATAAAGACAACAGAGCACAGATAGATTTAACATGTCCAGTTGTTGGTAGTGTTGGAGAGGAGGTACTCTCTGAAGAGCTGGGTCTTCAGGAGGTTTTTAAAGGTAGAGAGGGACGTTCCTGATCTGGTAGGAACTGGTAGCATGTTACACCAACGGGGAACAACAGATGAGAAGAGTCTGGATTGCCTTGAATGAACGGGTGGCAAAGCCAGGCAACGTTCATTGGAGGAATGCAATGGTTAGTTAGATAGTTAGTTAGATAGTTAGTTAGATAGATAGATAGATAGATAGATAGATAGATAGATAGATAGATAGATAGATAGATAGATAGATAGATAGATAGATAGATAGATAGATAGATAGATAGATAGATAGATAGAACAGGCACACACTATATGCAGATATGAGGTAAAAATGGCAACACAGTATAAAAATGGCTGTGAAGAACATTTCCTAGCGACTGAACATCCCCTGGAGTTCAGTTAAATCAGCCATAAAGAAATGGGAAGACTTCATAGCTGTAAATCTGCCTAGAGCAGGCTGTCCTCAGAAACTGAGACATGATGGCTGTGAAGGAGTTTCGAGCTTCAGAGGCTGAGATTGGAGAGACTGTGCAGACAACACAGTCAAAGTCACTGTTAAGCCAGTTTGAAGCCACGCTAGCAGCATGCAGAGACAAGATTTGAACCCTATGTGACAAACTTGTAGTGTTACCGTACATCCTGTAAAACCTGTAAATCCTGTAAATTGGAATTCTAAATTGCGTGAAATGTTCTGGAAGTAGTCATAGGAGGCCCAGAATAGTTCCTGGAAACTTGTTGGTTTTATCATTTCGACTTAAAAAATGGAAATGTTTTTCATTGTCTGTTACAATGTGGAACTGCTCTATTACTAGGTTTTAGGTAATTTGAGGGTGACGTTTATCCAAGGGGAATCTATGGATTGACCTGGTCCATATAAGATTGATATGTAGTTCAAGTTCTAGGTCCTGAGCTATAACCCAGCATGATACATACCTGACCCACAACATGCCTGACATACAGCCCAGTTAAGGTGAATGTTTGGTAATTTCCGGTGGCCCAGATATGTCCCATACTATGCAAGATATGGCCCATGGGTGAGCATAAGATATGGCCCTGATCTGGCACACATCTGGCCCATAAGATGCCTGACATTTGGCCTATTTAAGTTAAAGCTGTGGTTAATTCCTTTGGCCCCCACTTGACCCAGACCTGGCCCACACCATGCCAGACATAAGGCCTATATAAAATGAGTTAATGGTAAATTTATTTGGCCCAGATATGGTCCACATCACGCCTGATATCTAGCCCATATGAGGTGGACCTATGGCTAAGGTGAGGCAGCAAGGTAATGTGTCAATGCTGTCATTCAAGGCCTTAAGAGAACTTCAGATGTGGGCTAAATTACTGAGAATAATCTACTGCTATCTGGGTTTACTTAGATACAATGGTGCTTTGAGCTAACTGCTAACATCAGCATGCTAACAGAATCACAATAACAAATCGTGTAATGTTCACCATCTTAGTTTACTGTGTTAGCATGCTAACACTGTCAAAATAGCACTAAAAACAAGGTTCAGCTGAGGCTGATGGGTCATATTTAGTCATAAACCAAATCAGTTTTAGACTGATGGTGCTAGATCAAAGTTATTACAATTCATCCTCTGGCGGCCATGATCGTGAGAATTACTCTGTAGCAAGTTTCTTGACACTCAAATGTACAATAGTCAAGATATTTCACTCTGAACCACAAACGTGAACCTCATGGTGATCTATAGGAAAGGTCAGGGGATGGCAAAAATCAGTAGAGTTCATTCTCCGGGGACTATGAATACCTCCACCAAATAGTTGTTGAAATATTCTGGACCAATATATATGGTATAATCATAAATATACCATCCCAACAAAGCATCGTGTTGTGGGAATACTTGTCTGCAGCATGCCCTGAAAACCCGGCAGGGACACCATCATCCCCAATGTTGAGACTCAGACTTCTTCTCCAAGCAGTAAATGTGAAGGTCTCCTAGTTGACTTCCTAACCGTAGCACTTCTCTTCAAATAAAAGGTGTCCATGAGAGGCAGTAACTCGTGGCGTCAAATCTAATGTATTAAACCCAACAAAGAACTTGTTGGAATAAATTCTTTGATGCAAGTCAACTCCTTGTACGTCCAGGATACAATTGGTGGGGCGACCTCATAGCCATAGATAAGGACAACTTGCAATTTAAAAACAATGTTAAAGTTTTTGAGTGTTTGAGTCAAATTTGTGGATCATACAATTACAGTCACGGGTGCTGCTAAATACCTGCAAACAAGTATTTCGTAATTAGTTGCACTAAATCTAATCACTTGGTAGATATCTGCATCGTTTTTCTGTTGAAAGTCATTAAATCTACTCTGATTCGACACTTGTTATACACTTCGACAAACCACAGAGTCACTGTATACCAGCTTCTTTAACTTTAATAGAATTGAGACAAATTAAAAAAGAAAATACAATCCCAAATTTTTAAACACAAATATCAAAAACTGTCAGATAGAAAAGACAACATATCTCCAAAAGTCTCAAAGCTTTTGCATTGTTGGTTTAATCATAAAAGACCTGATATACAACCTGCAACATAAAGCGATAAAAATATAGTGTCTGTTGTATTATAGATTATACTGTAAACTCAAAAGCTTGCATTCTGCTAGATTTATGTATCCAGTACAATAAAACAGGAGGCCACAAACTCTCCAAACATTTAAATATAGTTTGACAATTCATCACACAGCAGTACTCGGGCAAACTAACACTTTCTTAATCACAATACAGTTATTACTCAAAGTCAATTAATTCATGGACATTCGTGCATGGTTGAAATAGTGGTGAAGTATTTACATGTTTATTAAACATCAACACGGGCAGGTAAAAAAGAAAAGCAATGGACACACACGACCACATTTTGTCTGATCTGTTAAATGGTTTTTATCTTCCAGCTCTGATGATGTTCTGTTGAAACTCAAGCTGGGTGTCCTCTGCCAGCACAACCTGGTGGTGGTGGTAGTTGTGGGGGACACATTATGAGCAGTTGGATGAAGAGCTGCCATTATTGCCGGGCCACACAGTCACCAACATGAGCTCTGGAGTGTTTCCAAACACAACAACGCCTTTAGAGTTGACAAAAAGTTACTCTCTGCTTCGGTCTGAGGTCTTCATGAACTTTTGGTGTTAATAGATGTGTTGTGATACTGTGTAGCCCTTTAGGTCTGCTGGTGAAAATGAGTTAACCCTGCCTGCTTTCAATGATGTTTGTGCTGAACTAGCATCACCAGAAATTTGTTCAAAATTGAAATAGTGGCGTCAGTATAAATTTTTAAAAAAAGCAAAATGATGGTTCTGTAATTAGACTGATCAGTGCTGTTTTTCAGAAGTCTACTGCACTACAAAGGAACCGTTTATAAAGACAATCTAGGAACCACACTTCCTCCTGAGAATCAAGCGTAGTCAGTGCCCTAATTTTAAATAAATTAAAAGACTTACAAAGGCATAATGTACTACTAAAAATGGCTTACTTATATCCTTAAAATGGCTTGGCCAAAATACTTTCTCAAAGCATGTTCGTTAGAGTAGCTAAAAGGATTGGAAATGACGTATCAAAGACAGGACACTTGAAGGGAATACTTCACTAATGAGGCGTAAACTGGGCTTGTAGTGGCGCTGATGTCCGCACTGTTTGAAGTAGCAAACTAGGACATCGCCCATTCAAAGGTCTTTTACACACCTTTGAACTGAATCAAAAGTCATAAGCCAGGAAGAATGTAAAAAAGCCAACGAGTTGTTTATTGTAGGTCTATGAGGAGTTTAGGTTACAGGTTTGAAACTGGGAACAAAAGACAAAAGCTTGCTGTAAATTCACTTGTTGCTTCAGTTTAACTGTTTGACAGTGGACTAGATTGACATGTACAGTCTAACAATATAATCACCTACCATGCTTTTCACTAATAAGCCAAGGTTCCTTTCAAATCATTACTGTTTCTTAAACTTCGCATACAAACTACGCAAAAAAACAAACAAAAAATATTTACAATTTTGTAATAAAAAAAAAAAAAAAAAAAGCAAAAACAAAAATCACAGCACAGATAAAATGCACAACCCTGAAAAAAATCTTTCTTAACATCTGCCGGGCTGGCAAAATGTTTCTGGTTCCTGATATTATAAACATGAGATTTTTTTTAAAAGCACGTCTTTTAAAAGTGGCCAAGAAAAAAAAAAAAGAAAGAAGAAAAGAATGAAATGTACATCAAAAAAAAAAAAAAAGCAGATGATTGAATGAAACTGAACCCACGTTGTACATGTGTATATAGATATATAAAGCTTCAATTACACTCAGGCTGCCTGGTCTCCTCTCTGATGTGGAATGTTGTTGCTCCATATCTCTGTAGTCTTCAGTTGGTGGGACTTAGATAATTAAAAAGTGGGTTTTAGGAAAAGAAAAACAAACCAACAAGGAGAAAAAAAAAAAAAAAAAAGCAGGGTGGAGGGATGTTCCGTGGCTAGCGGTGGGTCTCAGTGTTGGCCACCAGTCCGTTAGAACAAGTGTCTTAGTAATATCCAGGCTGATACTGCTGGCTCCAGGGCTTCTGGTTCCAGAACTGCACGGGACACACAGATTGGCAATGCATTCAATATTTTGTTACGCTATTGTTAATACTGTAGTTAAAGGCTTTAAAGCCGGTTCAGGTCAGGCAAACCTTTTGTACTGATGCAGTTGAGATTAAAAGGTGGATGTTAAAGCATTTCATTCAGGAAAATTATACACAAATCAGAAAATATTAATCTGTGAAAGGGATAATTAGAAATTATTCAGTAAATCTGGACTTTCAAACTAATCTGTATTGTCTTAAACAAACAACGTATGAAGTCTGGTGTAATGTGCAGAAATACTGACCCCTTGCTGCCAGCTCTGGTTGAAGGCTTGGGCCTTGTCCATGCCGTTCCTGTTGCCGCCAAAGTTGCCGCTGTTCCTGTTGTTGCCAAAGTTGCCGTTCTTGTTGCCAAAGTTGCCACGGTTACCTCCCCTCTGGTGAAACTGTAGAGGAAGAGAGGCAGGAAAATGATCATGCAGTAGTCCAAACTGGCAGTGCCATTTTTAACCACTAGATGTCACTGTTACAAGCACAGTTATTCCTGTAACAAACATTTTAAAACTCATTACTGCACAATACAAGGAAAGAAAAGCTGATAATCTTAAAGAATAGGTCTCACAACATAGTTAATGTCAATGCATTAAAATTCTAGGTATTGCAGGATAAATAAATGTCTTTATTGAACCTACCTGGCCGGGATGTCCCCTGTTTCCACCACGATTCATGTTGCCTCCACCTCCTCTGCTCATGTTCCCTCTGTGCATTGGGCCGCCTCTGTTCATAGGCCCCCCTCTGGGTCCCATGTTACCCCCCCTCATTGGGCCACCCCTGGGGGATCCGCCCAGGCTGGGAATGGGACCGCCGCCCCGGTTGTAGTTTCCACGGTTATGGAACCCTCCTCTGAAGGCTGGGGGAGGCAGGAAGCCACGAGGTGGACGGTTGAAGCCACCACGAGGGCCAGGAGCTGCAGAAAGATCAGAAACAGTACAAGTTAGGAGAAATGTATATGATCTACACATCCACAACATTATCTGCTAAAATGGCATCAAGTGCACCCCCAAATGTCTTTTACCTCCTCTGAAGTTGCCTCTGTTCTGGAAGCCTCCACGGCCGCCTCCTCTCTGTCCGGGTCCACCACCGCGGCCAAACTGGTTCTTTCCTCCGCGGCCTCCACCGCGCAGGCCACCGCCTCTTTTTGGTGTTGTGCTTCCCTGATTGGGTTTCTTCTCAGCCGGCAGAGCAGTCTTGCTTTCTTCTTTGTACTGTTCCAGCAGCTTGGCAGCCTCCTCCTTCTGCATCTCAGCATAGATGACCTCATTGAAGCTTTCTCCCTCCTCAGGCAGAGAGTAGAAGCCTGTAATGGTAAAAAAAAAAAAAAAAAAAGAACATGATGCAAAGGGATGCAAAAAGACAAGTGACTGACAGAAAGAGATCCAGTCAAGGTTTCAACTAAGGGTACTTTATAATCCAAACAGCCTTTTTTACCCTTCATTTTGAGGACAGCGTGCTCAGGCACTTCTTTGCCATCACTCTCAACCTTCTGCTGGACTCTCTGCTTGTAGTCTTCGTCAGAGGGGCAGACCACCACGGCCTTGCGCTGGAAACCTGCAAACAAGCACATCTTCCTCTTCTGGCCTGGAGCAGACAGGTTAGTCTGGGGGGAGAGAAGAAAGGGGCTCAGTTATGCTGTGATTTTACACACATCTGTAAAATGCTGTGATCACATTCAGTGCCAGCAACTTACATGATCCAGGATGTAGTTCCTCTTCTTGCGGGCAGCGATCTCGATAAACTTTCCCAAGAAAAGCGGTGCTCGCTGGGAAATGGCGGTCAGTTTTGTGATGTCCTTCGACTGGCGTTTCAGGCTGTTGATCTGTATTAAATGATAGGACAGATAGACATACGTCATGTTCACGCTTTCCACGGCTACCAAGAACAACAGCTAGCAATAGACCACGGAGCAGTATCAGTACTGACCATCATCTTGTCCACAATGGTATCACTGCCCAGGATGTAGTATTTTCCAGGGTTCTCCTGGACATGGTTCTTCACCCATGTAGTCTTCCCTGAGCCTGGTAGACCAACCATCACTATGATCTACACAACGTGAAAAAAAATTGAGATTAAAGCTGCAAAAAGGTTATGAATATCAATGAAGAACATTGACATGTTTCTATGCTTACCTCGCAGTCAGCCTTGGTCTGTGGTCCCTTGATTGCCCGGACTCGGTCATCCACAGGGATCTGCTGCAGGAAGGTGTAGTCCTGGGGCTGGGGGAAGTACGGAGTCTCCATCTGGCCAAAGTTGAACTCCACAGCACAATTGTGGCAGATGATGTGTGGGAAAAGGGCCTGGCCGCCCAGGGTGTCCTTGCTGACCTGGAAAGCGACGGCTGGCTCGCCGCCGTTCTTGGAGAAGGACATCACCACCTCATCACCCTCAAAGTCCTGAGCAAAGAGAGCAAGACGATGTTATTCCAAAGCTAAGAAATGAGAAAACATGGCTTTTTTTTCATCTACGTCAATGAACTAATATATAAGTAGTGTGCATTTCTTACAATAAGGCAGCAGATGACATCGTTCTCTTCATAAGTTTCTCCGAAGTCCTCTGTCACACAGTTGGTGGTCTTCTTGCCTTTACCAGAGTATGCGTATGAATGTTCCTCCTCACCTGAAGATTAACGGCAGAGCACATTCATTGACAAAAATATTTTGTGACAGGCAGAAGCTGGAATATTGCTGAATAAACACATCACCTCTCAGTGACTGAGACCCTGTAACGGTGTGAATCATCTCATGACAAAAGACCAACGACCATTACTATGATACAGCCGGAGCCATTTTACATTAAAGTGTCATGCTTCTCATCAACCACTAGAGGGAGCTCTTTAACAGAGTCTCAGTTTTTAGGATCATTTCATCTGGCAGAGCCTAGTTTGTTTAGTCAAAGGTTGCACACATGGTTCACACAATGGAATACAAGGCACTCCACAGTCAATCAACCACACATCATTTGATCTTTGCAAATGGTTGCAATGGCTTGGTCACCATTTTGTGTATGAGGAGCATTGATATCCCACAATGTTTAAGTCATTATAGACAAAAAGAAACATTTCTTAAACCAGTTTTCTGTGAACTGCATGTGTGATGTGACCAAGTAAAAATTATTCTGGCAACGAGTGGAAGGAACACTGCCAAGAGTAGATGGAAAGTTGGACAGCTGGACTCGACACTTCATTCCACTGACACTGCATGCCAGAATGACACGGCCAACAGTAGAATATACAGAAGACAGTAGAGCTGAGATAGATACATACATAGAGAGATAGAGAGAGATACTGACCAAGGAGCAGGGTGCCAGTGGCCAAGGACCAGCCAACCTGCACGTCGTGGATCTCCATGTTCTTGCTGGAAATGTGCTTCACGGGAATTTTCTCTGTAATCTGTTGACAGGAACAAAATCCACATAAGCCTAGAAACATCCAGGGATGTAATAAACAACTGCAAAATGTGTCAGCGTTATTAATGTACCTTCATCTCAAAGCAGGCTTTGCCCTTGTTCACACCATAGGTGGCCTTGCCTCCGGACCACAGGTAAGCAAAACTCTCCATTGTGAGAGATGAGGCACTGTAACGGTCCCGTGACACCTTAAAGTGCAGGTCGCAGTTGTCTAGAGCAGAGAAATAAAGAATGTAAATAATAGTTAGGTCTTCTTTGCAATTACACTTTTTGATCTTTGAACATTAACTCTGCTTTAAAAGTTAACAATGTCACTTACAGGCATCCAGACAGACTTTTGTGTCATCAAACTCCTCATCTTCTTCCTCGAGGGGTGGCACAGGAGACTTAAATGAGGCCCTGAAGAGAGATACCAAGCAGTCAATTAGAGGATTTACATGTCAGCACAACTGCATGGAACATATAGATGCCTTGGGTACCACTTGCTGAAAAATATGTGGGGAGAGAAGTGGAAAAGATAGACTAGGGGAAACGATACAAAATAGAAACAGTATTTTGGGCAGGCGAGCCTCCAAACTTTTTGGATAGTCAGTTGTATAGTGGGCCTTGGCAGACAACACTTACCTTGCAGTATCCAGCGAAATCTAAAAAAATGTGAAGAGATACACAGAAAGAAAGCACCTCGGCTCGCCTTCACATGCAAGGCTATCCATTGGTGAAAGTGATCAAAATCAAAGCAGACATCTCCCCCCTTTTGAGATCAGCGTGTTTATGATCTCCAGGATTGCTGTGGTGGTCAGTCAAAGCGATGGCGGGTGCAGTTATATTTAACTTCCCGTGTGTGGAACTCTTAAATGAAAAGGTCATGACTAGCTCACTGTTCTGTGTGACTATGCAGTACAACTTGTCACCATGCTTAGCTGCTTAAAATGAGCACTCACAGTTTACAGAGAGCTACAGCAACTTACCAACTCTGTAGCTTGAGATTAGATACCTAAATCTTATGGGATGTTTAAGAAATTAGTCAAAATGTTGTAAGGAAGACAAACATTTCAATGACGCTTAAGCATTGTTCTACCCAAAGCAACCATCCCAAAGCTAAGTCCAGTGGGGGTCTCCAGAGACGTCAGTCATTGTACTTGTCCTCAAACAGCCTCAAGTGCTGTACAAATGGTTGCTGTTGAGAGATTTATGGTGGCTCTGCGTTGGAGCATGGTGGGCCACACACACACAGGCTTGCTGCTCTATAGGCCTGTGGCTGCCCTGGTTTCACAAGGGTAGATTAAACCTCTTAAATTGTTGGGTGAAATGATGTAATTGGAAACGTGGAGAAAAAACTGGAGCTTCAAATTGGAAATGATTGATGCTTGCAAAAAAAGTTTGGCTGTCCAGTGAGAGGGGGGAAAAAGGCAATGATGATTCTGGTGCCCTGAGGAATCCCAGACTTCTCCCCAAAATTAAAAAAAAAAAAAAGGGGGAAAAATTGGCTGAATCAAAAATCCATCCCATTTTCTGCCAGTTGATCCGTAGTGTGTTAACAGCGCAATGAAAACAAAACACTGACCAAGAAGTAGGTACATGTATGCACACATACACAAACGCCCATGCACACCATGCATGACATCACCTGTGCAGGGGTAGAAAAGAGCCTCGCAAACACACATCCATACTCTCACACCATGAGAACATACACACAAGACATGATACATGAGACAGAAATAGCATTTTGACGTCATACAACCAAACAAAAAAATAAAAAACAAAAAAAAATTAAAAAAAGGGAAAAGGACCATTGCGAGGCAAAACGATGGACGGTCAATAGCGAGCTCCTCCGTGGACGTTCCAAACACTTTGGGAATTTTTATTTGCTACATCCTTGTGTGCTAGCCTGCAGCAGTGGACCCCCTCCTCCCACGCCTCTGAGCTACTCCTCCCCACCCTCCCTCCCCCCATTCATTCAAAAGTGCACATCTGCTACTTTCTTCTGGGTTTGTTCTCTTTGTGCAGCCTTGTTTCACCTTGAGGACACAATGGGCTTTCCAAAACAATAAGTGGCATGAGGAACAGATGTGAAAATTCATAGAGACTTGATAGTTGCACTTCTGCTACAGAATGCAGTTCATTAAAGACACAAATGTGAGTGGGCACTGTAAAAAGGTAAATGGTAAGGCTCTTTAAGTAGTCAGGGATGACCCTCAAAACATGTGTGTGAAAGTAAGGTTATTAATAAATAGAATACTTGAAAATGAGGGTTTTCCTCTTACTAGTTATAAGTGCATTGGCACTTAAAGCCAATACAGTTCAACAAAGCTATGGATGGCGCTTCAGGGATGCTGAAGGCCATTTTTGCTCTGTCCCATCCTTACCAGCTGTATTTGTTCTCTTCAATAAATTCAAAGTAGCCCCTTCCATGTTCCTCCCGGCGTCTCTTAACACCCTTCTTATTCTTCTGATCAGCATTCGTGTCTTTGTCCGCATCCCCTTTGAAAATAGAACAAAGATATAGAATGAGGTGCTCCTTTTTAATGTGAGAGAGAGGTCGGACTGGCAGTGGGGTTCTGGCCCACAAAGCCCGTTCATTAGTTACATTGTGTCGACCATAATAATCAATATTTTTTAAAGAAAGAATGGCAACTAAAGAGGTAACACCTCATGATTACACTTAAACAACACAATCATACTCCATAAATTGTAACAGCCCTAAAGACCAGATAGTAAATTACAATGCAAGCTGGTCCAAATGAACATTGTGAACAGTGTTTGCTGGGGCTGGAAAGACAAGTCTCTGCAAAGTAAAGGGCTGAGTATATATACTGTTTAATAAGATTCAGATTCATTAAGAGGACTACTGTGGTCTGGGACAAATGCATCATGCAAGGGAAATGGGGGAAACCTACATAGACCTGGACTGCCCCCCCCCCCCAATCATATCTGGCCCTGAATTACCTAAGTGGCTATTTGATATAAACTTTTCTATGTTCATTCCAACAAGATGACACTCTCTATTCAAACCACGTACAAAACTAACCACGTGCTAAACAAGCAGTTCAGCGCCTGGTCCCGCATCTTCCGCACAGCTTCTGGTGGGCTAGTTCAGGTGTTCCCGGCCCTTCTCAAGTCAGATACAGATTTATACGCAGTCATTCCCAATGAACTCCATATTATAGTTTCATTTTCAATTACCCTCTCTTGGCCTAGGGCTGTTTAACAGGACAGAAGCGGAGGCAAGACATATCACAACATTAAGCTTGCATTATGTCATTCATTTTAATATAAATAAATTATAACGGGGTTATCTTGGCCCAACGCCGTCGTCCCTATCGGCCCTTTCATAGTGAAACGTAAATACGGGAACCACTGAACTAGCTAACCGGCTGACCAGCTAGTTAGCACTGCACCACAGACAAAGAAAATGACGTTAGCTGGCAAGCTAACCGGCTAACCAAGCGAAACGAAGAGCCAGGCTAAGCTAGATTATTAGCCTATTTCTCAATTCCGTCTCTTAGTCATTGTAGCTAACGACACCCAATTGATAGCTAATAAAGCTAAAGTTAACGTTTACGGACTGGACTGTCGATACTTGTATAGAAAATGATTAGAAAACCAAGGTGCTAACGTTAAATTAGCTAACCGGCTAACTGTTTCGGTTCGTGGCTAACGCTTGCTAGCCTACCGAGGTCACGCTATCTAGCTCAACATGGACGCTCTGTTGTGTGGTTACGCATTCAAATTTGGTCATTCCCAGCCGGCTCCCTCCCGCGGTAGCATTAGCGCTAACGTTATAGCAAAAAACCGACACCCAGCCACAGTCCATCCAGCCAGTCACATTTTCATAAGCAATCCAGTCGACTCACCCTCAGCAGCCTGGTCCCCGGGCTCACCATCCTCTGCCTCTATTTTCTCCATGTCGTCTACATCTCCCTTGAGCATAGGATCCATCTCATCGTCCTCGTCCTCTTCCCCCTCACCCATCTCTTCGTCCTCGGCAACGCCGTCACCGTCGCCTCCATTTTCCGGCTCTTCTTCTTCTTCTTCCTCCTCCTCCTCCTCGTTGGCCTCCATGCTTTCTTCTATCGGGCCGTCGCCCTCTTCTTCCTCTCCCATACCCTCCTGATCAGCGGCCTGGCCGAAACCCTCGTCCGACGCGGCTTCTTGGTCCAGCGCGGAGTCTCCGACAAGGGCCTCCTCATCCAGCGCGGCCTGCAGGCGATCCATCAGCTCGGCCTTGAGCCCCTTGTCCGAAAGATTACGCTTTTTCAGCTCGTCCTTCAGCTCGTTTACTTTAAGCTTTTTGACGTTGATTGAACTCATTGTGAATGTTTGACGGCAAAATTTCTTAAATAAAATTCACAAATACGACGGTAAATAAATAACGTGGACGCCCTTTGTTAACGGATGTAGCTCAAATCTGCGCCAAATGGCACCCGCGCTGTCCGACCAATCTTTCACCGGCAAAAGAGCTGAGCCGAGCCTGCGGTGTGGGGGAGGAGGATGACGTCCCCTACCGTAATTACCCAGAGAGCGACGCAGCTTGGCTTTATAGCAGAGCTCGCCGACCATCTGTCACTGCCGTAAACACAAAACCAATCCCATAGAAACTGTTGTTGTGGAAAAAAGTGGGACAAAATGTGAAGGATATATAAAACCCAGGACATTGTTCAACTTACATTTAATAGCAAAAATTAAATTTGGAAAGAAGTTTGCGCAATGCATTTTAAAAGGGAATTTGCAGGTGTTTAAAATAGGCCAGTGCCGCGCTTCTAGAGATCTATACTGTAGATCATAATGAGAAATGTAATACGGTAATGTATTAAATTATTTACAACAATTAACGTAGGCTTACAATGTTGGTCTACCAGTCAAAAGTTTGGACACACCTTATTCAATGTTTTTTTCATCGTGTTATTTTCTTCTTAACACTGAAGACATCCAAACTATGAAACAACACATATGGAATTATGTAAACAAAGCAAAATATGGTTCATATCTTAAATTCTTCAAAGTAACCACCTTTTGCTTTGCACACTCATTCTCATCGGGTAGTCATATAGCTTCTTTGATGCATTTTAGACCATCGCTTGTGTTGTTCAGAGGTAGTGTCAGCATACAGTAACTGAATTACTGTAAGACATGGAGGTCAGTCAGTCTGGAAAATTTCTTCAAATGCAGTCACAAAAACCTTGACGAAACAGGTTCTCACGAGGTCTGCCCCATGAAAAGAAGACTAAGAGTTACCTCTGCTGCAAAGGAGGAGTTCATTACAGTTACAGGTCTCAGAAATTGCCAATTAATGTCACCTCAGATTAAAGCCCACATAATTGCTTCACAGAGTTCAAGTAGACATATCAGGCGTTCATGGTCAAACTGCTGCAAAGAGACCACTAGTGAGGGAGACAAGAAGAAGAAGAAGAGAGCTGCTTGGGCCAAGAAACACGAGGAACTGGCATTAGACTTGACTAACCATGTCTTTGAAAGATGCAGAGAAGGTGAACGGATGATATCTGCATGTGTGGTTCCCACTGTGAAGCATGGAGGAGGAAGTGCGATGATGTGTGCTGCTTTGCTGATGACACTGTTGGAGATTCTTTCAAAATTCAAGGTACACTTAACCAGCATGGCTACTGCAGCATTCTGCAGCGACATGTCATCACATCTGATTTGCTGCATCAATCAGAATCAGAAATACTTTAATAATCCCAGGGGGAAATTATGACCTGGCCTCCACAATCACCCAATTTAAACCCACTACTACTTCATTGTTTTGATGTCAAATGAGTGTAAAAGTAGTGTCTTTCATTGGGAAGAAAAAAGTCAGAGAGTGAAGTTCATATAAAGTCACCCAGCAGTACAGTTAGCTCTTTAAATGTTAAATCTACTGGAGGAATTTAGGATAGCTATCATTCAACACTAAGCCTATTAAAGCAAGTTCAGTGTAATAGTCTATTGTATATGTGGTTTTATTTGTATCTGCTCATACAAATACTACTAAAGAAATACCAAATGCATCAATCAAGAACAACAAATGTAGTAATTTCAAAAGTTTTCAATTAATGTGCAACATGTTCATGCATAAGCTCAAAGTCTGACACTCCGCCACGAAGACACCATTAAGCACATTTTATATTTTGTCAACTCTTTGAAGAAATAATTTAAAGAAAATATGTAATTCTTTTAAAGGGACACTCCCTTGACTTTACTCATGACATTCGGTTGTGTAATGTCCTCTGTGGCTCTGGAGCTGTGTCAAGTCTGTAACCCTGATGATGTCATCAGATGCAGAAATGCAGGCTCCAGCATTTGCAGAGCTTGACCCATATTAGCGACTGTAAATCAGAATATTTCAGAGTCTGCTGCATCAATTTTGACCATTCTGATTTTAATCTGTCTCCTGTAAGACCCTCAGCTTTATGGAAGTGCAGTATTAAATTGCTGGAGTAATCCTTTAAGTCATTTTTATACTGTCTGTGCCTTATGTTACATTTCTAGAACTGCATGTATGCAGACGTACTACATGTCTGATATTCCCTTCTGCTACATAACGTTTTTTCATAAAAGGTCTCTAGTGTTGCTGTTTTCTAATTTTTGGCCACTGTTACTACAAAGTTGACCTCTAGTGCTACTTAACATCTCCAGAAGGCATATTATAGTACATTGGCATCATAATCAATGTAAAAAAAAAAAAAAAAAGGTCAAATGACTGGCAGCAGTGGCTGCCAAACAAAGACCATAAAATCAAAGTATCATAATTCAAATAAAGGTCAAAAACTGTACATTTACTGAAATTTACAGTCAAGGTAGGAGTGTTACAGTGACTGCATGTAAATGTTTATTAAGATATTTTAAAGTTTTGTATACAGTTTTAAAAAAAAAAAAACACTATTGTAAATTATTTATAGTAAAAATTTATGGTTTTTTTTATACAGTGTATGCAATGTACCTACAGTTCCAATAATATTACAGGAGTTACAGTGGTCGCATGTTATGTTGTAAATTTATAGATAATGTCTGTAATTTGTCCAAGTTTTGTATACAAAAAAAAACTACGGTAGAAATTTCCGACTTTATTCCTTCTTTTTTCCTTATTTCTTTTTTTCTTATCTTCTTTTCTTTTTACTTTATAGAGAGAGGTTATTTAGAAAATATGTTTAAAGAAAAAAAAAGAATATCAAGTAATAAGGTAATAAGTCAAATTATATCAGTGACTTTCATTGACTAACTGTGCATCAGCCTGCTCTTTTTGTCTGCCTGTCTGAACACTTGCTCCTTACTGCCTCCCTGAGGTGGTTATAATAAATAGCCAAGTGAAATCATGAAGTGTTCCTCAGTGCGCTCATTCCTTCTCCACTGTGCCACTGTCATCACTCCAGCTCTGAGACTCTGTCTCTATGCCTCTTACTTTGACATATTTTTTTTATTTAAGCCTACCATGAGTGAAATATTTTTGCTTTATATCCATGGAGCTTTGACACAATTCAATAAAAGTGCAGCCTGCCTTTGTTCGGATATCTTTTTAAATATTAACAAGTTGTCATGTCATCTCTGACTGGAAGAGGAGAGAGATTTCCTGCCTCGGTCAGAGGAACACACTGGGTAAGTGAGATTTATTCATCATAAGCATCATTTGTTCACACTTGTGCAACACTGTGTGGTCTTTATGGAGTTTCACAGAAGAAGAATATTGTTGCACTGCGAGGAAAAACATTTGGGTGTGGTTACAGTTGTCCATGTCGATTGACATCTAATTTCCCCACTGCCAAAGCCCACATACATCCTTCTTACAATGATTTATTTCTCAGAGCTCAGAAATACAGCATCACTGTGAGCCAGTTGGCTTTTCTGCAAGTATTAACGGGAAAGACTGCCAACCCAAGGAGCGCCTTACTCCAGAGGGTGCCGGGGGGACCAGAGGCGACCCACATCGGAATATGTGCCAGAGAGCAGACGCCGTCCCGTCATACAAGTCCCTCCCTGGAGCTGTAGGAGACCGCATCAGGAGTACTATGTCCTTTGGTAGTGGGACTATATGTCGAGGCGGTATGTCGGCGAATCCTGGCTTTGGGAGGTCTGATAGGAAAGTTGCGTGTTGTGAGAAGTGCTCGGCGACCCTTGTTGCTCTGAAGAAACAAGCTCTGAGTCTGGCTGTTCACCATCACTTCTCCTGCAAGGTCAGTAACCATGATGGAGCTGCTCAGGGAGCTATAGTGCAGAATAATTACACTTGAGATCAGTCTGCTCACTTTTTGGTTGATACAAATCTTAATGAGGAAAAAAATAACAAAATGCATTGACACAAATATAAGCTTTATCAAGTAAACATCTCAGGACCCCTCAGCAGGTGGTGGTATAGGGTAAAAATATGTTGTTTTTTTTACAGTGGCAACTGTGATTGCCAGAATTTTACTGTAATAAATATGACATTTTCTTCAATATTACGGTAATAGGATATTAGTACTGCTGATTTTATACTCAAGGTTGATATTTTATTCCATAATTTAAAATGTCTTTAGATTTTACGGTGAAAAACTGCTAAACCATCACAGTAACAGATTGTAAAATATGCCATTAAATATTACAGTGTTTTACTGTACAGTTATTACTTTATTCTGTATACATTCCCTTAAAATACCATATAAAATTAAAGGTTTTGAAATAGTCATATTTCATGGCATATTTTACGGTCTTTTGCTGTCATGGTTTAGTTTTTTTTTTTTTACTGTAAAATCTACAGACATTTTTTTTACAGTGTAGAAAATAAAAAAATATAATTATACCACTGGATATTCTTTATACTATTGTGATGGAATTCATTTTTTTATCCTAATAGTTACACAGTTATTTTCCTTCTCTATAATTTATACACTTTTATATATTATATTTACTTTATAATAGACTACTTAACGATATACAAAATTAACCAACTGCAATTTTGATCACGTGCAGCGTGAAGCACGTGCATCCTGTTTTTAAAAAGCAAAATTTATTGATTCGAGCATCTCAAACGTGAATATTTGCTGTTTTTTATAATCTGCCACAGTGGTAAATTGTAAATCTTTAGCTTGTGAAGTCAAAACAAGTAATATGAATAAATCAGCTTGGGCTCTGGGGAATTGTAATAGACATTTTTTTTATTTTCAGAAATTTTGCACCCCAGAAGATTAACTAGCTAACTGATAAAAACAAATGAGCTCTGATAAAAGTGCCACACAGTGTATCTGTGAGTGTTTGTATTTTATGTGGGCACATCAGTCTGTACAGTGCAGCCTCTGGGAGGTATGCACGCCATCCATCTATACATTTGTCACCACTAACATCCATCAAACACACTCCAATCGACAAAGTAAACCAGTGCCATTCCTGCGCGAGTGGTTTCAAATGGGCATGAATATTTCATCTCCGACATCCATGTGTCATCTCCACAGTCCTCTCCATTGAGGGAAGACTATTTATTTTTGTCCTCTTAAGTGAGATGGGGCACAGCTAGCATTGTGTTTTTAGAGAGAGACCACAGGCCGGAGCAGTACACAGCAGAGAGATGGTATCTTGTGGCCACAGACATGGTCAGAAGAAATCTGATAAGCCAGTTAGCTCTTTGCAGGTTTATTGATCCGAGCATGATTTCTCAAAAGCATCGTGGCTCTGTAACGTCATCTTTTGAGATGGGCTTGCAATCTGGCTAAGATGAAAAGTCCAGTTCCCATCTGGCTACCACAGCACATTTCTTCCTTCACATATGTGCCATTATTTCTATTTGACAAATGCTCACTCCCAAACGTGAAAATGTAAATTTCTGCTGGTAGAATTTGTTTAGTTTTAGTTTTTTTTGCTTAATATCTGGACATGTGGCTTAATTACATTTTTTTTTTTTTTTTTTTACGAAAGACACATTTAATCCCAAATGTTTTTAATGCACTTTTGGAGATTTAATGACTTTGTTTTACATTAATATTGAGAGCTCCTACAGAACTCCTCTGGGGGAATATGGGTCACTGCCAATGTGTTGGCAGCTTGCAGGATGGATGAGAAGGAGGAGGGAGTGTGAGTGTGTTGGATGCTGGTAGGTGTCAAGGGCAGACTGAACACGATGTGACACAAGAGTGTCTTTGATGAAAAGCAAAATGATGGTTTGATTTATCTGATGTTCATTTTGTTAGATTTGACAGCCTGTGTCTGTGCCAGGAACACAGATGTCAAAAAAAAAAGTTTAGATAGTAGGATTTAAACGTTTTCTGTCCTCATGTTTAAATTAAGTAAATGAAATTGGATTATTATCCCTAATTTAGCTAACAACTATTTGTTAAAGTAACACAATCTCATTAAATTATCCTGACATGATTCTGGAGAATGCCCAGCACTCATTCACAGAAATATATCATTTTAGTAGTACTTTACCACCTGTGTTGGTCCCAGGAAAATGAAAATAAAATGCTCCTTTACCCATTTATGCATGGCAGCATGTTGTTCTCCATTGGTGGTTCACAGCAGAGATTCATGGTACTTTTAGTTTATTTTAAAGGTGCAGTAAGTAATTTATTTTTTTGCTTACTGTATCTTTAAAGATGACAGGCATAGTATTAATCAATACTACTGACTTCATGATTACTTCACTAAGTGCTAAGATTGCTTTCAGTGCCTTCCCACGACTCAATTTCCATATTCTCAGTGATCATTCATGCAATTCATGCCAGAAATCAAATAAAGCAAATTAGCTTTGTTATTATGTCTTCACTAGAAGCCTGTGCTGCTTAGGAGCTCAGCCATATAGACCTTTTGTCAATTACAAGCAAGTAACTGCTTCAGACACCTAACTGCCAAGTTTGTTTGCGATTAGTAAGGATTATTTCTGCTACTTCTTTGTTATTTTGCAGGACACTAGTGACCTGTCTGCGTTTCTTCATGACAACCTTCGTGTCCATAGTCGGTCCACCACTGAGTCCAGGGACAGAGACAGGGAGCAGGGCGAGTGTGGAGCCTGTGGCATTAACCTGAACCAGCTCAAACAAGAGGCCATCCACTTGGCTCTGAGCAGGGGTCAGTCATTAGCTAAGCCTCCCTTTGAACCCAGCTTTAGCACCGGTACACTGCTGGGACAAAGTGAGACAAAGCATGGAGACAGAACTCCAAGGGAAGCTGCCACGGCTGTGCACCAATCGCGCAGTCGCACCCACAGTCCTCACAGCCCGAGAAGCCCGAGGACGCCTCAGAGGACCCCTCAAACACTCAGACGGAGGGGGCCCAAGCTCCCCAACCCCGATATGGACCGCTGGGTAGAAGAGCAGCAGCAGATGGTCGCTTCTAAATCTGTGTCGAGCACTGATAGGGTCAGCATCTACCCTCACCATCAGGTACCCCTAAAAGCCTTCTCTTACCTCTAAATCACACATAACACCTCCCTTAGTGTGCATCCCCCTTTTAATGAGCTATATGGGTAAAGTACATCTTTACGGGTGCATGTGTCAGCAAAGCAATGATTCATAGTGCCTAATCAGAGCCTATTTAGATCCCATGGCTGAGGACCGTAGTTTAAAGTACTTTTGCTAATGGAATGGAATTGGGTCATGATTTACCCCTGTCATAAAAGCTCGCCAGTCAAAAAGCACTTGTGATCAATAGGGGGATAGTCATATTTAACAGGGCCGGTGAAATGTGCATTACTGTGATGGAAGCCACACCAGACTGAACCCGTCCTCCCACAAGTGCCAAATGAAAAAGGTTATAAACCTGTGCAAGGTGAGTGAGAGTGTTTTAGATTTTTAATGATATTGTTGGCTCAGCTTTGGTGGGCTTTTAGTCCCGATCCATATGGACAAAATATCTTTCCTTTGAAGTCCTAGTAGATATCATGTGACGTGGTTGACACTGAGTTTTCATAGACATCATAAATGCCTCCCCGGAAGAGCAATTGTCCAATTATAATATAGTGTGCATGGTGGTGTAATGATAGTACTTATATAGATTCAAGGGTGGTGGTGGTGTAGTAGTTTTTCCAAAACACAAGACAAAAAGAACAAAAAAATGATAACATAAGCACCAAACTTTAGCATGTCCGGCTACCTAGCTTACTATGCATAGTAGTAACCTTACCTAGCGTTATTTTAAAGAGCAAGGAGAATTTCAAATCATATTTTGTAGATTTACAGGCTTTGTACAGCCAAGAGGAAACCTCCATGGCTGTGAAATGAAGTCAGTGCGGAAGTGCCAAAAACTGCAGTTCCTCAAATGTCCACTTGAGGCTGGCTACAAAAGTCTCCATAAACCCCCATGTTAAAATGTCCACAACTGAAATAAACATGTTTACAGCCTGGTCCAAAAAACAGTTTTGGTCGCTATAGCTAATTTCTAGAGTCTGAATTTGTATATAACTCACCTGTTCAGATTATATTAAGGCTTAAGGTTATATATAATTAAGTGCTGTCAGGTGGGTGCCATTACAGACAGCTTGTTTGAACACCCAGGCTTCACTGGCCCGCCTGAGCATCATCAACGCTCCACATCTCTGCCCATTTTTAGATTAACTGGTAGGCGACAGAAGCAGAACTGCCAAGATGGCGGTGGCCAGCGCCACCACACTCTGAGCTTAACGCCTCTTCAAAAACCTGTGAGTGACGTCACGGACACGACGTCTGTTTTATACTGTCTATAGTGGGAACCAGTCCTGGATGAGAGTTTCAGGCTATTGTTAGCGCCATGGATTCAGAAAAGTTCACACACCAACATCATCAGACACACCTGTTATCTGGGAGAGTGTTATGTTTGCGAAACATATCAATTAATGTTAGTCCTCATGTTAAAAGCTTCTCTTGTAACATAGGGTTCTCTTTAAAATACAGATAATAAAAGATAAGTCTAACCTCTAACCTCTATCTTGCTTGTCCAAGTATTGTATGTCAGCCATGTAAACACACATTTTTCCTCATCCTACTTATAATACTAAGACTAATTAGCTCTACATTGTAATACAACAACAGTGCTGTTTCTTTAGTTCTGTCTTTTACATGAATCATCAACTGGTGAAGATGCTGACTTTTTTTTCTCTGCTTGGGCCTCGTTATATTAGCATTATATAATGTATGGTATGTAGCTATCACGTGCATTAGCTTAATTAGTTGGCTGAAAAATTCTGCAAGAGACAACCGGCAAAATTGATTGTCAGCAGCTAGAAATTAGGAGCTGGCTTTTGTCCACTTCTGTCTGAAATCGTTTCAAAATGACTAGGAATATCAAATGGTAAAGCTTCACTGCCGTACGGGAATGGAAAGCATGACAGGCGTAGCAACAGTAACTGAAGGGGGAGGGGCTCAGCAAATGGTGCATGGGAGCAATATTGTAATTAACCTGTTATCCCTAATCGACTTGTCTAATCAAATTTAACAACAACAATGAAACATCTTACTCAAATGAAACTGTCCTGGGCTCAGTAAGACTGTATGAGAAATTAACCAAGCGGGTCCAGTGCGAGAGCAGATCAATACAGGTTTATGTGGCTGAGGTGAAATAATATGAGAGGAGTGAAAGTGGAGGACGGAGAGCGCGGAGACAGGAGAGAAAAAAGGAGGGCGGAGGAGGAAGAGGAAGGGAAATTAAGTGTTTAAGATGGGAGGCAGGAGAAAGGAGTGGAGAGAAACGCCGACTTAAAGAGACGGAGTGGAGGGCGGGAGAGGAGGGGAGAGCATGTGAGGGCAAATACAGAGAAAAATCAGAGCAGGGACGAAGAGAAAGTGAAGATAAAAAAAGGTTATGACAGAAGATATGAGTCAACAAGAGGACAGGAGGAGGAGTGAGGAGTATCTTTACTTTATCCATATTACCTTTGGCTACATTTCTTAGGCTAGCCCTGTCTTCACCGTCCTCCTAGACTCCTTCCAAACCATCGGCTGCTGCAGTCTTACGGCACTAATTGCCAGTTTATGCTCGGACATTATTAAAATTAAAAAAACAGAGCTGACATTGTTATCTTGCCCTAAAAAAGGCTGAGACATTGATGAGACGTGGAGCTACAGAGCGGTATGAGCGCACTGTAATACAAAGATGTTGGCTCAGTGGCCTGCGGCGAGGCTCTGTGACTTCATGTTGAGCAGTAGCTTATGCATGCTGAATAGGTCATGTTGCATACACACAGCACAGCACAGTCATGAATGAGTGCAAAACACACATCTTGGAGCTATCGGAAGCGTTGGAGTTGCTTTACATAAAGTCTCTTGACCGAATTTGAGGGTGTTTGTGTCAGAGGCAGTGACCGTATGTACACTGCACTTCTTCAACTCTGAGTCATGTTTTAAACTCAGACAGCAGTCACAAACTATCCCTCACACTCCACATGTAGCTAGCTAGAGTCATAATATAACTAATGGTGTATGTTTAACCCACTCAGCCTATATGTCCTACTTAGACAGACGCACCCCACGCTCATCCCCCAGAGTAATTCCCATGATAATGGCCCCTTTTGGAGTGTGTGCAGGAGGGCAATTACAGATTTGGATTTTTATAATGAGCTTTTTCCCCGAGCAGGCCGCAGATGCTGCTGCACTGAGCTGTTGTGACGCCGGGATCGTACAGACTAACTCGAAGATCCCTCACATATCCAGAGTGGTGACCATCGCCAACACTGCTGCTATGTCTCTTTTAGCCAGGTAAATATCTCCAGATTTATATTAAAGAATAAGTTTTATCTGCAGCATGTCAGCACTGTCCACACTGTAAGTTTCAGTCGTATGACTTTCTGCCACATCCCTTCTTCCCTGTAGGGCAGCCGAGAAGCTCAACCTGACATCGAGGAAAAAAGGCCAGGCTTCTGATCCAGCTCCCGCTCATCTCTCCACCTGCTTCAGGGAGCTGATCCAGAATAACCCACCGCCCGTCCCCTCCTGCCTGCTCCAAGCTGCCACTAGAACCAAAGACTCGCCCAATGTTGGCAAGGTAGACCATAAGGCTTCAAATTCCACTAGATTTACAGTAGATGAGGATTTTTCAGTGGACCACATTTGTTCTGGGTGCAGTTTGGTAATAACTACAGCACTGCTTATAAATGATTATTTGTAGAATAAAATGGGACTGACTAATTACAGATTAGTATTATAATGAACATTTTACCAGTGAATATTTACAATTCTCAACGTTTGGTTATCATAGATTGATTTACGAATATCAACCTTCATACAAAGTATAAAACGTCCACAATGTCCACATTATATATTACTGCAGGAAACAAAAGGCTCTCTCACTTCTTGTGCAGCACAGGATTCTTGGGGGGAGTTGGGGATCATTTATTTATGATATGAAACACTTGAAACAACAGTTTGGGATATATGTTTAGTCATGTTTTCATTTAGATGAGACAATTGATACCAGTCTCATGTCCCTATGTTAAGTATGAAGCTATCAGTAATCAATTAGCTTAGCTTAGCATAATAACTGCATGTAAAACTACAACTTGTATTTTTTACGTATTGGTTTATATATGAATTAAACTAATGACATATTAGTAAAATAAGTAAACTGTAGAGGTGTTGCTAGGTTCATTTTTGTGTGATCTTTGGACAGATTAGGGTCAGTTAGCCCTCCCTGCTTCCAGCCTCCATGCTAAGCTAATAACCTGCTGTCTCGACCTTCATATGTACCGTACAGACATGAGAGTTGTCTAACTCACTGCAAGAAAGACAATTAGCGTATTTCCCCAAAATATCAAACTATTGCTTTTTCACGTTAGCTTTAGCTATTTGCAAGATGTAAAAACCATCATAGTTCTGTTCATGCGATCTACAGGCTATAATGTTAACGTTGCTAACAGTAGTTACATCCCTGTGACTACGACTCAGCATCTTTAATCAGTAGCCAGTAGCCTTCAGCCATTAGCTGCACTCACAAAGATCAGTGTAGCTTGGGTTCAAAGTTCAACAGATTTGAACTCTTGACTCCGTGCGGCTCTTTGCAGCACATCATGTACATCAGTGCAGGATTGTGGCCGGGAAATAAATACACCACTTACTCAATAATGGAAGAGGCAACCGACTTGTTTTTCCTTCTTACTTCCTATAAAGTGTGTAAATAGATGTACATAGGACATGCATTTACTGCATATTTTACCGCACACACACGCATACATTCAATATCTTAATATTTATTCAAATAGAAAATATACAGAATTTATACTAACAATCCCCTTAGCTGTGTACATGTATGATGAGAAAACACCTTCACTTGATGAAGATCCTGTGTTACCAGGGCCACTTTGTGTTTTATATTGTGATGTGTAAATACATAGAATATGTCTGAAAAGTATATACAACCATCCTCGCCCACAACCACCACCTTGGAAGTGTTTTTTACCACCCTTTGTTGCAGAGTAAAGAGATCACAGTCAATTTGGAGGAGATCCTATATCTATGATACACTGTAATGCGGTGCTAATGTCTCCATCTTGTTCCTCCCCTCCCCTCTACTCACCTCCTCTGGGAGAAACTAGGGAGATCAATATGGCTGCCTGCCCTCCCCTTGTCTCAGATAGATGGACTCTTGGGTTTAGTCTAGAGTTACAGATAAAGGCTCAGATAGACCCCAACGCCAGCCGCACCTGCCCGAGCACTCAGCTCAGTGTGCCTCTGCGTGCCGGATTATGTACGTGTGTGAGAGCGGAGGAGGATTTTCTCAGCTTGTAAATGGGTCTCTTGAATAATTTAACCCTCATAAATAGAGTTTGACACATGTTCAATAGGGTTAGGGAGTCACTTCTTGCATAAGATATTAAAATTATGAGGAGGGGAGAGGGAAAAAAAAGCATCCTTCACAGTCAGTGAGAACTTATTATGTGGCAGATGGAGTATGGCTTTTAGATTTTCAAATTGTCAATGATGTCATCGTGGTGTAATGCAGTCCTGGGCAATTTCAAGAAAACCACATTTGATTGGGTGTCATGGCACACAGGGATACTTGCAGTCCTGCAGCCCTGAGTCTTGATTAAGAATAATTTTATAATTGGTTTATAAACCTGAATAGAGCTTATTATCTTTTGTGAGGTAAATGTTGCCTTGTCTTCCTGCAGACTAAGACCTATGAGCCTTGTTAAATGTCTGTCAGAGTCAGGGTCTAACTTAATTTAAGACCTTAAAGCCTCTAAATCCTGAGGCTTCCTGTAGAGAACTGCATTAAGGAATTAATGTCATGACATGCGGAAATATAGCAGGAGGCATGCATAGTCATGCAGTTGTAAGTGCACTAACTGGATCAACTGGCTGCAGCCAAGAAAATAAAAAAAAAAAATCTTTACTTTAACGTTAAAGGGCTTGCTGCTCATCGTTGTATTTCAATCAGTTGATGGCTATGAAGCAAAAGAAGAGCAGATAGTTGGATGTGTTAAAGGGCACACATTTGCTTCAGTGAATTGATGTAAACAGCAAAGTACACCGACTTTAGCTCAATCCTCAAACCTGATCCTTTTTGACATTTACTACTTTGTTCTGCTTAGGTTTCCTTTTTCCACCCAAGGTTTATTTCAACCCATGTTGCATAAAAAATATCTTAGCAGCGGGAGCTCAGAGATGAATGTCTGACTAACTGACTGCAAGTGACAGAGTAACAGGCAGCTTTACACAAACAATTTGAAGATATTGTGGCATCCATACAGTCTGTACATATTTTGGAGCCCGGGTTTTCAACAGGGGGTCTGTGACCTCTAGGAGGTCCTCAGAGTTACTGTAGGCGGGAAAGCCAAATTATGTTTAATCATTTTCAACATTACAACATTTGTATAATAAGAGTTGTCATAATAATAATAATTTATACAACACTGATAATAGGCTACCCATGAATCCTTGTGCATGTGAGCCAGCGCTATAGGTCACCCTACACCCTATTAGGCCCAGTTTAATATGCAACATAATGGCCTTGGCCTGAAAAATGTTGAAGACTGTTTTAAAGTTTTCTCACTCTACACAGTGCTCTCAGGCTACAATGTCTAAAACTTGCTGAATTTGTTATGAAGATATTTTTGAACCTTACTGTTTTGAAACTCATTCTTTTTTCATAAGTTTGTGTTTGCTGCTTGTGTTTAGCCTCAAAAGTTTAAGTTGTATGTATGCTGCTCACATTCCTAGCCTCAAGATCACTGGCTTCTTCTAAAATCACTTAACGTGTTGCTCTGTAAAAGCAGAGCACCTACTCAACCCCCGTCTTTAATAAATAATGGATTTTTCTTCTCAATGTGTCTTAGAGTAAAATGTTTAGCCCTTCCCTGTGTGTAGAGTTTGCACACAGGGGTAAGTGAAAAAACACTTACTTGTAGCTGCTCACTAGCTGAGACTTAGCATTAGCTGGGTGCATGAGTATGTTAGTAGTTCGCAGTTATCAACATTGGCCTAGTTAGACTGGTCAGTATCAACTTACTAACTTTTTACATAACACATGGGTGCTATTATTTAGTCCCATAATTTACAGCATTAAACAGCTGTTCGCCCTCTGTCACCTCCCAATTACAGTGGAGTTGATTAGGATTTTGGTTGTGGTGCTTACAGTAGTACAGCCATACTTAATGCTAACATGCTTAGCATGTATATAGCATAGACAATATATGACATGGACATAGTATCCATGATGTCACCCACAGGTTTCAGGAGTGTGGTAGCTCTGGCCATCGCCATCTTGGCAGTCCTCGTTCTGCCGCCTCTCAGCTAATCTAAAAATGGGAAAAGATGTGTATCGTTGGTCGTCCAAGGCAGGCTGAATGATACCTGGAAGCTCAAACAAGACATCTGTAACAGCACCTACCTGTTAATCAAAGCAGCCATGCTCTCAATTAGCTATAGAGACCAAAACTGTTTTTCTGTACCAGGCTGTAAACATGTTTATTTCTGCTGTGAAGTTGGACATTTTAACATGGAGGCTTATGGAGATTGACTCGTTGTGGCCAGCTTCAAGTGGTTCTGAGGAACTGCAGTTTTTGGCACTTTTGCATTGGCTTCATTTCACAGCCATGAGGTTGCCACTTGGTATGAGCATGTTCACAATGTTAGTTTAGTATGTTAGCATGCTAACAGTTTGCTGGCCATAAAGCATTTGATAAAGAAAAAATGTAACCTGATGATGGCGTTAGAGAATGGGTATTTGACACTTCATAACATACTGTAATTTTCAACATGCTCCAATCTTTTTTGGTGTACAGGTCAAAGTCGTGCTGAGGGTGAGCCCAACGCTGTCAGAGTGCCAACGCCAACCACCTGTTCTCCGGACTGACCCGTCCAAGAAAAGAGTCACCGTAATGGAACCAATCAGCCAAAGCAAATCATACTCTACAATGACACTAGACAGGGCTGGAAAGAATTTTCTGAAGACCTTCAGTTTTGACGCTGCCTATCCTCAAGAGTCAAGCCAGGTTTGGTGCTTCATCCTGATTCCTGCTCAACGTAATTCAAATGTTTAAATGTTTCTGTTTGTGCTTCCTTAATACTGATCTATCCTGGTGGATTTGTTTTACAAATACTTAAATAGTGTAACATTAGTCTGGCACATTCTGTGTTTTCAGTGCATATTATCATTTGTCTGTACACTACACACCACGCTTGGTTTGCTCTCTCTGTCTGATGACCTGAAAACTGATAGGGCCTGGATAGCCACCACAATTATACAGTCCATCAATTATATTCAACCTTCTCCAAGCTCTTCTTACAATATCCGAGCTCGAGGGAATCTGCAGAATCAGTATGCATCCCTCCTCTGCTTCGCTTCTTTCGTTACGTTGTATGTACTTTTTCAGTGTGGCGGTGAATCATAAGATGCTCGCTGTCCTTTGTTCTCTCTGACCAGGCCGAGGTGTGTGCAGGCGTCTTGCCTGACGTCATCCGCTGCGTGCTCAGCGGCAGCGATGGATGCGTTCTGGGTTTGGGTTGTGCCGATGTGGGTGAGTAATCGGCCACCGTGAAAGGCCATGGGTTAAAATCTTAAGATGAGAGTGCCATGCTTTTATCTATGTTCAGGGGCCATCCACTCCCCCCCCCGTCCTCCTCCTCCTCCTGCTTCTCTGTCACACTCCTGCTATCATTCACTCTGTCTATCACTTAATCCCCCTGTCTCCATTTTCTCTCTCTGTCCCCTTATCAATCCTGATACACTTCTTCAGCCTCTTTGGCTTTCTCTCCTGCTCCATTTGTCTTTCTACTTCCTCCTTTTTTTTCACAGTAGTGACAGAAAAGTGTTGCTATTTCAACTATCTCCATCTCTGTCATTCTTACATCGCCTGTTACTTTGTAAATAAAAGCCTGTTCATCAATTATACAACACATAAAGCTTTTTTAAAAGCATATTGCACAAAGGGACACAAATATTTGGTTTTTTTGAAGCCCTGAGCTTCAGCGAGGCGACTGTAAACAAAATGGACTATAATATGTTGCTATTAGAGAGATGGAACCCTGCACTTAGCATCGGTGAAGGGGTTTAATAGATTTGTGGTGCGCGCGCACACACATACACACACACACATGCAGGGTAAGGACAGGGTCTCCTTGGCTGTGCTTTTTCACATGACGCCACTCTCCGTAAATCTGATTGAATTAGTTGGGCAATACAAACTACATGTGGCCCACAGCCAGAGGATATCAATCTCCTCCACAGAATACTATTCTCTCTGAATAACGGCAGGCAGCTTGGCCTTTAATTGAAGTAAACCAATTCTCCTATCTTCATTCAATTAGAGTTTGGATAAGACAAGAGAGGGTAAAACAGGACCATAACTCAAAACTAATGTGGGGCAAAAGTGCACTTGGAGATACAGTATGGCACCAGTGCATAAGAAAATCTGAAATGTGGATGTATTTCTGTAAATCATTATTTGTGCATTCTTGTGTCTTGTGATCTGTATAATCTAGCGCATTGGCTTGGATCACATTCTTGTCAAAGTCTATATTATATGTGCCGATGGGGTGTCTGTTTGTACACCTGTGTGCTCTGTTGTCTGCCTCAGGCTCCTGGTCCAGCATGGTAGGGAGTGGTGAGAGCATCCAGAAGCTCGGGCTGATTCCATGTGCCATCTCCTGGCTGTACAGTGCCATTGAGCGGCGGAGGGAAAAGACCTGGACCGATCTGACCGTATCAGTGTCTGCTATAGAGCTCTGCTGTGGAGAGGAGGACACACTGAGGGATCTACTGGGGGAAGTCGTCCCTTCAGCTGGCAGTATCCAGGACAGCCCAAAAGCCCATATTAGGCTCCAAGAGGACCCTGTCTATGGGATTCAGGTAAAAGAAAAAGTGTTTTTTTATTATTTTCTTTTTTGTTTGTAACTGTGTACAAGTGTCCATAGACCCAAATTGCTGGTGTATTCCTTTGAAGAACATAATCAGCCTTAAAACCAAATTAATTTCTAAAAATTGGAGTTATTGATATCAGTATGATTATATGTAGTCGATTTAATCTTTGGAAACATACACAAGACTATCCCAAATCTGGAAACCAGATGGTGAGCCAAGGCTGTATCTTTTCTTCCTGACAAGTGAGAATTTCTTGGCTCCGCTTCACTGGCAATGCATCAAAGACTCAATTTGAGAATTCACACACAAATAAGTGTTATTTTACAATTGTTTTAACAGCTGTGGACCAGAAAGTGAACCCATAATCCTAGAAAACCTTGTTTTTCATTGTGCACCAAGCAAATTAATTGCCCATTCATTTTCAGTAGAAGGTGTCAGTGATGTTAAAGATAGTGTTTTAGAGTTCTTGTTTGGGATCCCTCCAAGTTTTTAGGTTTTTCTGTGTCGATATTCAAGGATTAATGACAATGTTTATTTAGATAGTCAATTTAGATAATGGACTACACTGTGAGTGAGAAGATTACATCTGATTGCATTATGATTCTGCAGCTGTCTCCTCCCTCAAATTGCTGTTTGTTAATTGCAAGCTAGCATCTCACTGTGCATTTCTTTTTCCATTTAATACTATGTACTGATGGAGCTGTTATTCGAAAACATTGTGTTACTCTAATAACCTGCATCACAGTAAACACTAGAAATCACTCAGAAAGTGCAAACATCTGCCAAGGCTAAGCAATTCTCTAAATATGTTATTTTGATAATCTGGTATCCAGATCTGAATCAAAACACACGTGATAGACAATAGTGGGAAACATGTGGCAGATGGTTTTCATTTAAGTAGTTTATGTGAAGATTCTCTTCACATGAGATTTTATGACTAGCTTCTCCCTTCCCTCCAGCTGCGTAACCACAACCGGGTGAAGGCCCCCACTGCTGAGCGGGCTGCTTCCCTCCTGGACGCAGCCATTGCAGCACGACGGCACAATGACTTCATTACGTACCTGTCCGACAGCTCCATAATGTTCTTCACTCTTCACGTCCAGCCACCTCGTACAGAAAGCAGCACCATTGGCAAAGGTTGTAATGAATTATTCATGGCTTTTCCTTGGTGAATTTGGTGTTTACCCATAAATTATTTTCCACAGTTAATAAATTCAATGATTTAATGTACTTAATATGCATCTGATTATCATCTTATCAATTCTTATATTCTTTATTTGCATATTTGCTACATGCTAAGTTTCTACTCCTCTCTGCTCTCTGATTTCCATCTGTAGGTTCGCGTGGCCCAACTAAGTTGACCCTGATTGATGTGTGTAGTGGTATTAGGGGTATGACCAAAAATAAACCACCATATTCTGAACTGGGGCCTGTTGTCGTGTCTCTGCTAAGTGGACATAAAACTACCCCAAACAAGTAAGAATGTAATCCCAAAATATTATTGGTGAAAACATTTTGGCATTAATTGTTGTTGTCAATTGTCAACATTTTATAATGGCTAAAAAATCTTTTGAGTTAATGTCACACTCTCTGTGTTACACTCTCTTTGCATAGGGGTAGTAAGTTGACTATGCTCCTTCGAGAGTCCTTGGGCCATGTGAATTGCCATACCACAGTGATTGCTCAAGTTGCTGATTCAATGGCTTACCTTCAAGAGACCTTATCCACCATCCAGTTGGCTTCTCGCATCCGCAGGACGCAGAAGAGAACAAAGGTACCATAGATGTCCTTTAATGTCTTTCTACCAGCCACCTTTTAATGGCATCTCAGTGTTGGGGCTGTTTTATAAAGGAAGTGAGAGTTTCATAATCTCATTTGTTTTAAAACTTGCTGTCTTACCGTGTGATTGTTTCCAAGACACCCCAATGATTTATTACTTGATTTATGTTTTGGATAGTCCAGTTTTAGAACTAACTTATTCATCTTTATCCAACAGCAGTCCACCTCATGTTCTCCATCTGGAAGGAGTTTGTCTAAAGATTATGGGAGAGGCCCTCATTGTTTGTCCCTACGGGCGTTCCACTCCACCGAAGAAGTAGATGTTGACATCCCTCGTTTCCGTTTACGTGGTGAACTGGATGAGCGCTCTAGTAGTGACCAGTCCTGTGACACTGTTATCCAACTTGACTCGGATGGCTTGGTCCGGTCCAAAACAACCTCAAGGCTGGCACAACCGGAATTTGTGCCCATCATACCCTCTTTGCATCCTAACAAGGCTGACATGGATGATCCAGAGTTTACTGCTCTGCTCCAAGAACTTCTGAGAATTCCTAAGCTGCAGGGAGAGAAGAAGAATGAGGAAACTGCTCAAGGGAATACTGAAGTGCTGAAAGCAGACATGAAGGAACCAGGGAGGGACTGTCTTAAATGTGATACATTTGCTGAACTTCAAGAGCGCTTGGGCTGTATCGACGGAAGTGAGATTACAATGGATATGCTCAAGTCTTCCTTTAATGGGCCTCCTGTTAACAATGTACTGACCAAATCACAACCCCAGAAAGACACAGGGAAACAGGCAGACAAGGAACCATCAGAAACACCACAGACATTGTTGAATCAGGGTTTAGGCTGCAGTCAGACCTCTGCTGGAGAAAAGCAAACAGATGGCGCCTTCCCTGGAGACAGTTTTCAGAGAGAGGATTCAGGTCTGTATGACTGTGAAGAGTGCAGTGCAACCAGTTCCAGCGAGGAACTGCTGAATCAAACTCTCAGTCGTAACAAGACCTGTCGCTCTGAGCCGCCCAAAAGTGGAACTCTTAAGTCCGATAATAAGCTGTCCTCTCGGGACTTTGATGTGGATGCTCACAGCATGGCTGTCACAAGCCCCCTTGCACTTCAGCCTACAGTTAAACAGGAGTGTCCTGAAGCTGCTGATTGGTTCAAATCAGACAAAAGGACCTCACCAGTTGGCAAGAGCTCCCCCATATCTCCGCCCTCCTCCTGCTCCTCTTCACACTCCTTGGCTACCAGTGTTATACTTGGGGATGTCTTACCTAATCGCCCCACAGAGGACATTAAAGAAATGAAAGCCACTATCACGGTAACTGTTCAACAGCCACTCGATCTAAAAGGTCAAGATGAACTTGTCTTCTCTATGGTGGAGGAGGTGACCATCAGTGGAGAACTGAACAGAGGGAGAACAGGTGGAAACATTATTTGTATCAGAGACACTGCCCAGGCACGTGTTCAGGGCTCTGCCGGGTCTCAACCAATCAGGATAATCAGCAATGTCAGTGAAGAATCTGTAGCTGCATGTTCCTCAAATACAAACAAAAGCTCTGTAGTTCAATCTGTAGCCAAAGAGGCTAACAGTGAAAATCCCCAGTGTCAATTCAGAAAGGAAAAGAGGTTCTTACCTTCATTTATAAATCCCATGCTGATTAACTCAGATATGGATTGTGAATTGGATGGTGCAAAAGAGAAAGAAAGTCCTCTTGACACTGTTACAGGAGTCAAGTCAAAGTCTGAGCTGAGAGGGAATAAAGTCAAATGTCCAGAAGATAGGAAGGCTCTTGAGAAGAGGAGTGGGCCTTTTGTTTCTGAGACACATGCCAAAAAGTATGATAAAGTATGCGATCCACCTTATCACCCAGTGGTTTTGGAAGATTCAGCTTACTGTGATGAACCTGCAGAAAACAAAATGTGTGGAAAGAGGCCGAGAAATACAGAGAAGAGTCACCCCAGAGACAAGGAGCATGTTTATTCCACTAACACTCCAAAGGTCTCAGAGGGAGGAGAAGTCTGTTCCAGACGTGTTGGGAATGCCCCCAGGAGAATTGGTGTTTCACCTGGTTGCCAGGAAACCGCCCCAGCTTCCTTTAAAACAGGTAGTTTGCCTAGAGGCTGGCAAAATGCCAACCACCAGAACAGCTACCATGGTGGTTACATAGCAGACAACCATAGAGACCCAAGGGGGGTGACATCATCCACCCCTTGTAGCCCAGGGGTAACGCTGGAGAGGAGGCAGGGCAGGCAGCACTCCCTAGCGAATCACAACCTCCATGTCTCCTCTCCTCGAAAATATGGAACAGACTATAAACAGCATGCTAGTAGTGCTACCAGAAAGAGTGTTGAATCTTTGTTTGAGACCTCGAGTCCAAGAATGAAACATGATCATATGAGTGCCAGGCTGAAGTCACCCACTGAGGACAGCAGTAGGCTTTTCAGTGCCAAACTGGAGCAGCTGGCTATCCGGACTAATTCCCTTGGTAGAACCCCAAAAGACTTCCCAACTCTGGACAGGGACAGTAGTAACACCTCTGTGAGCTCTAAGGGTAGTTCCAAGGGAAGTGTTGAAGGGTCTTGCAAGGGAGCTTATAAAGGACATAATGGGGGAGATTGTACCTTACCAAGGGCTAGCAGGAGTTCCAGGAAGAATCCCCGGTCTGACCACAGTCGTCACTTCTTTGCCTCTGAAGAATCTTTAACTCAATCTGCTAGGCATACTAGGCAGCTGTCTGCTGTAGGGAAACTTAAGATGGCTAGCCCCAAAGTCCGTCGACTCTCTGCCCCCAGCATCAAGAACCTTAGTCTCCCCCACAAAGGTCTGAGGCAGTCCATCAACCGCAGTGCCAGTCTTTCCCCAGACTGTAAAACTGTTAGCTTTGAGCGGACATCTTCCTTTCTCTCCTCTTCCCCTCCACGCTCTTTTCACTCCATTAGTCGGACTCCAAGCCAGAGCTCCACATGCTCATCCACAAAATCTGTCATTCAAGGGTTTGTCAACGGAAGGATCTCAGACCTCCTTAAGGAAAGGACCTCCAGCCCCACTTCAGCAGGACTAGACCAAATGACTACCATTCCCTCACCATACAGCCAGGTGACTGCTCCCCGCACGCCTGATCGCCTGAGTGGGCATGCAAGTGACACCACAAGTGTGTTGAGTGGAGATTTGCCACCAGCTATGGGGAAGACATCCTTCCATTTTTCTAACAGGAGCAGTATGGTTAGCAGTGGATATGACAGCATGATGAGGGACAGTGAAGCCACAGGCAGCAGCATCTCAACCAGAGATTCTGTCAGCGACAGGAGCGGGTCTCTCCTCAGTGTGGCTCGCAGCAGCCGATCATCTCGGAGGAGAGGCAATACAGGTAACACCTGGAATAACTGGCCTTTTATGAACTGAACCGGATGACTTTCTCTTCTGGACAGATCAGACTCTAATCCAAGTGCTGTGTGTGTTGTTTGTGTGAGTTATTAGTTGTGCAAGTGTAGTCTCAAAAAAGTCTAAAGTTAGCAAGCATGTTGGACATCTTAATGTGATGATAACCTGTGATAATCATTTTACACTGATTGATATATTTTCCCTTTTTTAAAGCACTTGTTTCTATTAATTTCAGTGCAGTGTAATTATAAACTGGCAGGTTTTAATGTATGCCATTTTTTCTTTTAGTTTTGTACATTTTTTTATATTGTTGCAGTTGAGGGAACATAAAATCTGAGGTTTTGAACCTGCAGTGGTGGCACATTTTCACCAATACAATTAAAGGGTTAGGGTTAGGGTTAGGTATCTAACCCCAACTCAAATTTTACATAAATTTTGCATCCGTACAATTTCCAAACCATAAACAACACAATTTTTTATGAATGTGAGTTCCACGATTGTATTTTTTGGTTCGTTATTGGAGCCCATAACATATTAATGTGACATTAATTTGAGATGACACACATCTGGAGAATGCAGTCGGACCTAGTTTCCTTACAGGCACTGAAAGCCTAATTATGTAGGAGGTCACATCATTAATATATGAACCATGTGACGGCACTTACAGACCAGACACAGAAAATGAGTCTTTGGCTGATACATTAAATTATAAAGATGACTGTGTGCATATTAACAACACTTGTTAATGGAGATTCTTAATAGCATTTTGTTAAAAACATGGTTAACACAGTGAAAACTGCTAATGGAGCAATTAAAACAAGAGACAAGCATTTGCTGGATGAGCGTATGAATTTTAAGTCCTCAAACATAATGGACTAATAATTGTGCAATTAAATTCTGTCTGGACGTAATTTCTCCTGAAGTGTCCTCTTACATAATTAACTCATCTAGATTCTGATGAAAGCTGTACCCGTATCATCGGAGTTAAAACATATTTTTAATGTCTTAGGATCCCAGTGACATAAAGCATAAAATATCTCTTCCTGTACTGGCAAATTGAGTCAATCCAATAGTTACAGAAATTGTGTCTCCTGACTTTTATGAATAATATGGCAGCCCTGGCTACAGGCTACATTTGCTCTTAGGTAAAGTGTTTTTTCGGTTCCCTGTAAGAGCACATGGCTGGCACACTGAAGGTCACTTAGAGACACAAGCGTTCATTCATCATATAAATTTACTTACAGTCAGGAGTGATGCTTTTAGCGTAGAGTGTTAGTTAATAATACTAATGCAATGGTGCAGAGTCTTTACAGCATTAGCCACCTTGTAGGTCCATAAGGACCATGAACAGGCTTATTCATTTGTAAAGATATGACTTTAGAACAAAACAGCATAATCTTAATCTATGTTGCTGAATTTAAGTTAATGCCATGTACTGTATATGTATTGTAAGAACAAAGTGGTATTGGTATAAATAAAGTTTTTAAAGCAGCAGTGGCTTCTCTTTGTGTCAGTGTTGGCATATGATTATGCCAAACACTTAACTTAAAATCAATCAAATTAAAGTCAGATTAAAATACTACCTTAAATACAGTGTCTTTTTAAAATTAGTAATAGTTTCACTGTGCATGTGCAGTAGAGAGCTTCAGAAATGGGAGAAGAAAAATAACAAGCTGAGATACATCATCTCACCGCACTTTCTGCCTCACCCTGCTGTAGGTACTCACCAGCGTCGTGTTTCCCATGACGCACCTCTGTCCCTGCGACGTTCGGCTAGTGGTCTGCGGTCTCGTTGGGTCGGGGATCGGGGAAACCCAGAGTCCTACGAGATCAAGGTCTATGAGATCGACAATGTGCAGAGGATGCAGAAAAGAGCAGGTGCTGGCAAACAGGTGCTGGGTTTATTTTGATTTTTTTAGGAGGTTAAAGGGCACTGCGTAAAATATGACCTTCATCAACCACTATTGGAAACCAGCAGGAATAGCAACATTGGTAGAACGTGTCACCACTCAAACTCTTCTGGGGTCTCTAAAGCCTCTTTCATCATATTAGCATCGTGTTTGAACAAAACCCAAGTCATTATGCAATAGAAGTCTCTCCGGCAGTTTGCCCTCACAGGACTGCGGATGGGATCCAACAGCTGGTTTGAATATACCCAGATTCACTAAACTCTGAAGCTAGAAAATCAAAACTCCTGTCTCTCATTACTGTTTTTATTAGCAAAGAGCAATGTAGAAAACATTTAGGTAATTTCACATTTTCATCAACCACTAACTGAACACAGCTGAAATGCCACAGGTAGCAGATTACATTAGTTTCGGCTGATAAATGACTGTAATTCTGAACAGATATATTCAGATATTTTTCACCTTGGATTTTATTCTGATAACAAGATATGGCCCTCTGACTGACTGTGGGCAATGCTACCTTAGCCCTCACCACATGATGTTGTACAGATTATGTACTGCCAAAACAAGTAGTTTGGGGCAAGCAGCATGTGCCTCCTACAGCTTCCTAAATACTTTATATAAATCATTTCAAACACTTGTCTCCTGAGTCTGACACAAATTAAAGACAGACATTAGCCTCCTGGATTAACTATTGAAGCCAATTGCATAGGGATATACTACAGGGTTTGCAGGCTAATCAAACTAGCTTACGAGTTAGGCCCCTCCAGCATTTGTGTATCTGTAGCTTGTTCCTCTCATTTTCAGGTTGTAGCTATAAGCTGTAAACAACAATTAACCTACCACAAACAAGTCAAACGGAGTCACTGAATTTTAGTTATTTATATCTTTAGGTGCATATTTTCAGTTGTTGAAAGCTAAACCTATATAGATTCCACAAGCTATAAGGTACAACACTAGTAACAGTGCTGCATGAATACATGCACACAGCTGTTTGAAGTGTTGCAGGTTCAGTGCGTTCCATAGCCTGTAGATAGACAAGTTAAAGCATTGCTCTAAATCATTTAAGTGCAGCTCCTGCAGTGGCCTTAAGGTAAGAGATCAAGAGTTTGTCTGGTTTGATCACTCTAGATAAATCTGGCTGTGGAAGTGAATTACACTATCCACTATCACAGTGCCCTTGAGGAGGGCACAACTACTGCAGCGGCCTTAAATAAAAGCTGTTTGTTCTGGACAGGTACCAGGTTTCATGTGCAAGATTATAATAGAAGCAGCATGAAATAAAAGCATGCTGAGTGAATTGACCCTGGGTAAGTAAAGGGTAAATAAAAGATTCAGTTGTGCATTTAGAGATGAAATGTGCCTGAAAACACAATGCGGCGCATGTGGTGACGTAATGTCCCCATGAGGAGCAGTCTGGCCTCATGAGAATATTCCCTGCCTCCAACAGTCTCAGGCATGGCAACTTTGATACAATTTTAATGACCACATGGGGGGAAACTGGGTCAATGCTGCAGCGAAGGACAAAGAAGAGGACTGGAACTAATAGAACAGGTTGTTTGTAAAAGCTTTTAAAAGAAATAGCACATACTGATGGAAATTTTAATAGAAATCAATAGTAGAGTTGTAAATATAATAATATAATAGCAATGTCAGTGTAGTACAGCAGAACTCACTGCTTTATATTTAGAGGTTTTCTTTTGTTTCCCATTACAATGTGCATGTACTGTATTGACCTTTGGAACTGTCCCTTACGTGTAATAAGGTTAGTATAATCACAGTGTAATTCTATTTACTAGCCTACAGACCTGTCTTGTCTCACTCCCCAGAGGTGTCCTCCCTGCGCTAACATGGTGTTTACGATGTGGTGTATGTGAAGAGAGGGAGCGGGGAGGTGCTGTTGTTCATCCAGCCTTAAAAACACACTGTGTGTGTGTGTGTATGTGTGGAGAATTCAACCAGCCAATACACCATGTTATTATTTTAATGAGAATGATAGTAGCAGAAGTTAAGCTTTTTTTAATAAACTATTATGAGCTACATTGATATCGTAGTGAAATGTGTTTGTGTTTTCAGGGGCCGGCATGCTTCAGCGCCAAACTGAAGTTTTTGGAGCACCGTCAGCAGAGGATCTCAGAGGTCCGGGCCAAATACAACAACCTGAGGAGAGAGTTAGAGCAAGCCAAACACAACCTCATGCTGGAGCCCGCCAAGTGGAACCAAGAGTGTCAGTCAAATTATTCTTTATTTGAAAAAATAAACATGCAAATTTATATTTTTCCTCTTTTGAAAATTAGAATAAATGAACATTTGACCATTCATTCATTCATTAGAAATGTTACAAATATACTGACACAGAAGCCTATCAAAATCTCGATTAATTAAATTTTCAATTCAGTTTTATTATATAGCGCCAGATCATAACAGAAGTAATCTCACTTTCCAGTGTCTAGACCGTGCAGGACGTCATCATCACCACAACAGCAGGCTTGACCAAACAATTAATGCATTAATGAGACATGAATATGTACCGATGACGAGGGAGAGAAGAAGAGAAGAGCTCAGTGCATCATGGGAAGTTCCCCTGCAGTCTAGGCCTATAGCTGCATGACTAAGAGATGATTCAGGACTCACCTGAGCCAGACCTAACTATAAACTCTATTAAAAAGGAACGTCTCAAGCCTACTCTTAAATCTGCCTCTCAAAGCCAAACTGGGATCTGGTTCAACAGGAGATGAGCGTGACAGGAACCACAAAGAACCCCGAGAGCAGTGTTCTTGTGGGGTCAAAGGGTACTGTGATTTCGGTCCAAAATTCCAAATATATTGAATTAATCAGCAAATAAAAAGCCGGAGAGCACACAATGGAGAAGCTGTTGATGTTTGGTATTTTCCGTTTGAAAAATGACTGAAACGATGAACTGATTATCAAAATAGTTGCTGATTAATTTAATTAAACAAACAATGAGTTTGTAGTATGACAGCATTTCAATAGGGGGGAGCATGCTACTCTTACTGGGACAGTATCCAAAGTATTTCCTCATAACCATCATTAGTATTATCCTTAGCACTATTTGTAAATTCCTACATATATGTATTATAACACATTATATTTTTCACTTTGTACACAAAGTACATGGTGCTGTTAAGCAAGATGGGACAGAAACAAGAGTGACTTTAGGCTAACTAATCCTTTCCTTGACTGAGAGATGGGAATTACAACATTGGGAAAACAAGTTTTATATGGGAGTGTCTTGAAATACCAGTAATTGTGGTGGTTTGTGCCAGAACTGTTTTGAATTTAAGAAATCTCTGCATCTGTGAAGCATTTATTAGTCATTAGTACACCCTGCAGATAAGTTATGGCTAATGGTCTATTGGTACTCCCCTTTAATATCATTGTAATATTGTCTAAATATAATCCCCACTCAGTTGATTGGACAGTATGTACCTGCTTCAGTGTCCCTTTGCTGTCCTTCTCCAGTCGACCTCTGGCAGACCTTCGAGGTGGACTCCCTGGAGCATCTGGAGGCCCTTGAAGTGGTGACGGCTCGGCTAGAGGACAGGCTCAACGTCTGCAAGGCCAACGTCATGATGGTCACCTGCTTCGACACCACCACCAGGAAACGGCACAAGAAGCGTCGGCGACGAGCACCAGAGCAGAGAGCCCTGAAAGCAATCTGAAAACCTCTTATCCTCCTGTGTTTTATCTAGTAGCACTGACATTTTTGGATGATATAATCAAAATGTGTACATCCGAAACACACTTTAATGCACAATTTATGTTCTCAGCACACACTACGTTACCTTTGGTCCCTTTGGATTAACCAGGTGACTCAGATTAGAGTCACATACAAAGGGCTGATACTCACTACAATGCAATTTCTAACCTTTCTTTCAGACATTTTGAAGATCCCAAAAAAATGTCATGACCTTAAATGACTTCTTTTCTGTATCCGTTATTAATCACACCACAGACAAGCAAGTATCAACTCAGCTCAGTGTAGCATCTAATGCCAACAAGACATTTGAGTGTAGCTAATGGACAAATATTGTAACCTTTTATCTCCTGGCAGAGAATCTGTGAGTATTCAGATCAGAAAACTGAACAGAAAGACACACGACAAAAGAAAGGCTTCCTTTGGATTTAATATAGACAGTACACCTGATATTAGATAGAACTGTATAGATAGTTAACATTTGTGCAGGGTTACTCATTGAACACTTTTGTCCGTTTGTTTAAGGTCTGATTTCACTCTTTTGAAGCCATTTCTGGACGATTTGACACATACCTCAACGTCTTTCTAAAATCGTTCACATACACACACAACTGTTAGAGCAAAAGTAGCTGTATTATTTAAAAAAAGATTTCACCACACACACTTCACTGTGATCTTTCATTTTTTAAGCTTCTTATATGTTGAACTTCTGATTTGGTGATCGAATGTGGTTGCAAAACTTAAAGCAGTCTCAGACCCATTAACTATCTTGAAGATGTTATTTTCCGATGAGTGTTCAAAAGCAAATATGCCATTTTGTATATAGATTTTGGTGCTGAATACAATTCTGAAAATGAATTTGTTTGTTTCAAATCTTTTGAAACTAATGTAAAAATGCTAATAATTAGAAGGATGCTGGTTGAGGTGATTTTTTTAGGGATCAAAGCTGTCAGTAAGCTGTGGAAAAAGTGACTGAGCTGTCTGAGAACAAAAGTTTCTGCCAACAGAGACACCATTGTGAAATTTCTGCTGTCTTCAGAGGACGGGTGGCCAGTGATCAATAAACCGGCTGTTAGAACACATTAGTAAATGATTGGAGGCAGAATAAAAATGTGGATTCTACTCTCTGTAATGGAGGAGTAATTACATTAAAGGAATAACGTCATCGTGTCTGAAGAGCCTCGTGGCTCTGAAGCCATTGAGCCAATAAGAGAGGATGGAGTGATGCATACTAATCAATGCTAGATTTTTTTTTTTATACCTGGATCGATGCATTTAAATGTACAGGACACACACACACACACACACACACACACACACACACAAACATACACACACACACTGGACGTCTGTTTTGTGAATCCTATTAGTCAGCATGTTGTACGTCACTGTTAATAAATGACCACAGCTCTCAGTGATTTTCTGTGTATCCTTTGGTTTACATAAAATGAAAGTCATTATGCAGCTCCTGCTCATGCTTCCATCACATTTGTTTGTCTGTTTGCAGTGATCAGAGTGTGTGTATCATTTGTATTTGTGCAAGTGTGTGTGCGCAGAGAGAGAGAGAGAGAGAGAGAGAGAGAGAGAGAGAGAGAGAGAGAGAGAGAGCGATGTGATGCAGTATAACAACTACAGGATGACTTTTCATGCCGTCCACAGCAAATGAAAAGGTAATGAGAGCGAGCAGAGTTGAGCCCTAAAGCGGCCCAATTATAACGTCAGACTCATTACGAGAGAGAAAAAAACCCCAACAACACACACACACACACACACACACACACACACACACAAATATTCCTTCCTTCCCTGACTCTGCCTTTCCTCTCTTTCTGCTCCACTTCCTTATTATTTAACGTCATTTCAAGTTCCACAAACTCGCAGGCATTATTGTGTGTGTGTGTGTGTGTGTGTGTGTGTGTGTGTGTGGGGGTGTGTGCATCACTTTAGGTTTACACAAGTACTTTATGGTGCTATTCATTTGTGCATTTTAAGATAAAAGATAAAACATGTAGGAAATTAAGATCGCTCATTTGCTTGGGTCTGGAGTCTAATTTTGGATGTAACAAAAAGACTGGCAGATGATTATGTAAGCCTGTTCAAATAAATAAACCAGTTTTTGGTGCCACCCTGCATCACTTTAGGTTTACACAAGTACCTTTTATTGGTTGCTATTTATTTATTTTTTTTCATTATTTACCATTTACCAATATCAGAGACCAGACATGAATACAGGCTGAGGGGAACTCAGTACTAGTTACTTCACAGGTTACATGGGGGACTTATTTATTATTATTATTGATGGAAATGTAAACTGATTTCCAGATTTTGAATACTAGTCAGTGGGTGATTTAAAATCTCCCTGCATCACATCATAAGTTTCTTGAAAAATTCCTTCTAGTCACTCGAAAGTGTGACCCTCTGTTATAGGGATTTTATATCCTCCCACATGTAAGGTTACCAGCTTTTGTGAGGGGTAGGGATAAGTTATTCCCTTTTTAGAATATAGACCATATAAACCATAAATTGAAGAGCACAGAACATGACAGCCTGCTGATGGTTTCCCAGAACACAAAAATGTTGCTACATCCTCATTTTAAATACCTAATTAGGTATTTTAAATACCTAATTCAGGAATACATAATCATGTTTGCTAGGATCTATCAAGAAATATTTGTCTCCTATTCAAGAATTCATAAGCACTTGTGGTGCAGTGTGGAGTGGAGAGGGTTGCACTGATTTGCATAACTGTGATATTTTCTGTATTTGAGGTTGCCTGTATATCTTTTGATGCCTGCTGCTAGCTGTTATAAATTATAGACTTAAATAGTGAGTTGATGATGGCGACGGACACCGAGTTTGTTATTCAGGTAAGACATCACAATTATCATAATGATTGTGCCTCATCAGTCTGATCAATCTAATGAATTCACATTTTCCATTCTGCTTATGTAACAGTAACAACGCAACGTAAAGACGTGTACATCTGCACTATTTCCCTTCTAATCCGGTGTAGGGTTTTATCATCTGCTGTTACATAACAGCCAGGAGCCAGTGTGACACATCTGCCAGAAGATGGCAGCCTCCACCACATTGTGAAATAAATAAATAAACATGTAGGAATATATATTTTGTAATGAGGGGGGGAAATCCCCGGATTGGACCGTAAACAAGAAGCATGACAGAGTCAGAGAGACGGACAGAGAGATGACAGGGTGATGTGGAGCCCGCTGTGAGCCGACACGGAGGAGGAAAAACACCGAGAGGCTGTTGGGAGGACGCTGATGTACAGGCGACTAAACAGGGAGACATCATCCAGAGGTGAGCGCATCTGTCCATAACACGTCCTGTGTTGTTATCTCCGTGTGTTTATGTGGCATTAACTTGCCGTATGGTGCAGAAAGGCTTGGACATATGTATACCTCGCCATAGAACACTATCTTTCACTGGATTTAAGATGGATGTCGCAGGAAAAATAGGAAACACTAAACGTTATATCATTTTTTTTAGAGATAACAAGGGGAAGAACCCACACTAAACTCGACAGCCTCCTTCTGTCACGCTTATTATGAGGATGCTGCATGTGGTTTTTTTTAGCCTCACACCCTCGAACAGTTAATGTCCGTGTGATGAGCACGACAAAAACACGAGCAGGACTCGTTGGAGATCGATTCAGGCTGAAAAAATAACAGCGTAATTGAGCGCGAGAGAGTTGGTGGTCGCAGGAAAGCGTCAGCGGCACGCGCACCCGACGCACGTGTTAACGCGGACACGTGCACACGCACGCACACCCGGCCACCCACCCCACTTGTGCGACATAACGGACACGAAATTCAATGCAGCCACCAGTCAAAGTTAGAAACAAAAGCACAAACAAAAAGCTGCTCTTGTTTTAACTCAGTGTTCACAGTTCAACACTGGCTGTGAAGACATTTTAATGTCTGACAGAGTTGTTCACACAGTCATGGTGGCCTGTATGTTCAAGCAAGATTGCAGCATTTTGTCAGCAATAACTTAACAGATATAAAACCATAATGTTGTGCATTTTTCAGCTCGTTACTTTATGAAGGTTGTGATAAATTGATGTTGTGATTATGAAGTTTTCAAGGGTGCCAGTATTTGAAACAAAATTTAAAGGTCACGTGTGTCAGAATTAGAAGGAATAGGAAGGAATAAATTATTCAGAAGTACGTTTTCATTAGTGTATAATAACCATAGACTGTATAAAATATGGACGTCGTATCCGTGATGTCACACACAGGTTTTTGAAGAGCTGTTGTGAAGACTCTGTGAATCTAAATACCGGCAGCCATGCATTTAATTATGCATAACTTTAGGCCTTAATATAATTTGAACAGGTGAGTTCTATAAAAATTCACCCTCAGTACAGTTGTCATGATCGGGGAAATTAGCTATAGAGACCAAAACTGTTTTTGTACCAGGCTATAAACATGTTTATTTCTGCTGTGAAGTTGGACATTTTAACATGGGCTCTTATAAAGTTTGACTTGTTTTGTAGCCAGCCTCAAGTGGCTGTTTGAGGAACTGCAGTTTTGAACAGTAGTTTTATCATTACCTTAGAATGACCCCATTTATATCTGCAGAGTGAGCGGGTCCTTTTCCACACAGTCTGTCATGTTGAACCGCCATGTTTCTACAGTAGCCCAGATGGACAAACTAAACGCTGGTTCTAGATAGGGCCTTTTGCGTCATGGCCACTCCTACACACTTGGAGAGGGAGGGTGAGGTGGGTGGTGTTCAGTTGTTGCAATCTGCAACTTCATTAGTAGATGCCACTACAGTTAGCTAAGTGGTTATGGAGTGGATATTTTTAAAATCAATAATAATTGATAAAGAATCAAAGAAAACATATTTTTACTACAAATATGAAGCTAAAGCTAGCTGATTAACTTAGCATAGCAGAAACCTATATCAGCTAACCTGGCTCAGTCAGCAATCTGCCTACCAGTGCCAAGCTTAGTAAATAACACGTTACATCTCGGTTTTTTTTTATATGTACCAAGACTAAAGTGTAAAAAGGGCAAGTTGTAGTTTTATTAGGTGGTTATGTCCTGGACTATTCCTTACAACAGAGCCAGGCTAGCTGTTACCCACTGTTACCAGTCTTTATGCTAAGCTAATGACTGTGTCCTGGCTCAGAGACGAGAGCGGTGCATTCTCACCTCACCCTCAGCAAGAAAGTGGGTTTCCTGATATGTCAAGTTGACATAAATATATATATATATAATAAAACTTAAATATTTAAACAGAATCACCACTAGCAATTCACAGGAGAATCTTCACAATATAAAAACAAACCAGAACTGTCATAATGTGTTTTAGTGATATTTCCACAGATTTTCATATTTACCTCCCCTGCATCATTCTTAACTTCATACACATCCCTGTGAGTCAGTCCCCGCTCCCAGCGCTTGTACTTTGTGTCACATTCCATGTTGCAGAATTCACAACATTCATGTGACTGCTAACGTGCTGTGTGAACACAGAGTATCACACAGCTTTCATGCCCTCAGACCACTCAGGCTGAAAAAGTAGGTTTCATGATGCGGAAATATTTTTATAGAGAGAGGAAGCCATGTTTTTTTTCAAGCTTGTGGTGGAGCTTGTGTATAAATTTACTCCAGTATTGCACACATTTGTGACATGGTTCCCACTAGAGAGGCTAAGACAGATGGATGCAGGTGTTTACCTGTAGTGTAAAAACAGGGAATCGTCTCTGAAGCCAAAAAGCGTGGAAACACATTTAACTAAAACAAACAAACAGATGAAACACAAACCCTTTATAATGCTGTTTGCTATCTTCCTATGCTAATTACATTGACAGGACCGGTTAGAGGTTAGAGTGACTGCCCTGTAAAAGGTCATTCATCCTGATAATGTCAGCCTTTTGTCAACAGCTACAGGTACACCCATGTGAACTTACTGTGAAATGACCTTCGACAAGAAACTAAATCCTGTCAGGCATTGTTCATCAGGATAAAAGCATCAGCTAAAGGCCTGTAAATGTCGAATATATTTACCACTCTGCTTCATGCAGTATATATATATATATATATATTGAGACGCTGTGAGGGATGAGATTGCATCATTTAGGTGCTGAAAATGAGGAGATAAGACATAAAGATGAAATCCAGTGGTACACATACATGTCATATGATAAAAAAGAACACTGAACATTAAAAAATCCGATGTGTAACAATTCATCTTCAGCACTTACTGTATATTTATGTTATTTTGCTGTAGTGTTCTGTACCCAGTGAGGCTGAAACTAACTATTTTAAATTATTCAAATTCTCAGTTAATTTTCAATTAGTAGCAATAATTTTTTATTTTTATTAATTTTTATAATTAACCATTAAGTCAATCAAATGTCAGAAAACTGTGGAAAATGCTTCAATGTTGGAACAAGAGACTGTCAGTTGGTCAGGCCACCATTTTGGACCAGACTGAAACATCCCGACAACCATTCGCAGCAGATTTTTATAAAGAAAGTCATGGTTCCCATAGGATGAATCTTGCTGACTGACTTCTCCTCTCGCCACACAACTATAGGATGGACTGCCATGAAATTTGGTTCACACATTAATGATTTGTAACCACTTCAATGATCTGCTGACTTTGGCGTCATCCTTAGCTAACTAGCAAATGGTAGCATGTTAACACGCTGACCTAAAATGGTGAACATAGTAAACATTAAAGGTGTTGAACACCCCCATCAACATCACACGCTGTGTTAGCATGTAGCTGAAACCCCTGCTTATACAGCCTCACGGAGCTGCTAGCATGGCTGTACATTCGGTAAGTTACAAGGCAGCTATAAAGCACTGGTTGCTGGCATCTACGAGGCAGCCCCTGTCATCAGGTTTAATTTGCAACTGATTTAAAGGACCAGTATCTAGGATTTAGTAGCATGTATCGTTTGCTGATTGCAACCCCCTCGCCTCACCGCTCCTTCCTAATGTGGAGGAGAAACTACAGTGAGCATGAAAAGCATGAAAGGCCCTATCTGGAGTCAGTTGTCCGTTCTGGGCTACTGTAGAATCATGATGGTTCACCATGGCACACTCTGTGGTAGAGGGCCGACAGCGTTTTACATGCTGGACCTTTCATTAACATAAATCACATTCATAAATGCAAGTTATAATATGTTGACCCTCCTGTATAAATCTTCCTGGCTATGTGAGAATGGATTATTCTTTACAGGGTGAAGTCTGTCTGCACTGTGACATACTTATTGCTAATTATTCTACAGTACTATGACATACTGGGGGTTATTCAGAGTGGAGCACTCTGCCATGCCTCGATGGGCAGTCATGGTTTAGACACAAAGACAACCCTTTCAGTCGGTGACATAACTGCCATTTCACCAGCAATGCTGCTTCTCTTTGCATTCAGATCTCTCTTCTTTCTCAATTCATGTGTCCTCTCCTTCTCAGAACATACTGCAGCATGCATGAGGCATACATTATGTTCTCTTTTTAAAATGTACCTATTTTTTGACAGCTTCCTGGGGACAAGGAAAGGAGGCTACACTGAATTCTGCACATAAGACAGACACGCAGAGGACTGTGGAGAGTCTGCACAAACTGAGAACATCATCCTCCACAGCCCGGCCTTCATAGACGATGGACAAATTAGCAAATGTCTCTCTTCTTGACCACCCAGGAGAGGCAATGGAGGGTTAATCACATGCTCCGTCAAGAGTGATCACAAACCAAACCTGCAGAGACCTCATTCTCCAGTACTCGAGACACCCTTGAATTCTTTCTGGGGGCTCAGAGCGACAAACGCATAACCCACAAATTTGCTTATCTCAGTCAAAGGAAGCGCGCTGATAAAAGTCAGGAATAATTTCTGTTTTTCCAGCCACGGCCTGCTGGAGGTTCTCAGAGAAGCTTTTGGGAGGGTGATGGGTAACAAGAACATCATTCCACCTAAAGGTCCCGACAGTGGGACTACACAGAGAGAGGAAGACGTTTGCACCAACAGTGTCACAGGTAATATACATCTTATTGCTATCTATACGACTGCTTTTTATGGTTGTACACCTCAGTGAGTATTGCCTTTCCTGCAGTATCAGCTAATGTGAATGGTAATGTCACTCTTAAATATAAATGTCATTACAGCTCATTTATTTAACAACTATAGACTTGATAAACCTCATAGCACAGTAGAGAGACACAGCAGAACAATAACACACATTATTCTGCAGAGAGCTGCAAACTGAAAGCTTTTCAGAACAACTCAAAGCTTATCATTCATCTCTAGACCACGGTTTTCCCACAGACTGCTGTGGTGCGCCGGAAAAAACAGAGCTTAAGATGATCAGGATGATATTAAGCCGCAAGGAAGCCACAGCCAATACTCTTGGATGTTTGCGATGTACTAAAAAGCTGGAGCTGATAGGCTATGTTATGTAAGAGTTGCACTGTGCTGTATGTACTATGGATAATGGTGACTAATTGTCATGTTTTGGTGTGAGTGATGAGCATGTATCATCAGCATGCTTTTAGCAGGAACATGTCTTTTATTCTCCATTAAAAATGAGGTCCACATTTGGTCATATGTGCCAGCATACGCTAATCTGTTGTACCAAATATTTCATGGCCTGAATTCATTCGGAAAAGTATTGATGTGCTCTCAGTTTGCATGTCTGCTTCTGATTGGAGGTTTAACTCCTGGTGAACGATAATTATGATGACTGCAGGATACAGCTACAAGTGCAAACATCAGTTAAATACGTACGTTTTTTTGGGGGGGGGTCGTGGGACAGCGGTTCACACCAATTTCCTAGAATAGCCCATACAGCTACAGCTAATAGCGACTAATTGTCACAGTAACAGCTGCAGGCGAGGGGCTGATGGAAACCCGCTGTGGTAACAGCCTGTTTGTCATTTAGGTTTAGCATTTACCATGTCTTCCTGGGTTGCCATGTCACACACACACACACACACACACACACACACACACACACACACACACACACACACACACACACACACACACATGCACACACACAAAGGTAAATACAAGCAGACTGACATACTGGTTGTCAGTGTTGTAAAATAATATTTGTTTTGCTACTAGTTGGGCTTTGTATCTGCCCTGTTTTAGCCTCTCTCTTCACTAATTCCCAGTACATTTTTCCCATTGAGTGCTGTATAAATAAAGTTGTAGTTTTAGGTGGTGTTTATGTTGCCCCTGTATTTCTTGGCCCGTCGCAGTCACTTCCTGAACTCTCCCTGGCAACCTCAAGGTGATGACAAGATTCAAGGAAGTGAGTACGCCTAGCCAAGATATAGTCCTTGGATACCTTTCTAACAGAGCAAGGCTAGTTGTTAATACCACTGTTTTTAGCCTTTATGCTAAGATAAACTAAGTTGATGGCCGTAGATTCATACTTAGTGAGTGATATTAATCTTCTCACTAAGGTGAAAAAGAATATTTTTCAAAAAGTCAAACTATTCCTTTAAAGCTGAGGCAGTGAGTTGTAGCTGGTTTTAATAAAATGTAAGCACTAAACCAATATGTTCCTTCAATTTGTGAAGAGTGCTTGCATCTGGAAAAGACAGATTAAAGAAGAATTAACAAAATTTGATGCAGCAGGAGCAGCATCAAGATCCGAACAATGTCGGGTCCTCCATTTCCCATAATGCAACCGACAGTATCTCTTTGTTAATCAGGTCATTTAAACTCCACATCTCCAGTTAGGACTTGTCAAAGATCCACAAGAGCCACGAGGAGATTATACAGCAATATTTACAGGCTTTTTGTAATTTGTAAAATAGTTGTCATGTCCCTTTAAGTAATAATGTACAGCATACATTTTTGTACCATTAAGTTTATATTTCTATCAGCTATTAATTACACGGTCAAGTACACAGCAAAGAAATTGTGATCAGAATTTACAAATCAAGCCTGTTGGAAGTTACCATAATGTTTCTGAAACATCAGGTATATTTCATTCTACTGTTTGTTTATGTTGTATGTTTCCAGGATGTGTCTCTGGAGACGGACCACCGGGCCCCAGCCCGGAGCTACTGGCCTCTCTGCAATCCCTCCGAGAAAACAGTGACTACACACTGCTGCCGCAATCTCTGCATCAGGTGTGTGTGCACCGGGATATTTTTTCTCCCATATCCACAGGGAATATATGTCTTTATTTAGTCAGAATGGCTTCTTGTGTGGGTGTGTATGCATCTACATATGTTTGTGAGTTTCTGCATGCTTAAATCTGCAGTATGTGTGCATGTGGCAGTCTTCCTTTGTGACCTGATTCCAAAGTCTATGTTTTCTCAGTTAGCTGAGACAAATGTAACAAATCTCTCATCTGGTGTTTCTCAGACGTTTCAAATAAGCTTGTTAGAGCATGCAGGTAGCTCGGTTTATACTTTAAAAAGGTCAGCTGTCTGTGAATCTTAAACATTCCCTGTAAATGCACTGCTTACGTAGACATCAGCTGTCGTTACTGAAGCAGAAAAGAACATTTATGCAACCGCTGTACTGTGCTGGTGAAGGGATTTGAACTGGCAACCTCTGCTCTTTTGTTCATCTCCTGCCGCCTCCCCTGCCTCAGATCACAATTACAGCATTCAAACGGACATGCTAATTAGAGGTGTGATAAATAGAGTTTGGTTCAGTCTCTGTGTTTAGTTGGAAAGGATCAGTGGTAGTGGTTTTATGTTGCAGGTGCAAGACATTGTGGACCACAATTTCCTAACAACACTTTGACAATATGATTCACTTACTCACACAGCTATTCCAGCACCTTGAAATCATGTAACGAAGGCAAAGCTGTTTCGCTTCAAATAATAAGAAAGGAAAGGAGAATTGGTTCATAGCATAAATATAGTCCAGTTACAAGGAATTTGACGTGAGTAATGGTTCTGTGTTCAGTATGTAGGCCCCCTTTTAGCAGAAACATGTCTTTGATTCATCAGACATGAGGGTCCATATTTGGTCATATCTGCCAGCATCTGCTAATCTGGTGTACGAGACCTGAATTCATTTGTTAAATATGAAACATACCCAAAATAAAAGTCAGGAAAGTGAAGACAAAAGAATTAATCAAAGCAGCAGAAGAGTGTGTATGTGCATTAAAAAGACTCATTTCTAGGCTCTCATGTAAGTTTGCACGTCTGCCTCTGATTGGAAGTTTGGCTCTTGGTGAACCATGATTATGATGAATGCAGGATACAGCTACAAGTGCAAACATCATCAATTAAATGAGAGAATGCAAGAAGGTTGTTGAATTAACAGGGAAAAGATATGTGTGCAAGAAGCAAGTTCCTGATAACATGAATGGAAAATAGTTTTGCTGATAAACCTGCATCAAAAGTTTCCTTTAACTGCTTCTTGTAATACTGTGTGTTGTGTTTGATAATATTTGTAAGGCAGCATCTTTTCATTTCCATCATGAATAAAAGGGTTAGGGTTGTTCAGCTGTAGTTTCAAGTGAAATGGATTTCTGGACTTGCTGCGGAGGGGGGATCTTTTACATTTCTGTGGTCAACGATGTCATGATTTAGCTCAAGAAAGTGAACCCAAATGCAGACGTGATGGTGGAGTGAACAAAAGGAGACTTTAATAACTTTTTACGAACTGGCAGGTAAACACAAAAAAAACAAAAGAAAGGCCGCTAAGGAGTACGGGCAAAAAAAAATAAACACAAACATTTAAGATAAAACTACGAGCAAAAGTCCAACAATGAAAACTACAGAACTCAAAGTTACTATGAGCAGGAATGCAGAGTGAAGCACAAAGACAGGACTGAGGAACAGAATATAGACGACATGACACTGGCACCAAAGAACAGAGGGAAAGACCCTTTTCACATCAGCCATTTTGACATGAAATAATAGGGTCAACACAGGTGTTTTCAATTATGCTAATTAAGGTTCAGTTCCATTTATTGCAGCAGAAACTTTCCATTGAGCCAACATGCACCACAGCAGCACCCTGACTCTGTTTGACCTGAATGGAACTGAACCTTAATTAGTATCATTGGTAACACCTGTGTTTACTCTATTACTTCATGTCAAAATGGTTGCTGTGAAAAAGGTCTATACGAAGGTGAAGACAAGTGAAAGTAATCAGGGTGGAACAGACGATCAAAACTGGCGGGAAACCCATCAAAAGCAGGAAGTGAAGTTATAGACAGGAGGAGAGAGGAGAATTACAAAATAAAACGGAAACACTAAACATGACACCCAAACCCATGGCAAAGGACCCATCACCATGTAATCTGTCCACGCTTACTATGTGTTCAGTCCATTGATGTCAGTCTGTGAGAGAATACGCTTAATTAACTCCAAGTGTTGTTAACTGGGCTCCTGTTTAGCCGATGCTGACAGCAACAAGTTCATAGAAAAACTACACAAAGTTCATAAATAATATACAGGAAATACAGGTCACTGAGGAGATAGAGGCGTACTGTGCAAAGTTATGCTCAAAGGTTAGTTTTCATAATTGATTAGTCATTTCAGTCATTTTTCAGGCAAATCATTCTCTGGTTCCAGGTTGACATATACAGTACCGTATGTGATTGATGTATTAGATAAATTGATCATTTAAATAATCATTAGTTGCTGCCCTTAAAATTCCTGCTATCATGGAATTAAAGAGGGGGTTAAACTTCCCCATCTCTAGATTTACCAAATCATATACTCTGATGATCATATAAGCTGATGGGAAAAAAGCCAGCAGAGACACGTTAATCCGGACCATGAGTAGTTGCATGTGACTTAGACACGTCTGACAGGGTGTCTGCATGGTTCTGCCTCTCGGTATGGTGCTGTCATGTGATCTTCATCTTTGAAGGAATTTAGTGAATTTCAAACATAAACATCTACATTTGGTTGAACAGGCTAATTAGTGTTTGACAGGAGTGAAACAGCATCGTGGTTTAAGGTCACTGTGGGCTCTGATGCTGATGTTTCACACTGAAAAGCTGTCACATGACTTGTTTCAGAGTTATTTTGAGTGACAGTACAGTTCTGTATACTGCACTGACTGTGTGAATCAGTGTACTGTACCTCCTGTTTGTCCAATTATCTTTTTTTTTTTTCAGATCGCAGAGGCCTACTCGCTCAAAGAGGACTGTATCCTTTCAAGCGCATGGTGACTTCTGTTTTTATGCATTGTGCTATTTGACAATCGTTTCCAGCTGAGTCGTGACTGAGCGAGACTGGCAAGTGTGATCATCACAAAAATGTAAGAGTGCTTCTATCTCAGTGAAAAGGGAGTTCATGTCCCTGATCTACAGGGACAAATCAATAATATTCAAATATATGAAAATGTAAAAGCAAAATATGTCAGAGGATAAGAAGCTTGTTTATTCATCTTTCCCTGTCTGTGCTTCTGTCAGCCGAGTCTTCCTCCGTCTCGTTGTTGTTTTCTATCTGTTCATTCGTCTCTCAGTCACTGGGTGTTCCCCATACTTTGGCTCAAAGCCCTGAAGGCTTGCAGAGGTAGTTTCCTCTGGCTCTGTTTCTGCTGTTGGCCTGGCAACAGTTGTCAGCCTGTGTTGCTGCAAGGAGGACGGTTTGTGTTTACATGTTTATGTGCGAGGGGGAAGAGAACGAGATGCGGAGAGAGAAAGTGAGAAGGCTTAAAGCATGGTGAGGGAGGATTATGAGACAGAGCGAGAAGGATGTTTAGTCGCAAAAGCTCTGTGGATGGTTACTGAAAGAGAGAAAAAGAAAAGGTGGAGACAAAGGCTGAAGCACTTCAGTCTTCTATTTGACCTTTTGCATGTTTTGTGCACCATAATGAGTCACCGGACTCACCAGACTCATTATGGTTCATTCAAACAAGAATTATGTATGCAAAGTATAATTGAATGCAACATGAACATTAAATTAACATGGTTCCCAGTTCTTGAAAACCTTGAAAGTTTGTGAATTTGAGGAAAAAGTTTTTGAAAATAGATATTAATAGACATGGGTCACTGAAAGTGCTTACATTTTTATATTTTGTGCAAGAATTCTTTTTTTTTACTTAACATTAGTAAACAGACTATGTTCTGCTATTATTCATTATAATAATTCTCCTTGTTGTAACAGGAATTAACCTTGATCCATGTGTCAAATTATGCCATGTGGGGTCCTTGAATTTGAGGGAATTTGGCCTAGGAAGTCCTAGTCTAGTCTAGTCTAGTCTAGTCTAGTCTAGTCTAGTCTAGTCTAGGGATTTTAAAGGGCTGCAGGCGTCATCAAACTGACCCAATCAGTAAATACTAAACCTGTAGTTAATCTGAGATATTTCGAGTGAAAGTCTTTAACTAGCGATGCTACCAGACCAGTGGGCCATCCAGTTCCTACAGTTAGAGAAGCTGTATCATGAACGTCTGCTGTCTAACCTCGCCGCCCTGCAGGAGAACTGGGGTAAAACATGCATCTGTTTCTTCTCTCTACATGCTATATTATCAGTGATAAAGAACCTAAATGTAATTCTGTTCAATATTGGGAGAAAAAGTGGGTATGTGCATTTATTTTCTGTGCACCTCTACCCCACGTGTTCCCAGAGAGCCAGTTGAGGGAGAAGAAGAACACTGAGAGCAGTTTGCCCACTGAGACAGACGGCATTAGTCAGAAACACATCGAGACCCTGAGCCAGATCTGCAGGACACACCTCAGGTATACCACAACACGTCGACATGTGTACATGCCTTTTTTGATCAGCCACAATACTTCCCTTAAATAAAGTCTGAAGTTGACACCTCAGTACACAGACAGCAGAAACATCCACTATAAACAGCTCGACGAGATTCCTCTCATGCCATTTCCTCCCATTACTTTCATCAGACAGAAACCTTTTAGTGCCCATTTTGCCTTAGTGTAATCGACCTCTATCTTTGTACCCCACTTGGACGCACTGAGGATACAGACACACGAGGGAATCGTTGGTAAAATCAATATTTCTGACAGGGCAGAAAAGATTTCAATTTCCAGCAGACGCAGACAAATACCGCAGGTCTGCATGCCAGACGCTGTTGTGTCCCACCTATCCTGTGACTCTCTTGGTATGTTATTGCAGCCCACAGTCATATGGTCCAGGTGGATTTGATTTTTGAGGACAGATGCCAACTGCTGCTGGAGATGCCTGAGAGACAGAGATAGTTAATTTGCAAAAAACTATTTTAAGCCATTTTTAAAATGTATAAACCAGCAACAGTTTGACTGATATTCCCTTTAGTGCGCACTAAGAAAAACATGATTTGAGATCTCCATTTTTGCAAATGAACCATACAAACATGAACTCTGTCTGACCTTTCTCTAACTCTTTGTCTCTGTGTCTTTTCTCTTTCTCCTGCTGTCTGTCTGGTTTTCCTCTGTCTTGGTGTTCCTTTTCTTGGCATCACTCAGACCAGCCATCAGTGTGGAACAGGTAAGACATGTAAACCTTCTATTTTGAAACAGAATATACTGTATATACCACATCTTCTGTGTTGCTGTTTATTATTTTTTGCCCAGTTTCATATAATAATAATTAAGTTTTATCTGCCATGTTTAATTCAACAGACCACGCTGAATACGACGCCGACAGACACTGAGAGCAAGAACGAGATGCTGCAATCCCGTCATCATGAAGGTAAACACGTGTTACTATCTAAGAGTCTGCAGCCACTGCTTTGGGACAATGCTAACATACTGATGTTAAACAGGCACAACATGTCCCATGCATGTTAGATTTGTCAGGCATTTAGTCATAAAACAAAATATTGGACAAATTTTTACTTGACAATGGTGCTCGATCAGGGACCTGTGGGTCAGATCCTGCCTGCCAATGCGGCCCACTTGTACTTTTTCACACTAAAAGAAAAGGATTTGATGTTATTTATAGGTTATTATGTAATTATTTTAATGGTTCACCCCAACTTGAGGTTAGATTGGGCTGTTTATGTCCCAAATTAGCTTGACACCCCTGGGCTAGATGAAAGGTCAGAGCATCAACAAAGTTATTACAATTCATCCTGTGAGTGACATGAAAGTATGTATCAAATCTATTGGTAATCCATCTTACAGTTGTGGAGACATTTACTAAAAAAAATGTCAAATGTCTACCTGCTAGTGGTGCTAGATGAAAAGTTAGGTGATCACCAAAGTGACTATGAATGTACAAAATTTCTTCCAACCTTCATCCTCCTTTAAACGTCCAAATTACCTCCTTTAACCCTGACAGAGTTATCTGTATCTGTCTGTATCAATACACAGTAAGTTCACATACAGTAATAATCCATAATCAATAACCAATGTCCTGTTTCCCCCTAATTCCAGTCAACAAGCCTGAAACAACTCACCTGGACGTTGAACAAGAGCAAAGCATAAAGAGCTCAGAATCAGAGCTTCTCTCACCACACACAGGCCATCAGGAGGGAGGTGAGGAGGAGGAAGGAGGAGAAGAAGAGACGTACGAGGAAGGACAGGAAGTAGAAGTGGAGGAGGAGGAGGAGGAGGAGGTGGAGGAGCCGTGTGAGGAGACGCCAGAAGAGGAGGAGGTGAAGGTGGAGTGGCCAACAGGAGTCCCCCAGGCTTCAGACAAAGACCTGGCCAAGCTGTCTCACACAGAGGGGGTAAGAATACACTTTGTGTCTGTTGATTTTTCTCTGCTTTAATACTTGATATTTATTATTATTAGTGGAGATGAAGTAATAACTAAAAAGCATTTTGGTGAAACAGAATGCAACGTGGGTATGAGATGGACGTATAAAATAGAGCTGCTGATGAATACGGAAGGGTATAAATATCTTTTCCCACCCTCTATATCTCTCTTGATCTTTCTCTTCTTTCCTTCCTGCCTTCTTTCCTTTCTCCTCACCATTCATGCATCATCTCCTGCATGCATCTATCCTTCCTTCCTTCCTTCCTTCCTTCCTTCCTTCCGTCCTTCCCCCCCTTTCTTCCCTCCTTCCTTCCTTCCTCTCACTGATCTCCTCTGCTTTTACCGTCTGTTATACTTTCCGTCCACAGAAAGAAGGACTGTATTTGTTCAAGTTTTACTCTCTCACAGCTCTTTGTCTTTAGTGGGATACGCCCATGAATGATCTCTGTGGTCCCTTGGTGAGATCATCGCCATCTACTCTATGTTCAAAAACCTCCACCCATGTTCACTGGTGTGGCCTGACACTTGGGATTGTCTGCCCTGCCAAATGGGTTAGATTACTGAGCCAGGGCCTGAGCCAAGACATCATGTTCTGGCTAAATCAGAGCTATTCCAAACAAGCAGTACAGGCTGAAGGCGTAGCATTGATGGGGTCAGGATCATGGTAGTTATGTAATCCAGTGGAGGTTTAGTGGAGGGTGGGACTTTATTTTGCAGTGACAACAATGGAGTCACAATTTTATGAGGCTTCTTAACCAAGCAAGTTTCTTCTCCTTTACAGTTACTGTATAAAAAACACAATTTGTGTCACTAGACAGCCAATTCAGAAAATACAGCAACGCCAAAAGCTGGAATAAATGAATGCCAGTTGGCCAGAATAGCAATAAAAATAAACACAATTTTATGACAAACCTCTGTTCAAAAACATAACTTTCATTTTTGACAAGATTTTGGCTTGTAGTGGTGGTGATATAAAGCAAGGCAATTAGTAGAGGCTAGTAGAGCCAATGGCTTGTGGCAGATATATATCATTATCAGCATATATTTTGATGTTAAGTAAGCAATTTAAAAATGGATCAAGTCTGTCCTCCCATCAACTCAGTACATATCTTGACCATCCTTCTTTAAAAACAAATTTAAGGGATCATTTTATTTATGTAAAAATAATTCATTTTTGTCCTCAACTCACAGGTATCCACATATCCAGTACCCAGTATCATCACTATAGCAATTAGTCCTGTATTTCCTATCCTGGCATTCCTGACAGACACATATGAAGCCACAGTGTCTATCTCTCAAAAACAAGCCATTTAGTCTGATAGCTCGTTGCTCATTCAGTTCTCAGCAGGTCACTGTTTTGACCGGCTGAACAAAACTGAGCAGCGGGCAGCAGCATTAGTTTATGGGCTGTATAATAGATCACTTTGTTGACAGTGAGATATGTGAGAAGGCCACACTGTGTCCTTTCAAACACAGTGGAATGAAGTCTTAGAGCACAATAAAGCATCAGAAATATTTGAAAGACACGTCCTTCTGTTGTGGATGAGTCATTTTTTAGGATGTTTTGTGGCTTTGGACGTTTTTAGTTCAGTTCTGTTTGCTGCATATCTGGCATGCCACCTGCTGGCTGGGAGATCATCAGTTACATGGCTCATATCTTCTGCTAATGTTCATGTATTCATACCACTACCACTAACTCATAGCACCTTGTGCTTTAAAGATTGCTTAACAAAATGCTGTGTGTATTTGCCAGCTTCCTGTAAATGTGGCTTGATATTGCATTAGATTTTTAGCCATGCTAGCAGCATGGCTTTAGGGATGACAATGTCGGTCTGTCAGTTGATCCACCACATTGGTCCAGAATGAAATATCTTAACAACTACTTGATGGATTGAGATGACCCTTCGAACAGACATTCATGATCCCCAGAGGATGAATCATAAAGATCCTCTGACTTAGTGTCAGCCCTCTAGTGCCAGTGGCAGGTTGAAACGTTTGACTTTTATGGAAATATCTCAACAATGTTTTTTTTTACAAATATCTATGATACCCAACGGGGATGGATGAACCCTAATGACTTTGATAATTCTCTGACTTTTCCTTGCACTACCAGCAAGTCAGAAAATTCACCTTATCTGTGAAATATCTCAATATCAACATGACATGAAATTTTGTACAGACATCTGCATATTTTTGTGATCCCTTCTACCTTCTTATTAAATGTTACAATGCTAACATGCTAAGCGAAACGGCGAATATGATAAACATCATGCATCAACATGGTAGCATTGTGAGCATGTTAGCATTTAGCTAAAATGACTGCTGTGCCAAACAACAGCGTCACAGATCAGTTTGTGTTAAGTGCAAATTAACAAATGTTAGCATGCTAACACCCTAAAGTAAAATGTGTTAGAATTTAGCTCAAATTCCTGCTGTGTAAGAACAGCCTCTCTGAGCTGCTATAATGGCAGCTCTTGACATGGTTGTTTATTCCAACCTAATTTCTTACACTTACATAGAGATTTCCAAAATTTGAAGGAACAGCACTGAATCAAAACGATATTTTCGATGTTTTAAAAAATAAATTACACTAAAAAATATTACTTTTGTGTGACACTTTTTCATCAGTGGCAGGAGCTGCACCATAGGAAATTAATATGAAATGCTGTGAAATAAAATAAAATAACCATAAAATCTGCCTTGGATGCTGTCCCATTCACCTTTATACTTTCTTTTTAGTTCTCACATGGTTTATATCTGGACTTTGGAAAAATGTTTCTGCTCACACTCACAATTATTACTTATTCTTACAGTTTCAAAAAAAAAAAAAAAAAATGCACTATTCCTCTTTAATATCACAATTTCTACAGTGGTAACTCCAGAAAATTCAGAATTGACCAGAGCTTGATTTGAGCACCAGAATGTACCCTTAAAAGTCAAACATGATACTAATGTATATTTACAGATTTGACAGACTGCAATATTTAGCAAACAGCTGACCCACTGACCTCAGTAAATAACTGACCTATAAATTATGGCAGCAGATGAGGCAGACAGCTGTAAAGATGGCTCTACTTCAGTAGTCAGCATATGACCGTGCTGTGTGGTTTGTTTAGAGATTATGATCGGGTCAAAAGACTTTCATTAGGCCGAGAGGTGTTTTTTAAACTGTCCTGCTAGAATTATATTTCTGACTGTACAGTGTAACTGAAGTTTAAACAACAGTCAGAAATACATCCCTGTAACTTTAGTCTCTCCAACTAAAACACATTAATCAGGCTTGCTGTGTCTCTGAAACACAGAAAGTCATTTGTGGTTCTGTGTTTTTACACCTGTGCTTCTGCAGCTCTGTGTTTACTTGCCTCAGCCAGGATTCTGTGGCTTGGCTCCAATTCATCTAAAATGCTGCTGGTTGTCTGTTGACTAATACCAAAGACAAAGCAGGTTTCACATTAGTCTGCACATGGAGCCTGTTCATTCCCTACCACTGATTATGTTTGTGGATACATTTCTTTCATTATATTCAGTGGTTTTATGTGTGTAACGGAGCATTTAATTGTGACATGTGACAAAGGTTTTGTCGTAGTTACATGGCATGAGTCTAAAAACTCTATGCTACCACAATGCTCGGTTTGACCTCCCATTCTGACAATAGGCTAAATGTTACTACATTTCTGTTGGAAAAAATCACATTCTACATATCAGATCAGATCTACTGATCCGAAAAACGTGGTCCTTTTAACAGCATTTTTCTTGTTTCTGTGTCTCCTCAAGAGTTCATCTCCAGATGGTCTGGTCTCTATTCTGAAGAGGAGGAGAGCATCTCTAGATGGATTGCCTCCCCCAAGCAACATTGTTACCAAACAAATCTCCAAGCGCAAAGTCCGCTTCAGTGAGCCAGAGGACGGCATTGAGCAAGGTACAGTTTAACTCGTCTATAATGTAAACATTTCTGTCAAAATGTAGAGGAAACCTTTCAAGGTGGCAGTAGGTGGTGAAATCTGTGTGCTACAGACAACCTGTCAAATTATTTTGACACCATAAAGAAGCAAATTACATTTGTCCATTATCTTTCTTGCAGATGACGTAGGTGGAGATTCCTGCCTGATCCTGTTGTTGCTCTGTCTGGTTACCGTGGTGATCAGCATAGGTGGAACCGCCCTGTACTGCACCCTGGTGGACACTTATTCCAACATTTGCACTGACTTCACTCACAACGTCGACTTCTACATCACAAACGTACGGAGGTTCTTTGAAGGGCTTGGACACTGGCTGCCCCTCCGGACTTAGACTCTTTCATCTGTATTCCAGACATTTGTACTGTAACGGAAAATGTCACAAAGAGAGTGAGGATGAGAAAGTTCCTGAGCACGACTCGGATCTCCAGTTTGGAGTCAACATGACAGGCATTAACCTAATGCTGTGCAAAGCTTCGATTTCTTCTACAGTGACTGAAGCTTTGGAGTAATTTAACTCACTAAGACTGATGATGAACTGAGCCATCAGTCCAAGATTTAAGACTAACTAAAGGGTGCTCA